>LPNX010238392.1:277325-353840 GCA_001517045.1 Pseudotsuga menziesii | reverse complement strand
GCATTCCTCTCAATCAATCTCAACCCTTAGATTAATTCTTGATCAATGGCTTAGAAGCTTGATCCATGTCTTCATATTTTCCACCCTTAGATCTAGGGTATTGACTTAATGCTCACCTTAGATCTCTTTTCTGGAAAAACGTGGGCCCAAGTAGGCGCCCTCCTCCAAATCTGGCTTTGACTTCAAAAGAATGGCGCCCTTCCTCCAAAATAGCGCCCCTCTACATGTGGGTAGCGCTCCTCTATTTGATGTAGCGCCCCTTTAATGGCTAGCGCCCTCTAAACTAGCATGATGCCCTCCTTACATAGTGTAGCACCCACCTTTAAAATGGTGACGCCTCCATATTTGGGGCCCTTTCAACCTTGACGCCCCATCAAATTTGGGGGTTTTAACCATTAAACTTGGCCGCCGTTCTAAATATGGCCCCTTTTAAGTTGACGCCCTCATTATATTGGTGACGCCTCCTCTATTATGGTAGAGGTGTTACCCCTTTTATGCAAGCGCCCCACCAAAATGGAGGATTTAAACTTGGACGTGGCTCCTTTAGTGAGGGTTTTGGTATTACTTTAAACTTGGACCACCTCTAACTTTTTGGTGGAGATTCCTCTTAATTTGGCTTTGACCATAGCCTTTTCTTCCAAAATAATTATTCAACCTTTAGACTTGGGCTAAACTTTTATTTCCCCTTAGATTTAATTTTTCACTTTAATTTTTAAATTTTTCCAAATTTGACTTAGGAAAAAATTAAAAATAACTTGAAAAAATTAAATCTTGGCCATGGGGGGGTGGAAAAATTTGGAATAAATTTTTCCTAGGCTTAACAACCCCCAAACAAAATTACCATGGCATTATTTGATTTTTTCCTTCAAAATCAAATAATATGAATTTTTGACTTAGGAAAATTTAAAATTTCCATAGGGGAGATAGACCCTCCTAACCAAAATTGGTCTATCTCTTCAACCGCTTATCAGAACGACATGGGACTCGAAGCAGTGGCTTAGGGGGTTTCATAGCAATTTACTTTGCATTCATAGCCCCTATTACAAAATGCCATGCTTGAGTCATTACATTATTACATCAAAACTCAGTTAATTAACCACCAAGGGGTGGAATTAATTAACTGGAAAAAATTTAATAAAAATACATCAAGACAACGAAATTCCGCAAGACTCTATACAAATGTCTAGCATGGTCATGAATAACATTTGAACCCTTAGCCACCCCATGGACTTGACCGCTAAAACGCCCGTCACCACTTTGGAGGATTTTGAGTGAAAAACCAAACCAATTAAAATCGTTTATACAACAAGATCAATTGGAAAGGGAAAAAACACTCGATGAGGGGACTTCCCTAACAACCAGTTCCATGGTGTGGCATCCATACCATATGACCCATACTAGCACATATAATTACATTAATTTTCCCACGCAGGGGAGCGGACATTTCGTTTTACAAAGGGGCAATTGCCCTGCAAAAGTGAGAAAAAACCTCAGAATTTTCCAAGGTACAATTTGTACAATTATGTACATCTTCATGTACATGGAGTTGCCACCTAGTCGAAATAGGTGGGCAACAGAAGGCTCTAACCTTAAGCCAAAAATCATTCATGAGCATCTGGCCAGCTAGCTCCAAGTTTCAGATCATCATTCGGCTACATAACTCATAATTTCTCAAAAAAAGTCAATTTCAGAGAAATTATTGAATAAATATTAAAAATGATTATTTTGGAGATAATCCAAATCTCTCCAAATTAATCCGAATTGAACGAAATGAAATGCAGAATGACATGGCATCAAGCATTAATGAGGATTGGGCTTGGCACAAATCTTCTTCAGTCAGCATTCAGTGAGCACTGAGTTCTCAGTTACTTAGCCAACTCGCCTCCTTCAGTGATGACCACGTTTGGGTGAGGTGGAGCTTATTTATTGGCTCGTTGATTTGATCGAGGTTGAAGGGTGACATGTGGCCCTTGTGTCTAGGTATTGGCTAGGTATTGGCTCCTCCATACCTAGCTCCAGACTCTTCCAAGCCTTCACGCCTACCTTTCTCATCCCTCACGTTTTCTCTTCATCATGCCTCACGTCTTAGGTTTGGAGGCTCGCGCTATTGAAGGTGGAGAGCTCCTATTGGATGGAGATGGATTGGTTAGGGTTGGAGTGGGGGCGCCTTGACTAGGTGGAGGCCTCCCCTCACTCTCACCCTCTTATCTTAGGTTTTGTGCTCGTTACGTGGCTATATGGTAGGTTTGCGTCGTCCTTGCATGGTGTGGTGTTAGTGTTTAGGCCTTCTCTCATTGTATAAGAAGAGGCTCTTATGAGCTCTTCAGGGTGGAACTTTTGGGTTAGGGTTACTCTGTAGAAATTGTATCAAGCTTTGCTTGGATTTGATTAATAAGAATTTCGACTTTGGAGGTCTATGAGCTCTTTGCATGTGGTAAACATTTCATGGTTGAGGTGACATTACTTCTAACCCTTTGCTTTTAAATACTTTGAATGAGATCAGTTTCTTTGTTAAGCTCAAGAGGGCCATTGTTGGCACGGTAGGGTAATCATTTGTTGTTTCAATTCGATTATTTATGCAAAGAAAGTTAGAACTTTGATAAACATGAGTAGTTAGTTATACGTAGTGTTGATCTCGGTTCAATTTTATTAGCATACTTTCATGTGATTTGATCTCACTTTGTATTTGAGTTTTGGTGTTATTAGATTTCACAGGTTAAAGAAGGGTGTGAGTTCAGCTACATCTAGCCCAGCTTCAAGCAACCCTTTTGTTTAACACTTTGTGATTGCAGGACCTACAGGGATCATGTTCTTCTCATACGAAAGAAAGTCGAGAGTTTCTCTTCATCTCTTGTGTTCCATCCACAAGAAACCCTTCTTCTCTACCTTTTCATTAATTTGTTTTGCATGGCTTAAGAAGTAGATCCACTCTTTCATTATTAATATTTAGATCTATCTTCTTTAGGCTTTGTTAGATCTAATCGCTGAAGGAATTTATCAGTCATTAGATCTACGAAAAAGTTTGTACTTTGCATGCAAAATTTTCAAAATTTTTTCTAAGTAAAAAAAAAATTTCCAAAAAATTTTATTTTTGCATTGTCTTTCCCATCACTTTTTAATATTGTTAGCTTGCTGATTTTTTACTTTTGTGACAAGTACAACGGAAGTGCGGGCAAAAAATTGAAGATTCAAACTTAAAAAAGACTCATAATCCCCCTTTCTTCATTCCCCTTTCTACAGCTCGCTCCGAAAGCCTTCCAAGGACAAAAAAGAAGCAAAAAAGCATCAAAAGAAAGGCATTGTAAAAGAATTAATAAAAGAGCAAGTGGGATTAAGGCTCCCACACCCCACTTCCCCCATTTGGGGGAAGCCTGTATCGCCATTGTCCATATTTCAATTTTTCTTCAACTTGCTTTATACCTGCAAAATAAATAAATGGTGAAAGTAGAATAGGGTAATCAGTTTCAATTTGTTAAAAAAGCTTAATTAGGTTTGATTTCATTTTTGCTTGCATAAAAGTTATCAGAAAATAAAAATTTGTTTGATTAATGGCTAGTTAGTTGTTTTTATTTCATTGGAAAGTTTAAGTCAAAAGGAACCAAATCTCCTAAATCTCACCATAAGGTGGATCAAGAATGCTCTCTATCGGAGAGTTGTTTATTTTTATCGTGGTTTTTTTTTTGTTACTTACCCCTATGCTCTCCCGATTAAGGCCTAAAAACCTGAAAGAGATTCTTCGGTGGATTAGTCTTTGACTCCTTTTTTCAAGTTTAACTAATTAATTCTTAAGTCTCTTGAACTTGTCGGAACCCAAGTCAAGAGCACTCTCTATCGGAGATCATTCCCACTGCATTTCCTTGCATCAAGCATATAGTTTAGCTAAGACTCTTGAACTCTTGTCATAAGACAGAGTCAAGAGCGCTCTCTGTAGGAGGGTTCTAATTAATTTACTTAATAAAATTTTGCAACTCACATTTCCCCGCTAATTAATTTATCTCAGTGTTTCTGTTAATGAAATTGTCATTGATGCCAACATGGACTTGCAGTGGCCCCACAGGATGTCATTGATGCCACCAAGTCCCACCTGTAGTGCCTTGACCCCTTACAAAGTGGTTTTGCACCTTGTATTGTTTTGGATCCCTTACAACGTGGGTTTGTGCCTTGAAGCACCTTGTACCTAGTTGACAAGGTCCCTGTACCCACAAGCTTGGATCTTGAAGCCACCATCTTGCTGAAGACATTGAAGAACTTGGAGATGGTCTTCAAGCCTTGGTAGTTGATGAAGAAGCCCATGAAGCCCCTTGCTTGATGAAAAAGCCCCGTGAAGGTTTGGAAATCCTGATGAAGACCTTGATGCCCTTGCAAAGGTCATGAAACACATAGCTTACATGATGGCATGATGAAGGCACCCACACACACATGTGATGACACTTGGACACTTATGGGTTAAGGTGGTGTATGTGAGACATGATGACCCAAGTGGCTTGTGGACACACTCTTATAATAATGTGGCAATAGACAAGGAAAAACATGAGCAAAGGTTGAAGACATGGAAATGGATGACCCTAGGGCAAAAGATTACGAAGGCACTTGGAAACATTTGGTTGATTGCTGTTGAAGTTGAAAATGATCCATGCCACCATTAGATGATGGGCTTGAAGTCCATGATGCTCTTACATTATTAAAAAAGTCTTCTTGTCATAACAAAGGTGTCTTTGGACCTAATGCTTGTGGCACCTTGATTTTGAACCCACATATTGCCAGCTTAATGATGGAACCTACACACAAGCCCACATACAAGTCAACACTCCAAAAGCATAATTGGAAGGTTGACTATCGAATAATTAAAAATATAAAATAGTAAAAATACATGTAACAAACCCTAAGCAATGATAGATTTTGAAGGATGTGACAAGTTGATTAAAATAAAAATAAAATTAAAATTAATATTTGTTTTAGCAAGTCGGCTCCAGAATTCAAAAAAAAAAGAAAATTAAATTAATTTTTGGACAAGTCGGCTCCAAATTATAGTGAAAAATCACTATAAATACCCCATCAAAATTCATTTTGAAATGAAAAATTTTGTGGGAGCTCTGAGGAATTTCGGACAGCCTACTGAGGCAAAATTCGTGGAGCAGCTGTTGGGTTGAAGAAGGATGATCTCTCTCTGATTTTCGGACTGTTCTTTAGACAGAATTTCGGGCAGCAGCAGACTGTGTTTTTCGGGCAGCAGCAGACTGTTTTTCAGGCAGCAGTAGCAAACTGTTTTTTTTGGGCAGTAGCAACAGTGAACTGAGGTTTTTCAGGCAGCAGTCTGAGACTATCCTTTTTGCAGCAGCAGAATATCTTTTTAGTCTTGATTCTTTTAAAAGTTTGTTTTAACCAGCAGACCTCTCTTTCGGTTTTGGAGTCTACAACTCGGTGGTAGCAGACCACACATGTTGAACAAATTGCTTGCAAGTATGACTGGGTTTTTCTTGGACTTGTCATGATTTAAGCCCTAATTTGTTTGCAGCAGAGAAGTCTTATCTTGTTCCATTTTAGAAGCCTCTCTGTGGTGCATCCTTTGTAGCAGCAGCCGAGTTTTTTGCATTCTTTTTGGGAGCAGCAGTCCATTGCAGACCTGAAATCGCAGACTGAGGCAGCCCTAATTTCCACAGGTATTTTCCTTTTGGTTTTTTTTTTGCAGTCCATTTTTGGGACTTGCTTGGGGTTAAAGACACCCAATGATGAGA
The DNA here is from genome assembly GCA_001517045.1 of Pseudotsuga menziesii. Lineage (NCBI taxonomy): Eukaryota > Viridiplantae > Streptophyta > Pinopsida > Pinales > Pinaceae > Pseudotsuga > Pseudotsuga menziesii. The sequence continues at coordinate 348,105 of LPNX010238392.1, read as the reverse complement.
AGCTAACAAAGATGAATGTGTGAAAGAAAACTAGTTGACTGCTGTGATATGAGGAGCTTTATGATGGTGCAATTTCGGTGGTTGCAGCAAGTAGAAACAGTCCCGAAATTGATGATGGAACAGTCTGCTTGATCCGAGGTTTGTATGCACAATTCAAATTTGATTATAAATAGCCCTAAATTGTTCTCCAAGTTTGAAATAGGTTTGAGGTGACATGATATATTGGTGATGAAGTAAACCCTATAAGGAGGCTCTACACAGTCCAAGTGGATATGTTTTGCAGACCGAGTTTTGAATGCCCTAAATGAGGTAGCAGTTACATAATTTTGACATGCACAAGGTATGACATATATACTTCTACCTTATGATGAAATACATACATACAGTGAGGTGTGAGCAGTTTTAAACAGTAAAGAAGTGACGATATCTACTTTATGATGAAGCGTACTATGGAGTCTAAACAGTGATGAATACAGTACACAATAGTGTAATGTTTACAATGAAGAAGTGAGTGAACAATATTGATTGTATAGTGATGATACAACTCCTATGCCTTGTCATGTCATACACTATGATGTAAACTATAATGCAAACCCCATGGTGATGCATATCCTATGATGGCATGTTCAGGAGACTGATGTTTGACAGACTTTGTTGATAAAGCAATCAACTTGATGATGAACTATAATGATGATGATTATGCAAACACAGTACATGGTAGTATATTTGTATATTGGTGTATGAGTGGAGAAAGTATATTATACAGTAGTGCATTTATGCAGTGAGGTGTGAGCAGTTCTGTATTGATGATGAATGCATTGGCAAGATGACAGTTTGACATCTACAACAGTATGACAGTGATGTGACAACCTTTGAAAACCCCATGATGTTGATGGTGCATGCTATACAGTCTGCTATAATTTGCAAAGTTGAAGTCTGATCTAGATAAACCCTACACATGTTTATGTGGATGATGATACTATCTTGATGCCTATCTATTGATGACAATGAGATGTTGATAAAGATGATGCATGAGAGCGGATCTTTGTAGCAGCTGTATGATAACTTGACAGTGACCAGCAGGATTGATGACATGGTTGATGAGCAGACCTATGACCAACAATAGTGATGAGAAGCAGCGTTGATGAGCAGAGATGATGAGAAGAGGATGACCAGCAGTGAAGAATGATGATCAGAGAAGAGGATGAGCAGTAGAGATTGACCAACAACAAAACAGATTGAAGAGATAGGTGATGTTGATGTGATTGATGAAATGATGTGACAGCGAGCTTTAATTGTAAAAGCAAGCTTGTCTTGCTTTTGAGGTTAGGATACCTCAAACCCTTCTTAGCAGGGTCTAAGAAAACCAAGCAGGGTCCTAGATGAAGAGTAGGTGCTCTTTGTATCAATAAGTGTTGATCTTACCTCACGGTTGTAGCCGTTCCAAAACAAATACAAAAAGATTACAAAATCATATGGTGAGTGTTGATCTTACCTCACGGTTGTAGCCGTTCCAAAACAAATACAAAAAGATTACAAAATCATATGGTGTTGTGTTCTCTTGTGCTATGGTTCTTGTTATGACTTCATGATTCAGATGCTTATGATTTATAAATGATGAAGTGAAAGATGTTTATGAAATGATTATGCAAATGGTAGAATAATGCACTGATGAATTAGTTGTTGATTGTTAAAAGTGAAAAAGTAATAAAGACTGCACACACACAGATTCACCCCCCCTCTCTGTGTACCTGGTGTGTCTAACAGTTTCCTTGCCGGAGTATGCTCTGACCAACCTAAAAATCGGAGTACCCAAAAACGGCATTGGATTGTTAATCTTACAAGACTCAACGTAATAAAATTTTACCCCATAACCAACGCACCGACGTTGTAGAAAGTTTCCCAAGTCATTCCTAGTAAGGGCGTCGAAACTCCCCGCTGTCTAGAGTCTCAGCTAGCTGGTCAATCTTCGTGAAACCAGCCTGGGATACTAGGCGGGCCGTCATGTCTTGAACGGAGTAGCTCGAAAGGCTTTCCCGGCTGTTCTCTAGATACCTTTCGTTGACACCTTAAACAAGACCATTAAAAAACTCTAAAATAAACCAAAATTAATCGCAATACACATTCACAGGAACTATTTTGAGACTCACACCCTCATTACGCTTAAGCATTTCTGATAAGTTGACTCCATAAGGCACTAGTCCTTTCTTTTATGCATTGTTGATAATCTGGGCCATTTGTCCATTGGATATTTTGATTAAAGTTTATATCTTTGAATGCTATATCATTTCGTGAGTTCTCAACATATTGTTTATCTTCTAAGTCTTGTGATAGCAACGTTGATTTCTCTTTTATCTCATGTTTATGTTTCACTTATCTAATATGCAATCTTCGTTCATCATAATATACTCCTAAAAAACACCCATCCGCATCTGTAACCGTTAGAAACACTTAAAATAACTTAAGAGCGATAGAAACTTTTTTGTGGGGACTACCCCCCTTGGCTTCGTTAGGAATTAGCCTAAACGGAGGAGCTAGGAGTAGGTGACAGTACCTAGCTCTGTGCTTGTCCCCAAGGTCACACCTCTCCCACTTTCTCAAGTGAGGAGACAGCTTTCGGAAAGTTTCTGCTGCTGGTGTGCAATCAGCGGACAACATGTCCAACTTAGACTTATCTATTAATGTGGTACTCTAGAGTGTTTTTTCCCTTGTTAATTATCGGGTGTTGCACAAACGACTTATAATTTTCGAGTTTTTAACTCAACCTCCAAAGCTGGAGTATTCGCCTTGGTGGTTAGGATTTACGAGGTTATTAAAGTCTAGATGTCTATGTATATTACCATGCTAGTCACTTTGTTTCAGTAAAATGAACATTGCACTAGCTCCCCCATAGGTTTTTTTTATTTCCAAGAAAAATATTTTTTCCCGTAAACTTAAGCTATTTTTTAATAGTTTAATTGGGAAAATTCAGAGTGTCATAGAAGTGTGGCTAGGGGCCAAATTTTCCATGGAGGTGCTCATTTTCAAACTCGGAGAACTCACTATACCCCAAAACCCAATTTTCCTAAGTTTTAAGTGATTAATTTATCACTTATGTGAAAAATCTCCAAAAAAACAAAAAAGCATAGTTGCACGGGTACCGCTCCCGCGATTTTGGCAACCCGTACCCGACATTTCCCCGCTCCTGGGAACTTGGGAGCTGTTGTCCGCCGAATGCACACCATCAGCAGAAATCTTTTGCACTGTTGTTTCCCTAAGCGGGAAAGGTGTGGCCCTGGGGGAAAGCAAAGAGCCAGGTGCTGTCACCTGATCCCAGCTCCTCCATTTAGGCTAACTCCTAACGAAGCCAAGGGGGGTAGTCCCAAAAAAATGTTGGCTAAGGCTCTTTAAAATGTTTTTAATGATTCTTAAATGGATGGTCTAAATTAGTGTTGTTTAGGAGTTTTTTTATATACACAAAAACCAATTACGCAATCCACATTGCTATTTGCAAAACACGATATGAATAATAAGACGGAAATTAAAGCATCCACGCATGAATAACTTAGAAATAAATGGACAAATGGTCCAAACAAGATAATGCAAGAATTAAAAGACCAATGCCTTAAATGGAGTCAAAGTGTTGGGGATACTGAAATACAATTCTTTGATGTTTGCGAGATTGTTTTGCAAATGCTTCTTGGTAAATTTTAGTGTAAGTTTTAAGATGAGGTTGATTATTAAATGGGAGGGGGATCTCCAAGATATACCTTTCAGTACGGGAGATATGTCCAAAACCCTTAATAGATGCGGCTACCCGCAAGGAATATGTAGGCTGGTATGGAGTCTCTGAAGCTATGTTCAACACTACACCGCAAGGGTGTAGCCTAACTGGCACCTCGAGGTCACTGACCAGTTGTTCTTGCTTCCTTTGGGTATTTTTCCACCGCAACAGCTTAAATCTAGGATTTTCACCTGGGGAAAGTGGTAAATTTTATTATGGTTGTACTTGGAGTTAAACATGTGAATTAATAAGTTACAGTGCTTCTGGGTATCCAGAACGGGTAAAGCATACACACTATAGAATGGTAAGTTCCAATTTTAGGGGATGTGTGAGTAGCAAATTTTATTAGCAAACACAATTCTCCGACATAGAGTGCTCTTGATCCACCTTATGGTGAGATTCAAGAGTCTTATCTAACCTACTATGATAATGCAATGCAATTGCTCTCCGATAGAGAGTGCTCTTGACTTGTCTTATGACAGGTTCAAGAGTCTTTGGGTTCTTTTAATGAATAATTAAAAAAACACATGAAACAAGAAGCATGCAAGCGATGAAAGTTTAAACTAACAATTAATGGAAATAAACTAAGTCTAGCAAGCAATCTAATCTAAGCAAGGAAAGAAATAAAACACACTTCCCCCAAATAGGGGAAGTAGAAAAAATGTGGGAGGCTTAACCCCACTAGTCCCTTTTTATTAATGATTACAATGAGAGGGATTTTAACCCTTGAAAAAGAAAGATTGCAAGCTACTAAGATGAATGAGCCTTAATGGCTTTTTACAAAGATGCAATTTATGCTTGTATTTTGTCTTCTTGTTTTGCACTCCTCTTCAACCCTTTAGACTTGCTCCCTTGTTCGCTTTGTCCTTGCCACCTACACAGAAAAACCAAGCACTCATGCACCCATTATTGTTAGCAAACAAGACTAATCTAGATGCAAAAAATATTGAAATTAATCTAAGTATGAAATTGCAATTTTTTAGTCCTTTTTTGAGTCAAAATTGGGAAAAAAATACATGCAAAAAAGAGTGAAAGAAGGCTGAAAATAATGAAGAAACGAGACAGCCAATGAAGGAATCAGATGGCTGCAAAAAGTAAGTAATGGGCAGCCAACAAAAAGATGAAAGGTCGCTGCAAAAGAGGGTGGAAAACAAGCTCAAAAAGTGCCCAAAAGTGGCCGCAAAAAGTGCCCAAAAAGGCTGAAAATTGAGGTGAAAGAGGGCAGCCAACTAAGAGAAAAGTTGGCTGCAAAACAATGAGGAATGGGACAGCCAAACAAAGAGAAGAATGGCTGCAACAAAAAGGACAAAGAGGGCAGCCAACAAGAAGACAGTTGGCTGCAAAAATTGAAGGAAAGAGGGTCAAAAAAAAGAGCAAAAAGTAAGGAAGAAAACCAGAGAAGCAAGAATGATCAGGAGTGAAGACAAGAAGCAAGGTAGTAGGTATATGGAAGAAGGAAAGAAAAAGAAGACTTGTAACCAGTGAAAAGATTTTAAAATTTTGATTAAGAGAGGTAAGAAAGAGCCCCTTTTTAGCCGTGTGTTTTTTGAAGCTGGGATCAAGCGCTCTGAAGAACCTGCATGGTGAAAGTATTAGATTAAGAACTCTTGATAAGAAACTCGTTGAACTTCAACCCCTCCTCCTTTGGTGATTCATGAAACCAAAACACTCAACAAAAGTAGACGAGATCAAACGCTAGGATGTAATAATCAAAATAAATATTTGAAAAGCAATGGTATAATTGACTACTTCCTGCCCACTTCAAACATATAATGCATATTGCATAGATAACCAAGTTAAGACATTAAATGGCTACCTACCGTGCTAGATTTATAGCCCTCATGAGCTAAAATTGATCAAATATTTACTTAATAAAGAGAGTAGGGTAAGGACAAGATCACCTCGCAAGATGAAAATCATATACAAAAAGCCCACGCATAGACCTCCAAAGTCACTTTATTCCATTAACAAATATCGGTTACAATCTTGGCAGAGTTCTCTTGCAAATTCTCCATATGCAAATGGGAAGAAGAGACCCTTATTTATACAAAAGAGAAAAGCGAAAACCCTAAGTCAGGACTCGGCATCAAAGAGGCACACTAGAGCAATTGAATGAGCTTGGCACTGAGATTGTGGAGTTTAACTGAGGTTCAAGAAGGTGGGAGTGGGGAGGTGGCCTCCACCTAGGCAAGGCGCCCCCACTCCCTTCATAGGGATCTCCACTGTAATATCCCGAATCCCGATATTTTCTATTTCTAAACAATTATGCGGATACAACTGGGCTTACAGACTGCCAGGCAAAAATCCCTATTTTATAGGAAAAATTAGGGTTAGGGTTTGTGAGATAGAATGCACACTTACCACTGATAACTGGCTGAACTGCTGCAGATAAAGTCTGCAAGTACTAAGATCTGGATCGGAGAGGAACTGATCTCTCTTGCCTCCGGTGAATGCTCCAGCAATAAGACGCCCAATCAGAGAAAAAGGTGACGCCCTCAAGGAAGGAGGTGTCCGATGGATCCATCGATTTGCAGAGCTGATAGCCTCGCTGTGCCGAAGAGATTGACTGGATTATGCTAAAGATCTGACACCCCTAAGCAAGATAGCGTCTAGGTTCAATGAGGCAGCTGCTCACGCCCCTGTAACCCCGAAAATGCTGATAACGGCTTCGAATGAGCTCAGATGGAGCTGATAGTCAAGGAGTGCCGGAGTACGTAGCTGATGGTAAGAATGATGCCTGAGTTTCGGAAGGAAACTGAGATCTGAAGGCCCAATAGCTGATTAGGGCTTTCTGGTTGAAAAACCCCTCTTACGGCTGCACCGTGCCACTGCAACAATCTATACCCTGGGCTATATAACTGATGAATGTACTGAAGAACAAATGGTGAACCAGTATGGCTTACCCGGAATAAGACTAGGACAAATGTTTCACTGCCGAAATCCTGCTAGCTGAAGACTCCGTCTCCAACCCCAACTGCTGTGCTGCACGCTGTGCTGCTATCCAAGTGCTCCCAAAATAATAATAATCATAAGTGAGGTCTCCTCTTGCTTTACTCTCTATTTATAAAGTTCAACTGCGCAAAACCTAATCTTTGACCTAATTAGGCCACTTTATCTTCTAATTTGCCGTTGACTTGCATGCATGCGGATGGAGACCTAAAAAGAGCATGGTCATGCATGAAGGTGGCCCTTCTCGACCAAGTGAGGATGCCCTAGATCTTCTATGGATGGCATCAGTCCTAATCTGATTCCCTAGCTATCAGTAACCGCTCGAACCCACAGGAATCACATAGGTTAGCGATATGGGCCTCAAGGCCTAAAAGGAAGAGGACATTACATCCACCCATCCAATGAGCATTCACCACATAGAAAAACGTGAGCCAGTGAAGGAGGGTGCAACCCATTGATGGAGAATCAATCTGGCAGTTGAATACTCACTTAACTGAACACTGACTGAGATACAACTGAGTTGGAGTAATGAGGGGGGGATGAGGTGACTCATTCCCCCTCGGTCCTATCACCCAGCAAATAGATGAACAATCAAACTGACAGCTGAAGGAGGGTGCAATCCTTGATGTGGAGTTAACTCTTGGGGAACTGAAACTGATCTTAAACTGATTGATGCTGATTGGAATCATCCCAAATACCCTGTGCCGAGCTAATTAGCCCTTTATTAAATCAAATTTGGCCTTTTTTGGAGATATTTTGATTTTCTCCAATTTATTATTTTTTATTATTTTAATTAATATTTCTCATTTTTTGGTTTTTTGAGAAAATATTAATTCCAAGGCCAAATAATAGTCTGGAACTTAGAATAAGTGTGTCTAGGTGTTAAATGAGTGTTTTGGCTTAGGAACTAAGTTTTTATTTACAAAAACACCCCTCGGACCACTTAATTACTACAAATTGGAATTTTTCAATTAAACCATGGTCAAAATGGTTTAAATAATTGAAAATTTTAATTAATTCTCTATAGTCCAAAAAATAAAAAATCACCACGTGCTTGGGAAAAAAAAATTTAGACATTGTTTTAATGTATCACGGAGCTTAGGAAATGACCATAGAACATACAAGTAGTGTCTAGTAGGTTCATATTAACTAGTTGGACTCTAATAACCCCCCAAGGCCCAAATTTCAAAATCGGGCATTCCAGCTTTGGAGGAAGCAGGAGAAAAACTCATTGATTATACTCAGCTATAGGCAAAGCATAATCGACAAGGGAAAAAACTCCCTGGAATACCTTAGTTGAAAATTACATCTTAGGAGACCGAGCCGCTCAAAACCCCTACTAGCACACTTTATTACAAAAACCCCATGGGGCATGGTCATTTCAACATAAAAATAAAAATGACTAGCCAAAATTGGCTAGGCAAAACATTTTGAACTTCTGCTGCACTGGATATGAACATTGACCATGTTCATCAAATGGCGGCTCAACAGGAGGTTCAACTATGGTACAAAATAGTTGGTAATAGGAGCGAGTACGAAACGTCCCCTTTTTTATGCGAGCTTCTTTGGGAACTTGGGAGCTTTTCGAGAGCTTTTTGGGAACTTGCTTTTGTCGCTCCCTTTTTATAGGGAGCTTGTAGAAGCTCCCTATCTGTTTAGGAGCTTCCAGAAGCTTCCAAACAAACAAGGAGCTTCTACAAACTCCTGACCATGTGGAAGCCAAAATCATAAGAAAAGTGTTGAAAATCAATTGAATGATTAAAGTTTATTGTATCAAGAAATCGCCAATAATAAAAATTTCAATTGAATCTATCTGTTACCACATAAGTTGTACTTCGTGGTTTTTTATCAAGTGAGCCTGGTGAACCGGACAAAGATGATTTGTTCGGACTTCAGAAGACCTTCTGAATTGCTTCTAAGAAGTGCTTGTTGTACTATATCACATGTTCATACCCCGTGGGGGAGTTGTAATAAAATGTTCTAGCATGATAGTGTCTATAAAAGACTTGGTCTCTCAGACTTTATTTGTCAATCCGATCATCCCAAGGTGTTTTTTCCCTTGGTTATTATTGGTTGTTGAATAAACGACTGATAATTTCTGAGTTTTTCACTCAATACCTCCAAAGTTGGGGTGGTCGGCTTGACATTTAGGCCTATTGAGGTTATTAGAGTCTATGTGTCAATGTATAAACATGCTAGGCATCATGGTTGAGTCATATGAACATGTCTAAGTCCCCCTAGGTTTTTTTTTTTTTAATATTTTTAGATTTTTAAATTTTAATTTTTCCATAAAACTTAGGCTATTTTTTAATAGTCTAATTGAAAAAATTGGTTTTGTAATAAAAGTGGGCTCAATAATCAGTTTCAGTCATGGGTGTGCTCATTTTCAAGCTAAGAGCACCATGTAATTGTAAACCTATAGACCCACTATTTCCAAGTTTTGAGTGATTTTCCATCACTCAGGTCAGAAAGCCCCAAAAAACCAATTATTGATTATTTTAATTGATAAATTGATGAATAATGGAGCAAATCCAAAATCCTAGATCAATGGATTCTCAACCGATTTGATTGAAATCCGTTTCATCGGCACCAGATTAGTTAGAGATTGCAATTCCTTGACTGAAGGAGCTAATCAGGGCAGATCCAGAGTTGAACTTCACCCTCCTTTATGGGGAATTGCGCCCTCTCTCTCTCCTCCACACGTGTGGGCTCTTCTGGAAGCTCTGTGGTTGATGATTCAGTCAGCAAGTTGATGTGTCAGCTCAATCAGCCCTCCAATTAACAGTTAGACTCAATGGAAGCTCAATTCAGCTTCAGATCAGGCATTGATGGACTCTCTTTCAACTGCAGTTGTCTATCTCCTTGGGATTTGCGCCCCCTCCGGGCTAGGGTTTCATTTTTTTGTATAAATAAAGCATGGTTGCCTCCTTTCCAAGTTAGTGAGAGTTGGATTGAGGAGCTATTGCTGTTGTAATATTGTGTAATATCTTTTGCTATTGGAATAAAGTGAAGCTTTGGAGGCCAAAACGGTGTAATGCTCTTATGTGTGTGGAATTAACATTATCTTGCAGCTTTTGTTGTTACCGGTGTCTTTCTCTCAATTTCTACATCTGAATCTTGTATGGCTTGAATGATTCAGCTGAATCAATAGGAGTATAGTTGGGCAAGTAAGATTACTTGTTTTTCAATATCTCATAGCATATATGTCTGAAGATTCAGATTATACATGTTTAAATAAGTTTATTTGCATGTAATCCGTCTCTTTTTTCATATATCTCTATCCAGATCTCATAAGGTTTTTGTGCAGGATTGTTTGTTAGTTTTCAGGTAGCAAGGGTTGGACGAACTGTGGATCTAGCTTGACTCCAATGGGCATCCGACTGTTTTGTGAAGGCATTGTCCCTCGGCATTCCATTAACTAGTCTTTTTTGCAGATCCATTCCAGCAACAAGCGCTCTTCTTTTCCTCTTCCTCCTTCAATTTTTTTTAAAATCAGTCCGGTTACTTGTTTTGCAGCTTTAAAATTGTTTAGATTATCAATTTCAGAATTCATGTTACACAGATCTTGCTGCCTTAAAGCTCATAAACTAGATCTCATTCCTAAACAAATTTTACAAGCATTATGGATCTAGTTTTAGGGAAAATTGTCATTTTTCAAGGCTGTGAAAGTAGATCTAAAGCTTGTTGAATGCATGGTTGTTTCCTTAGAATCTAAAAAGTTATATTCAGCAATTTAAATGCTTCATATTGGCTACAACAAAAGCAGGCCAAGATCCCAAGGAAAGCTTGCTTTCCTTGGTTCTTTTTCCACTTCTTTAAAAACTAGTTTTAACTTAGAATTTTTGGGTAAAAAGTGTGTTCATCCAAAAGTACTTTCAAAGTACTTTTGGGCATATTTAACTGTGATAAGCTTGCTGGTTTTTAGCAGGTATAACAGAAAAGAGGAGGAGGTGCTGCCCGGAAAGCAATTTTGGACCATTCGAAACCCCCCAAGGGATCTCCGTCTTCCCAAAATTTCAAAATTTCGCAATTTGTAAACCTTTGGTCTCATTTCGTTTAAGGACCAAATGAATTAATTTCAGTTTGCTGATATTGTAATTGCTACTAATAAAAAGAAAAATCTCTTCGAATAGGCTCTTTCGAGCCTATTCACCATTCCCCCTGGAGTGATTCGCATCCGTGTCATTTTTTACATTTTTTCATCTTTTTTCAATCTAGTGTAGTTCTAAAATTAAACCTTTTAGAGTTTAATTTTATGCTTTTCTCTTTTTCAAGTAAAGTAATTGGAATAAAACATCTGTCGTTTCCATGTATGCTCTTCCCCATCACAGGTTCACCCTGAGCTTTAGGATAACCAAAAGCAGAAGTGTGCACTCATTAATTTTTCCCATCTAATTAAAAACTCATTTTAATAAAATCAATCACCCTCGAGAACATAATGAAAATCCGACGTTTTCGAGCTTCACTATTTGTGGGAAAATTTTGCAAAGGAAGCGGGAACAACTAGAAAGTGACCGCGGGGCCCCGTCAGTCTACACCCTCGTTTGGTGTAGTGTTAGACACACCCCCGTGACTCCATCTAGCCCACACGTCCTTGTGTGAAGCCACATTAGCTAAAATACGAACGTATTCCTCATACCTCATAGTATATCGGGAATCCCCTTTTCCCCTTAATCAATTTCATCCATAATAACTAAAACGGACCAAGAGGCATTGCACAACACTTCCCAGACTCCATTTACCCCTTTTCAACATTGGTCTAATTAAACGATATTTTGCGTAAGTGAATCTGATGTGTCGTAATTGATGTGTCATCTATATATTGTTGGTTTATTTCATGTGTGATGCTCTTGTTTCAGTATTACATTTCAAACTCTTAAACTAAATTCAACTTTTTTTTCTTAGCTTAAAAGCTTTAAATTCTTTTATAGGGACCACCCCCCTTGGCTTCGCTAGGAATTGGCCTAGACGAAGGAGTTGAGTGTTGAGTGACAATATCTCAACTCGAGACTTGCCCCCAAGGATGCACCCACTGGCTTGAAAATTTCTGCCACGCCAAAACCCCCTAAGGTGCAAGAAAGGTGGAAACAAGTGCATAAATTTAAGTAAATTCCATAATTAAAAAACAAAAGAATTAGCCTAGGAAAAGAGAGAATCGATGTTGCAAACATCGTTTTAGGGAATATATCATCCAAGGTCTACAAAGAAATTTATTGGGAATATCGAGGAAAATATCAGAAATTATTGGAAAATATTGCCAAGAAGAAACTTAGACTTGAAGAATTCTAAAAATATCGGAACATTCAGCAATCTTAAAAACTCGAGAAATCGGAACTGTCCGAAGAAATCGGAGATATTTGCAACATTCGATAGAATACTTAAGAACACTTAGGCTAATGTAAACTCTGTAATATATATGATTTAATTATGATTTATAATTGTTGGAAATTGCAGAAAATTAATTAACAACTCAAAGATAAAAGATTTAACCTTAATAAGCAATAAATGAGTTGTAAAATTTCTTATTTGTGCCTTTAACATGTAATTTCCAGATTGTGAAAATTTGAGAGTTACATAAAAGACAAAATTAACTTGAGAATTGAGTAACTAAAATCTATATATGCAATTAATATATCTATGAAGTAAGATTCAGATTTTAATGGCTAAGTCTACTTGAAATTAATCTTCAAAGCTTAAAGATTTAAAAAAAGGAAATCTGAAATTTATAATAATTTTTTAGGGTTTATTTCGGATTTACTTTCTAGATCTAAGTAAAAAAAATCTTCAATACAAATATAGATCTATAATTGTGAAATATAAACATGATTTTCCTTTAGGGTTAGTAGAATTCACCTGAAACAAAAAGGGAAAAGATTTATAGATAGATGATTGTAACGAGAGATGCCAAAGATTAAAGGGCATATGGAATCACCCAAGAGTTACTGTTATCACAGATATAATGTAGCTAGGCTACCATGATGCAGCATTTAGATTTTCTCTTTTCCTCTGAACCAAACTTATTGATGGGGATACAACATGGATCATTATTACAGCATGAGCCATTCCGAACCCTTTTTTAGCAGCAAACACAGAGTATTTCCTTTCCAGGACTGAGATCTCCTTGTCCTTTGAGATGACTTCAGTGGTGACCTAGTTCATGTTGGATTTTTATCATATAAGCTAGCATTATCATCTTAGGATCTTTTAACTGAGAGAATAACAAGCACAACACAAGAGACAAGAGACACAAAGAATTTTCCTCGGGGAAACCATAAAGGAGAAAACCTCGCAACTTCCTCAGAGATAGAATCAGCACCAAAGGTAAAACCGGAAAACAGTAAGATGATCTCCCGACAGCAACAGTCTCTCTCTCTCACACTGAGAGAGCTTCTCCTCTCTCACTCATGCGCCCCAATGAGTGAGTGTGTGTGTATGATTATGATCAATAGAGAGGCTCTCACTCTCTATTTATATTCTTCCATTCACTTAGAACCCACTCCAACATGTCGGCCTCACTTAACAATTACTTTCTAGAGTCGACATCTCTAGGAGTGTCTAATAACCCTAGTGCCTCACCACTTGTGGGGACTTTGCCTCCTTTGACCAATAGGACGGTAACACAATGGTGGGGACTATTGCCCCGACTTACAATGACTCACCTAGGGTTGACTTCACTAGGATAGTCTAATAACCCAAGGGCCCCATAACTATGGGGACTTTAACCCTTGACCAATAGGAGGGTTACCCACAATGACTTGACATGACTTTCTCATTATAAAAACTTCCCGGAATAAACATCGGGGTATGACATGACTCAAATACATTACAATACATCCCGGAATAAACATCGGGTTACGATACATAAGAAATACGGATAAATACATTCCGAAGTTACAATTACATCAACACTCCCTCTTAACTAGGAAGGTATTGTCTCGACATAATTTATCATCACAAGTCTTCTTCTCTGTATCATCTGGATCATCATTGAGTTCTCGTCATCTTCGTCTTCAAGTCATCTTCATCTGGATCTGAATCATCATCACTGAATCTAGATCATCACTCGATCTAGATCATCATCACTGGATCTGGATCATCACTCGATCTGGATGATCATTACTGGATCTGAATCATCATCACCGGATCTGGATCATCACTCGATCTGGATCATCATCACTGGATCTAGATCATTACTCGATCTGGATCATCATCACTGGATCTGGATCATCACTCGATCTGGATCATCACTGCTGTATCATCTTCACTGGATCTGGATCATCACTCGAGCTGGATCATTACTGCTGGATATGGCTCTTTGGTAGGATTTCGCTCTCTGATGTTTGTTGGCACCTTGGACTAGTTGTGCTATGATGATTATGGTGACCTATGCCTATATTATATGTATACTAATTGCTGAAACTTGTGTTGAGAATGATTAAAGAATTTGATGTAGAAGACTAATGCTTATGCCATGCTTTACACAACTTTTAAACCTTAGTGCTTTATTGGTTCCATGTATCACTTATCCCCATCCATCTAGTTCATCCATAATTGAGTTTCCTCCCATGACCTATGATTGACTGAGACCTATGAGATTGAATATCATCTTCCCCACTTTGACCCCTATGCATGATGGATCCCATGTTGTTTTGTGTCTCGGGTCTGAGTTGTGCAAGAAAACTTGTTGAAGCCTTGATCCTTCTGGGCCAAGACAACCCGCTGGTATTGGTTCCTGAGCTTAGGCAAGTTGGGTTTTGAAGCCTTGACCTCTTTGGTAAGTTGCCCCCGATATTTCATCTTGACTGTAGATATTCCCCCCTAGTTTCCTGAAGAGTGTCAGCTAAAACTTGAAGCAATATGTCTACCATCATTACATGCATTATGTGTTATATGCTATATACTGAGAAATGCAAGCCCTGAAATAAAGTTGCAAACTATGTCTTTAGACATGACTCAAAAAGGGCGATGAAATGAAAATGTGAAAGGCCCAAATAAAGCAATGGATAAATAAATGCAAAATCTAAACATTGTTGGACATCTTATTAAAATGTAATGATTAGTTCCTCACGGAGCCTGCGGGTATTGATGTGAGATGAAGTAAGGGACAGCTAATTCTAAGTGTCCCCTAGGATCTCTTCACTACAGTTTCTTGTGTACTCAACACAAGGGTCCTAGAAAAGCTCCTCACGAAGCTTGATTGTTAGCTTGGATGTGAGTTGTAGACATGTTGTTAAAGTTGAATGGACTCTTTTCAAATCAACTCATCCACTTGTGAGACACCACCATTCCCTATTGTTTATCTGTCATGCATATGTCAATAAGGTTGTGTGTACTTGTCATCATTCGGAGAGATCATATGGTCAAAATCAATTACAAGTCATTTCCCTTTTACCTTAGCCTTGTTTTCCACCTTCACCCAACACTAGCAAATTGTTTAAACTTTGTAAGCATGTCATATACAAGAGACTTCCAGAGGATTCAATGATTACTCAAAGACACAGGTATATCTTATTGATTGTCATTATTATTTATTATTGTCACCATGATTCTGAATGGCATAATTTAAGTTGGGATTTAATATACATCTTGGAGTAGTTCTTACCTTGGATGCATGCATGTTCATATCAGTTCAGTATCTCACTTTCAGTTTGGGTATTTTGACCTGGTCAACCCAATTGACCAAGTCAAACACAGCTCCCAAGGCAGTGGCTAAAAATTTGGCAGTGCTTATATTTTCTCTAGACATGCCCAAGACCAATAATGCGGTTTCAGTTTTTAGAGTTTGGCCCTAGATTTCATGATTAGTGATTATTATCACTTTATTATTGGTGAGACCATATTTTTTATTACAAATTGCAGTTATTATGGTTCCCCTAGGGCGCCACAGTGCTCCAGGGGGTATGAGTAGTCACTTGTACCATTCTACTATGTCTCCAGACACTTCTATGCAATCAATTTGCCCCAGTTCTCAGCGTGAACGAAGTTATGATGATTATTATTATTTTCAAAGGATGTACCACTAAAAAATGAACAAGGAAATCACTGAAGAAATCGATTTGCTTGTGTGGTGAAGGAAGTGGCAAGGGAATTTATCTGAATGATTTATTATGGCTCTCTAGACATATTTGCATCAGTTTCAATCAATTTGAGGTTCCAGATTATTTTTTTGCCTCTCTTAGGGAGTACGTCCTCCATAAGGAGAAATTGGACAAAATGGCCAAAATAAAAGTGTGTAAATCAAGTTGTATGTTTAGAAATATGTATGGGGGGACCCCCTAATGACCCCCCCATGTCCTCTAAGTGTCAAACTTGCAAAAATAATGATTTATCATGTTCTAAAAATGGGCTTTATGAGGTAATTCGCTCCCCTCAAATGTATTTGTCTAAGTTGATCCATGTAATGTAAAATTAAAAGATCTCCATCGTTGATGATGTTTTAATCTCAACTGTGGATTAATGTTGCTTAGAATGTGGACACACTCGATCTATTTAATGTTAAAGTTTGTGCAGCTGCGAGACCCATTCTCATAGAGGATGGTACCCCAGTCAGTTGATTATGATAGAGTAAGACCCTAGAAGGTACCCTAGGGCCCCCAATAGTCTCCTGGGGTTCTTGGTCCAGGACCAAGCAGGTTGATACCATGGCAAAGCCCCTAGCATGTGGCTAGGGCCCCTATATGCCTCTAGGGTATTCTGGTTTGGAACCAGGGACACGATGTCCAAATAGAGCCTACAGGTAGAGGCAGAGATATATTCTGGTCTTGAACCAGGGACACGATGTCCAAGTAAGTCCTGTTGGTAGTTGATCAACTTTCAGTGTGAGACTGAAACTCAACTTAGTACTAAGAACCATTCTGCGAGAGAATGGAGGACCCGGTCAGGGTCCCAAGGATTGATCAACCTATTTCAGTGTGTCATTGAAACTAAGCCTAAGGCTGAAAGCCATTCATTAAGAGTGGAAGATAATGATGTCCCCTCTCCTAATCGGTTATTGCTAGGTTGCTTCTCAAGGGACTGGCCACCTCTTGACGATGTCCCTAGTACCTAACCCTTAGGAGCAGTGTTAAGGACAAAAGGATTGTACCATCCGTTTGGATCTTCCCCTTTATATATTGATGACAAAATATATAAAACTATGTACCTTGAGAGAGAAAAGTCTTTGGTCTTGTTTTTCCTAATTGAATGATTGCCCACCTTTACGGTTCACCTTGATCTTGTGGTTGTTGACTATGGGTCCTATTCATACTTGGTCCTAGCACCCTCACTTATGTGCACCTTTGATTATGATGACTCCTACTTTTGGAGTGTATTTACCTAATGGTTTATTAAAGACCATTGGACCATATATTGTTATGGTTACCTTATGTTTTAGACCCTTGACCCACTTGTAGTTTTGGACTATTTACTTTGGACTATTTATTTTATATTGGACCTATGGACTTTCACTTTATGACTTTATTTAAATTTATTATTTTATAGTTTTATTAATAAAATCTTTATGATTTTATTAATAAAGACTTTTTGAACTATTTAATCTTATCTCATGTTTTTTTATGATTACTCTTTTGGATTATTTTATATTATATTATTGATTAAAGTTACTTTATGATTACACTTTGGATTATTGGTTAAAGTGTTTTGGTTTGGATTTTTTATTGTGGACCCTTGCCACTATTCTAAAGGGTCAATCTTTTACATGGACCCTTAGCACCATCCAGAACTTGAATTTTTTACGCCACTTAACCTTATAAAAGGATGAGGGCATTCTTATTTGATTATTGATTTTGGAAGGCTCTCCACTTATCCTCACATGTTTATTTTCACGGGTTGTCTGTATTTTTTTTTCTATGCGATTTGTTGGACAGAGTTTGACCTCTGCGATTTTTGGTTCTTATGCCCAGCTTGATCTCTGTGTTTGTTTTATTCATGGGATTACTTGATCCCTACGATTTCTCTCACGGTGATTATTTTTGTCGGCTCCTTCACGTGCCCATCCTCTGCGGTGATCTCAGCTCTTGTTGGTTCCTTCACTGCGATTTCTCTCACGGTGATTATTTTTGCCGGCTCCTTCACGTGCCCATCCTCTGCGGTGATCTCATCTCTCGTTGGTTCCTTCACAGCGATTTCTCTCACGGTGATTATTTTTGTCGACTCCTTCACGTGCCCATCCTCTACGATGATCTCAGCTCTCGTGGGTTCCTTCACAGCGATTTCTCTCACGGTGATTATTTTTTACGGCTCCTTCACGTGCCCATCCTCTGCGGTGATCTCAACTCTCGTTAGTTCCTTCACAGTGATTCTCTGCAATGGGTTTACCCTTACCGTTTTTACCTCTTTGTAATTATTTACGGGAATACCTCTGGTTTTGTTCTTGTGGACTATCATCACCGTGATCTCAGCGTGCTTCTCGCGATGGTCTGAGCCTTCACCATGTGTGAGCTAAGCACACAACCTCCCTCTTGCTCGGTGTACATTCCCCTCTGATCTGTGGTGACTTGGTCTTCATGTATCCTCGTGCTGCACCCTGCGTGAAAGCTTTCCGAACAGCATTACCTTGGTTTGTGTATTGTTTACTTAGCGTGACCTTGAGGTTCTTTATTATGGTCTGTGTAGTGGTCTGTGTATTGCTTACTCAACATGACTGTAAGAGAGGTCTGTGTATTGCTTACTCAACATGACTGTAAGAGAGTATGACTGAGTGTCTCTTGTGCTAAGTGACTGTGTGTCCTTAGCATGACTGTTATGGGTATGGCTGAATTACTCAAGCCTGTGCTTTAGATTGAAACCTCTCTTCCTGTTGACTAAGAGTCTGAGGTCTGTTTCTGTCTGCTTTAAACCTCCCTCTCAATGTAAGTATATGGTTTACCTAGTTTCACTTGTCCCTTCGGTGACAAGATCAAACTCAGAAATATCCGAGTATAAAGTGGATCCAACAATGGTATGATTTGCTAATACTGTATCTATTTTTATGTACATGATATTCGAAGTGAAACATCTCAATGATCAACTTCAACGCAGTGACTAGCAGAGCGTTAAAATTAACACAATGACCAGCAGAGCGTTGAGTTGAAAGAGATGAAAATTATTTTCTTGCTTTATTATAGTTTAAATTTTAATAGCAACACTATTCTGAATCTAAATTTACATGTTCATGCACTTATGTTTATTACGTGTATTAAAACATCACTGCCTCTTAAAATTCAACATTAAAGAGTTGTGATCTCCTCATTGTATCCCATCGGGAAATTTGGCTCTTGGCTATTGGAATAGAGAAAATATTTTCAGAGAAATCTTGTGTCTTCTTTGTCATAGACTGTTCTCACGTTTAATTGCAAATTTATTTCTGGAGGTGTTCTAGTTAATTTATGTTTGTTCCAAATATTGTGAGAGTCGTGTTGTTTGAAGGAGGGTTGTTGCCGCCTTTCACACACCTGAGGGGAAACATGGAAGAAATCTTCAAGCCACTCGATGTGTTCTTGGGGACAAGTCTCAAGTCAAGGCTGCCAACTTGTTATTGACTCCTCTGTTTAGGCCAACTCCTAATCGAAGCCAGCGGAGGTAGACCCTATTAGTTTCTAAGGTTGTTAAGGCTTGGTGTGATGCTTTATGATTATATGAGCTATTTACGAGTTTGATGAAAATACTGGAAAAAGATATTGCAACAATATATGTAAGCACAACAACACATGATAAGTAAATGATCTTAAAGCAAATGATTGTATGATAACAAATGCAATACCAGTGCCAATAATGGACTCAGAAAAAAATAATGTTGTTGTAGTGCTGAGAAATGTGTTGTGGATGCTCTTGGTCAGTTTTAAATTATTATGGAAGATGAGTAAATTAGATCAGGGGGAAGGGAAACTCCAAATATACCCGAAGGTACGAGGAGTATGTCCAAAACCCTTATCTGATGCGGTTTCACGCGAAGAATATGTGAGCTGGATCGGAGTCTCTGAGATGTGTCCAACACTACACCAACAAGAGTGTATCTTGATGGTATCCCGAGGTCACTACCCAGTTGTTCCCGCTTCCTCAGTGAACTTTCTCCACAATGGAAGGCATTGGATTTTCGCCTTGGGAGGTTAATTCAGATGTGAATATATCTTAACTAGCCACCCTCGTTGCTTTTGATGCAGCCAACGGTTCGATCGAACCGCAGCGGTGTAGAGCATACACAACAAAGTCTTGTTGATTTTAAGGATTTTAAAAGTTGTGTTTGTTTTGTTAAAAAGGAAAATGAACCTCCAAGAATCTCTTTTGGTTCAAATGAACCTCAATCGGGAAAGCAAGGAGGAATTAATTTTAAATGAGAAGCAAAGATTAACACAATGAACTAAAAATCAAGGGTTTTCTAATTAATCCTACCACGCATCTCTTTCCCCTTTCAAGTAACTCGGGAAGCCATGGGGCTAGTATTTGTCTTACTTTTGATCAAATAAAAATATAAGAAATGCAATGATCAAAGTATGTTATTCTGAAAATAGAAACTAAGCTAAAAAAGGGAAAACATGAAAAACAGCACCGACACAGATCCCTCCTGGGGGGATGGGGAGTGGGCTCTGAAGAGCCTGCTCAAAGATTTTTATTATGCTCGGTTACAAAGAGCTGGAAGAGGAATGCTCTTTGGTCCTTGTTATCTGGGATCCAAAGGTTTACGACAGGTAAAAATTTGACCAATATTGGAAAGGGGAGCTCCGTGAAGCCTTGAATGACTTAAATCTCCCAAAATCGGGCAGCACCTCCTTCTCTTTTTTGATGGCCCTGCTAAAAACCAGCAAACAAATTTTAGTAAAACGTGCCCAAAAACACTTTGGAAGTGTCTTTGGACAATACAAAAAAAAAATCTAAAAAATTTATAAATTAAAATTTATAAAAAGAATGCAAAAAATAACCAAGGAAAGCAAGCTTTCCTTGGGATCTTGGCCTGCTTTAGGGCAGCCGATAAGATGTGCACTTAGATGCCAAATTTAACTTTGCTATTCAAAGGAAACTACTTTTGAGAGCAAGCTTTAGATCTACTATTAACTACTTGCACCAAAGAGACTTCCTATGCCTAGATCTATTCCTGAGATGTGATAAAAACATGTGAACTTTTAGATCTAAGCAAAAATACTCTTTAACTAGATCTAAACAATATATTAGCCTTTTGAAATGATAGATCTAATCAATAAGAGAGTAACCAAGTAACCGAAAGACTGATTTTAAAATTTGAAGTTGAAGAAGGTGAAAGAAAGCCCCCTCTTTGAAATGGGCAATTGAAGATGCTTGCAAATTTGCAAATGGACTAAGTTTCTCTCAATAAGATGGAGGGTAAAGCAAGCAACCAAGATCCCTTACAAATCCACCAAGATCCCTGTAGGAACCTTAACACTTGCACAGACTTGTCAAGATATTAGTGAAATTCTAAACCGAAAATAAAGAGAGCATACTCATAAGCAAATGGGCATACAGAGCTTAAATCTTAGATCTAGATATTTCAATTGAATAATGAAACAACACCATTCAATCCTATGATTAATCCTAATCCTTCATTAGGCTAAGCTTGACAAGAAAGACAATATGCAAAATATCACTGTACGGTTACCTCAGTAAGCACATGAAACCATGAACATCCAGCTAACAAAGACACAAGATGGACCTCCAAAGCCTTCTTTCATTAATCGAAAAAAATATTACAAAGCAAATACACAAGAGCAGAGGTTTCACCATTCATTCGAAAGAAAGAGAATGCCTCGCTTTTATAGCCGAAGGAGACCCCCGGGGGGTGTATCCAACACTGAAGATAGAGTGGGAGCTTCTTGAGTTAACTAAGGATGCGCTTGAGATAGAGTGGAGTGGTCACTATGGAGGAGGCGCCACCTCCCATGAGGTAGGCGACCTCACTCCAACCACTTGCCGCCTCATGAAACGCATCTCCAACAACCCACGCGTGAGTCATGAGGATGGCGTCACTCCAACAACTTCATACGTATCTCCTTAAAACATGTGATACATTATCACTTACCCAAATTTTTTACTACCTCCACATGGATGAGGGGTCCACTCCTATGCAAACGCAACCTTTATTTGAGTTTAGCGCTTTCTCATAATGGTTGACGTCATCTCCTCCCATATATAATTTGAAACATTATAAATTACCCAAAGTTTTGATGCATTTCACACTTTGATGAAGTCGCTAACCATGGGGACCTATTTGCCATGTCACCCACTCCTCATTTGACTTGATTTTTTGACTTTTCAAAATTGACTTTGGTGCTAATTTGTTGCAACTTTAGCATTAAAACACCAATTTGATGCTCTCTTAGCTAAATAATGCTCTACTGGATGTTTTGGTGGCCCAAAACATATGAAAAGTGGCCTCTGGGGTAAAGAGGAGCATCCCCACACCAAAAACGGACTCCGAACCCATCTTTTATTAAACATCTTTGAAGTTTTTCAATTAAACCATTAAAAAATGGCCTAATCTTGTAGGAAAAAAAATTATTTTCTCGGGAATGCACAAAAACCCAGGGGAACCTAGCACATGTCCATACAACTCAAAATTAATGCCTAGAATGTTCATATACAATGACACATGATTTGTATTAACCTCCTAAGGCCCAACCACCAAGACGACCATTCCAGCTTTGGAGGAGGGGTGAAAAACTCGAATATTATACATCACTTATTCAACATTGCATAATTGACAAGGGAAAAAACACCTTGGAATGATCAAATTGATGTTTAAGTCTTAGAATGCCCAACTCTTTACAAATTCATCATGCTAGCACACTTTATTACAACTCCCTCAAGGGGGGTATGAACATGCGGTTCAAAAAAAAACGGGGGGGGGGGGGGGGGGGGCCTAGAAGACCTTATGAACCTCTAAACTCTGATCATGAACAAGTAACCTTGTTCAAACTTTGTCGACTTACTTGAAGTCCAACTAATTATGACTTAGTCAGTAACAAGGGCGTCCTCTCTTGGGGCATTTTTGTGAAAGATCCAGCTCTCTCCATCTGAAGACGTTGGCAATCAGGGGGGTTTTCTAATGTGTTTTTGATCATTGGTTATGCTTCTTGATTTATATTGCATTTGTAGTTTCTTTTTCTATGGATCAATTCTAACGTGACGTAGGTTGCTCTTGCAGAAAGACGGGCGCTCTAGCTCAACTTGGGCAAATCAATTTAGCTTTGGAACTTCATCAAATTCACTTGGAATTGTGTCAAATTGGGGTAAAGTGTCATTGCACTTGGCATCTACAAGATTTCCAGGTATTTCTGTCAGTATTTCTTTTGTTTTAATTTCCAATCCACCAGGCGTATAATTAAAACCCTAATTAAAACCTTCAAAAAATTCTTTGGGTCATTATGTTGGGATTTTTGGAGAAACCTTTCTGAGTTATTTCACCCTCCCCTAGAACTAAGTGGGTTTTCCAAGACGCCATCATTGGGGACTCCATTTTCCTTATGGTTAAAGCACTGATCCTTAGGCAAATCGCCCTCCTAGGGTTTTCGGCTAATTTTCTTGCTTTATGATCCATCTTTTGGCTTGTGCTTTAGATATTGTCAAATCCATCTTCAAGCCATCTTACTCAAGTGTTAGATTTCCTTAATTGTTTATCAAACTCATCCTTTTGGGCATACTCTCATTTTCCACCTTCAATCGCCCCAGGGTAGTGAATTTGATCATTTACACTAGCACTTACTACCTAGATCTACACAATAATTATACGGTCACCGAATATAAACATTTTGGGCCACATTTCCATTATCTAAATCTTTATAGTCCAAAACATCCTTATAGGTGGCTATCTTCCTCAGATCTAAGGTTTCTCTAACTACTCGCCTTACGTACTTCGTTGCTACAGTTTGATCTGGTGTGTTAGCTTTAGGTCTTTCCTTCTAGGTTAGATCAGAATCTCCCCCTTTGTCACTTGGAGTACCAGTGGCATAAAGCGAAGGGTGTCCTAACCAGCGTGACAACCAATCCATATTTGGGGGTTGGGATGCTCGTAGTTCACCTCTTTAGTTGCATGTCCCCTCTAACATCCTGAATAGGATATCATTTGTGGGGCAACTAGAAGTTGTGTGATAACAGTTACCAAGAGGGACTTTCTTAAAAAAATCACCAAGAGAAGAAGATTGCTCTAGGACAACTTCAATCCACTTGATACCTACACAAGATCACATTAGGAAAGAATGGATCTCTCTTTCCTTTCCCTTAGGGGTGCACTCTACAAGGAAGAAGTTAGGATTGCAAAATACGAATGAAGGAAAAGATGCAAAAAAAACACCCTTACGAGTAAAATAACAATTGAAAATTATAGAGATTTACATATCATACTCTCCATCCAACAAAGTAGTAGTACTTTTTCAATGGCCAAGCAAAAAGGAAAGAAATGACAATGCTATTGCGATATTACCTCCAACAAAGAGCATGAAGCAAGAAATAAACCACACATATGCAAGTAGATCCCAAGAAATGTTCCTCCAAAGCCTTTATCATTGATATTCAATAGAGCTCTCCAAAATAGTACAAGGTATACCAACAACGACCAACAAAAGAAATGAGAGAGAAAGTCTCTTTATATAAGACTTGAGACTCGACTTCATTCTCATTTAACAAATATCTCTGTCTAAAATACTAGGTCAATTCTATAACCAAGTAAACAAAACTTATTTCCTCTTGACAAGGTCAAAAAATTAATAAAGTAAAGAGTTGGTTTCAACAAACACTTGACTCGGATGACCTGAAGCTTGCACCTTTCTTACTCTTATAACAGCTTTGGCAACTGGCATCTTATAGAGCAACTTGACAGAAATCCCCGTGGAACACTCGTTTCAAGGAAGTTTGTATGTTGAATTTCATTTTGGATTCTCCACTCTCATGTTGACAATTTTTTGAAGCAAAGCATTCACATCAAACAAGCTCTCTTTTTCGGAAGTTCTCTTAATAAAAGGTCCCTTGATGATCAAAAGATATGCATTGAAATGAAACCAATAGGACAAATCATCAAAAGAACCATAGAAAAACAAATCCAAATAAGTACACATACGTTATAAAATTAATGATGCTCTTCACTAGATTAGTGCTAATAACAAGTTAAAGCAGCTATACAACAGATTTAAACCTTTCATTACTCAAGGTCCCATGATACCAAGATTAGAAATTTTGATTGGTTACAATTCATAAATTATAAAGATATAAAAACAAAACAAGTTGAAAAAATTAAATTCCTAGTGTATTACTTACAACAAGAGCGGTTAAAATGCCATATAGACCAACCAAAACCTGCCATATAAATGAAACAAAAGCAACATCAAGTTATTATATTTGACATGAAACGATAATATTTAAAGCATTCCAATCTCGTCATTATTCAAAACGGCAGCACATACAAAAAGCAGTGAATAATATATATTATATAATAATATGAAGCCTATGTCATTGAAAACTACCCAAATATTGTAAGCAACACTAAGGTCTGATAAACTGGTGGTAGTCAACCATCTTACCTATGTTATAAAACGAGCTATTAAAACATCATTCTTACATAATAGCTAATTCACAAAGAATAAGCAATACGAGGAAATATATATTTCTCTATATGATAAAATAGATGATAGAAGTGGGGTACAATATAGAAAATCTACAAATATTTATGCTTGTGAAGGGATGATATCAAGATCAATAGTTGTGACTCTTTAGTTATAAATGGATGACTAATTAGGTATATCACAAGCCCTTCCCATTAAAATGCTTCGTCCTCAAAGCATACGAAGAGAAGGATCTCTATTTTTAAATGACTCGTTTTCCCATGAAGCATCACCAACTAGTAAATTCTTCCACTTGATGAGGTATTATGTTATCTGTTTGGATTACAAGGACTTCATACGTCTTTATAAAATGACTTCAAGTTCAAAGATGGGCTTTCCTTCTTCAGCAAGGACTAGAAACTATGCTTATATTGGGCAATGATTTCCTAGTTCTTCTTCAAGCAAGGTGTGTAGAACCAATCGTGGACTCTGTTACTGCCCAATTTGTACATAAGCAGAAAAGATCCCAACCCATTAGCACAACCTAGGTGGCAACAATGGTTGCATAAATATCTACAAATATTTATGCTTGTGAAGGGTTAATATCAAGATCAATAGTTGTGACTCTTTAGTTATAAATGGATGACTAATTAGGTATATCACAAGTCCTTCCCCTTAAAATGCTTCGTCCTCAAAGCATATGAAGAGTAAAATCTCTATTTTTAAATGTCTCATTTTCCCATGAAGCACCACCAACTAGTAAATTCTTCCACTTGATGAGGTATTATGTTATCTGGTTTGATTACAAGGACTTCATACGTATTGACAAAATGACTTCATGTTTAAAGATTAGTTTTCCTTCTTCAACAAGGACTAGGAACTATGTTTATATTGGGCATGTTATCCACTACTTTGCACTTATTGTATTTCCAGTGAGCCGCCAAAGTATTGAACAAGCCAATTGTTCATTGTCAGTTCTCAAAAGTTCCGTGTTACATCAGTACCAGTTGTGGCCCTCTTTTTTTTAATAAAATGCATGTTCATACCCCTTGGGGGTGCTATAATAAATGCTCTTACATGGCAAACTTTTTGTAAAGGACTTGGCTATCAATCCGATTATTCCAAGGTGTTTTTTCCCTTGTCAATTATGCAATGTTAAATAAGCGATGTATAATTTTTGAGTTTTTAACCGCTCCTCCAAAGCTGGAATTTTCGTCTTGGTGGCTAGGTCAGGGGGACCTAGTACATGTCTTGGTGGCTAGGTCTTAGGATGTTATTAAAGTTCATGTGTCGATGTATATAAGCGTGTTAGGCATCGGTATTGAGTCATATGGACATGTACTAGGTCCCCCTAGAGTTTTGTCTGATTCTGAGAAAAATAGTTTTTTCCCGTTTTTAAGCCATTTTTTAATGGTTTAATTGAAAAAACTTCAAAATGTAAAAAAAGTGTGATCTGGAGTCTGTTTTTGGCGTGGATGGCCTCGTTTTCAAGCTCATAGCACCTCCTATACCCCTGGGCTCACTATTCCCGTACTCCGGGTGACTATATCGTCGCTAAAAATGCTACAAAACATCAAAAAAATGCTAAATTATGACAAATTGCACTAAAGTCAAAAATAAAAATAAAAAGTCAAAATTATGACTTGGAAAGGGTGGCGATTGTTTCATATGGTGTATGACATCATACTTTGGATAAAGGCATTCATTATATTGTATTAAAGTGTATGAGCTAAGCGAATAAATTAAATTTTGGAGATACATCCCTTTTAAAACTCACGCTTGGTTGACATACCACACCATCAATCGTTTATTGGTTGAGACTTGATCTTCCCTTTATTTGAAAGTGACCCCATCCCAAGAATCAAGTGTGAGATTTTTTGTTGATTGGGGAAGGTAGTGAATGGATTAAAGATTGAGGAGTGCGCATCTTTTTTTGGCTCACGTTTTGTACGGGTGGCAAATGATAAGTGGTTTGGTTGGGAGTTTGGTGAGGGTGCATCTCCTTATGGAGATGTGGCGCCTCCTCATGCCAATCACTACAAAACAAATCCCTTCAATCCCTCAATTATCTCGTGAGCTCCATGTTAATGCTCCCTTCATCTCAAGATGGTGCAACCCCCCCGGGCTTGGAAACTCTATTTAAGCGAGGCCTCTTCCTTCATTTTGCAGACCGATGGAAGGAACCTCTGCTCCTGTATGTACTATTGACAATAATTGTATTGTTGATTAATAAAATTGAGACTATGGAGGTCTGAACTGTGCAAGAACTTTGATGGATGTGATGTTATGCATGTATTATTGACGTGAAATCTAACTAGCTGTAATTTTGCTTCCTTCAAATTGTAGATATTTTCTAGCATATAAGGCTATTTCTAGTCCATTGGGCAAACATTTGAAGACCCAAGTTGCTTGTTTATGTTGTGTTATTTGAGATCAAGAGTAATAGACTGTAGTCGGAAATACTTATACTCTTCTTATTTCTCATAACATAAGATACTAGATTAATCTCTTTTGTTGAGGGTGAATGTAGCTTGACAGGTCATCTAGGTTGAAGGAGATCCAGAGCTCGGTTGCATCTTGCTCTCCTTCAATACATTTTTGTGGATCTAACTAATCTTGCAATTTCAGGCACTCATTTTTTCTCAAAACAAAAAGATTCAGTAGTTGGGGTTGAGGCCTTCCACCTCATTAAAAAAAACTACTATATTTTTTCTGGTTACCTTTATTTTGAAAAGTTGCAAGCATAGATCTAATCCTCAAAGTTAAATATTTTTATTTTCTAAAAGGCTTGTGCATGAATAGATCTAAAAGTCACTTATTTAGCATCAAAAGGCTTAAGATCTAGCATCATTTTCTTGGTATTTGAACTACCAATTTTTGCAATTACTAAGTAGTGTAAACCTTTAGTTTATTTTTGCATCTAACCCACTAATTTGGCATCTTAACCTTGCTGGTTTTTAGCAGCTCTATGAAAAAAGAGAGAAAATGTTGTCGAAATTTTTAGTATTAAGCCATCCGGAGCAGCCATACTCAATCCTACCTCCCCCCTCTTCATTCTTGTTCTTCACAATAGCAGTTTTAAGCCCTTTTGACCCATTTTCAAGGGTAAAAAACTTACTTACTTTTCAATAAGTTTGATTGTAACAAATAATAAAAGTGCAAGTGGGATAACAGCTCTCACACCCCTGTTTCCCCATTTGGGGGAAGTCTGTATCGTCCTTTGATGTGATTGGATTTTTCTTTCCTTTCTTTCAATTAAAAGTTTTAGAATAATTTTGCTTTTGTTATCTAGTTAGATTTTATTTCAAAGGTTACTTTAAAATCTTCAGTTTTTATATTTGTAGATCTAACACAGTCTTGACTTCCCGAGTAAGGCTTTGTCCTGAAAGAGATCCCTGACTATAGTTTCCTTATATGCAAAACCGATGTACTGCTTAGAATAAATCACAAGCACACAATCCGTCCTTAAAGGGTTGTATAGGTTAGTACATGTGTTACTTGCTTTCACTAAATCGGAACAAAAATTTGCCTATACCGTGTATGCTCTACCCCTCGCGGCTTAGTCTGAGACTTGGGGATATCAAAAGCGGTATTGTGCATTCATTAATTCCTCAAATCTAATTAATAAAACTCACATTAATAAAATTCACAACCCTCAAAACATTATGGAAATCCGACGTAACAAACCTAGGAAATAGTGGGCAAATTCTTCAGGGAAAGCAGGAACAACTAGAAAGAGACTGTGGGATCCCATTAGGCTACATCATTGTCGGTGTAGTGTTGAACACCCCCCATGACTCCATCCAGCCACATTTTCCCGTGAGGAGCCACTCTTCTCAGAATCCAGACATATTCCCAGTACCTCACAGTATATCGGGAATTCCATTTTCCCCTTAACTCATTCATCATGGAATAATTTTAAAACTAACCAAGAACAAATTGCAAAACATTTTCCATTTCTTCAGCAACAACTATTCAACTCCATTTGGCACTGGTTCATTTACTGCTCTGCTCTAGGAGAACCAATCAAACTGCCATTTGGAATAAAAAATGATCATTTGGCCAATAATTAAGTGATAATCACTTTTCTAGAGAACCGGGGCCAAACTCTCAAAACTGAAACTACATTATTGGTCCTGGGCATGTCTGGAACAAATATAGACCATGTTGTATTTTTGAGTCACTGCCTTCGAAAACGTGATTGACTTGGTCAACTGGGTTGACCAGGTCAAAGTACCCAAAATCAAGGTGAGATAACATGCTAATATGATCCTGCAACAATCCAAGGTAAGAAATGTTCTAATGATGTATATCAAAACCCAACTTGAGTCAGTTATTCATAATCATGGTGACCAACAATAATAATAATAATAAAATATACCTTTGCTTCTGAAAAATCTTAGAGTCCTCTAGAAATCTTCTTGTACATGCCATACTTACAAAGTGTAAAAGATGTGCTAAGGCAAGGGGAAATGACTCTTGACTGACTTTGACTCAGTGATCTATCTGAACGATAACCAATATACTCTACCAAGGTGACATATGTATGACAAATAGCAACAGGGGATGGAGGTGTCTCACAGATGGGTAAAGTACTTGGGTATGCTTCCCTCAGACTCTAGCAAGTTTTCCTTTGCAACTTCATTGCAATATGGGTCAACCTTCAAAGGTAGGTGCCATGGAAGCCTTCTAGGCTCCAATACTGACAAAGACCCAGCCTTTCTAGAGTAGTCTAACCCTGTGGCCCTATTGGGACCATTGAGACGAACACTATACAAAGAGTGAGTGTTCATCCTTTGACCATTAACCTTTCAATATTTTTCACACTTTACATAAGATGGTAGCCGACCTACAAGAGCAGGTGCCCTGGAAAGCCTTCTGGGCTTCCAGTAAATGACTAAGGCCTAGACCCACCGCCAGCGAGTAGTCCATAGCCTCGACGGGTTTGCCTCTCCTTGGTGCCCCTGTGGAGGGCAAATTGAGCCTTACATCATACAAGGAATGAGTGCTCAACCTCTTGGCCACTGACAACCTTTTTTCAATATTTTATACTTTTGCATCCTTTAGATATAGCTTTTATGTGTTCCAATGCTTTAGTGTTTAGCAACACTGTTATGGTGGAGCACTTGTTTTGAGGACTTAAGGAGAACAACCCTGTGAACCCAGCCACACTGGCCAAGACACATACTTCATAGCCAGAGACACATAGCAACATGGAGTCTATCATACATAGGGGTCAGAATGGGGAAAGGATCTTCAATCTCACAAGTTTCCATCAGTCTGAGTCATGGGATAAAACAAAAATGAATGAAATGGATGGACGGGAATAGATCACATGGAACCAACCTAGCACTAAGGTTTACACTTTGTCTGAGCATGGCATGGTCAACAGTCTTCACATTGAATTCTTCAATAAATCATAACACAGGTTAGAGCAATACATAACATATAAGCACAGGTCACCATAATCATCCTAACATGACAAGCATAGGTTTTTAAGATACATCACAGAGAAAAACTAAACCAAGGAAATATACTTGATTTCACAATGTATACCTGTCTCCAACTGGTAAGCCCCTCTGTAACTGTGTGTACCAACTCCTGGTCTGTTGCTATTGTCTAATGAACTAGATCATCACCAAAATCATCTCAATGGACTTCTGAATCTCAGTCCTGGCAAGGAAAATATCAAGAACAAGGCTCTGTGGTAAAATGAAGCTGTAAAGATCCATGCTGATACCCCATGTAAAAGTAGCCCGGAATAGAAAAAGAGACAAGACTGCATGCTGCATCAATGGAAGCCTGGCTGAAAATGTATATGTGATAACATCTGCCTCCAACTGGGACAAGTGCTCTAATGAAGAGAGTGCTTGAGAACCTCAAAGATCTCTGGTCCCAGCACCATCAGCAACAAGCAATCCAGCTCATCTAGCATTATGCTTCCTCTTCAAGTTTCTACCTATAACCTACACACATGGAAGCAAGAAATACAGGAGCAGCATGTATGGGAAGAATATGTGCGTAAAAATAAACTGACAGAAAGTAAATGCTGAAATGTAAATTCTAATCTACTTAATTTAAATGCAGAAGAAAAGTAAATACCGAAAATAGAAGACTCATGCATCCATCAAACAGAAAACAAACTCAAACTATTGCTCAAAAGAGCTTATTCCATCCTACCTACTCTAACTGATGGTGATAAAATGATGTGCTAAGTCAGGCCAGGGACATAGTCCCTTAGATGAGCCTGATGTACAGGAGTCTGGAAATTGTGACCATCGTCAGTAGATAAGAAATACATGTTCCCTTCAAATCGTTCTACCGTTAATGGTCCCATCCAAAGGTCTCCTAATTGTCTTGAAATATAATTAAAAGCACAATTCTCAACAATCACCTTGTCACCATAAGAATACCTACGTCGGTTAATAGATGAGGAAATGGCTAGAATATCACAGGTAGGTATAATGGAGGCATCAAAGTTGCCTCTGGTACGAGGTAACGGCATCGTCCTACTTCTTTTAGGTATAGCATTTACACGTGGAGTACCCCCGTCTATAGGAAGTGCAATTCTTCCTACTAAAAATTCTCTTATCTCTCTTCTCGGATGATTGTGTTGACTCTCAACCTCCTCTGGGTGTGTTGATACTACTTCTTTAACCGTTTCCCCTATAGTCCAAAAATCTCTAAACACTTTACCAATATTAGCTTCAATGGGGAATACAGTATTAGAATGATCCACTAGCTTACTGGATCCTTCTCCATGAGGCATAGGCATTTTTCCTTTCCTAGAGGCTTCGGATAAGTTCTTTTCAACTACCTCTTCCATAGATGTCGAAGACGGAATAGGAATGTGAGATGCATCAATTGTTCATTTAGAGGATTCTCAAGAGGTAACAAAAACCGTGGAAAATGAGAAACTGACGGGTAGTGAAAATTACTTATGTTTGCTCCTTGATCTGGAGGCTCATGTTGATTGATTGATCCAGATTGGTTACCAGAAGGTGCTGAATTTTCATTTTCGACAATGGGAGGAGAATTGGTAGCTTGAAAAGTAAGCAAATTATTTAGGGAAAAATCCTCCCCAAATGCATCATTGATTAGAACTTCCTCTTCCCTGCTTCGATTAACCAGATTTATCATTTCATGTCGTATGTCGTTTCTCAGATCCTGCGTAATCTCTTGGATAGGGCGGCGAACTCTTCTTGTCGGATTATTAGGAAGGTTATTTGTTACCAACCTGGTTTCACTATGAAAGGTTTGTCCAAGGGATTCGATAGATAAATTACTATGGGGTTCAAGAGAATGATCTATATTACTATCCATAATTTCCCCAATCAATTGTTGATGAATAAGCTCTTGTCTAAACCTGACATCATCCTCATCCTTAGAGTCAGAATTACCTACTCCCATAAAGAAAACAGGCGTATAATCATCTTCCTTTCTTGCCATGTTTATTCTTTCAACACCTAGGGTATCTTTCCCATAAGTATTTTTCAATCCATCCTCATAGGTTTCAAGATATCCATCAATAAAAGGCTCCCTCCAGATTCTTATCAAATTCCCATCTGAATTGGGTATGCAAGCGTATGATAAATCCATCATCAAGTATCCACCTAAACCAGCAGCCCATTTCCTAGATAGCAACATGCCATATACAAAAGGAAGGTCAATCACTACTATTGTTGATGTATTTGTAACTTCGGAATGTATTCACTTGTATATCTTATGTATTGTACCCCGATGTTCCTATCGGAAAGTATCAGTAATGTAATTGAGTCGTGTCATACCCCGATGTTCCTATCGGGAGAATCATTAATGTAAACAAGTCATGTAAAGTCATAGAGGGTAACCCTCCTTATTGATCAAGGGTTAAAGTCCCCGCAATTGTGGGGCACTAGGGTTATTAGACTCTCCTAGAGAAGTCGGCCCTGGTGAGTTAATGTCAAGTCGGAAACAAGTATAAATAGAGAGTGAGCCTCTCTATTTATAATACAATCACTCACACTCAGTTGTAACGCATAACTGAGAGAGAGAAGAAGCTGGGACAAGAGAGAGAGAGACAACTACTGTCGGGAAATCATCTTTGTATGTTTGGGTTTTACTTTTAGTGCTCATTCCATCTCTGAGGAAGTTGCGGGGTTTTCTCCTTTATGGTTTCCCCGAGGAAAATCTTTGTGTTCATTGTCTCTTGTGATTGATTGTTGTGCTTGTTATTCTCCCAGTAAAGATCCTAAGATCATATTGTTGAAATTGATAAAAATATAACATGGTATTAGAGCTAACTTGAGAAGAAGACATTGTGTAGCTGCTGAAGCTAGGGCTTCTTACCTTTTAGGTCTCTCTCCACAATCCATCAGCAAAAGGAGGCTAGGCTGAACCTCCATTGAAGGGCGCATCTTTCTGTCGAAGCAGAATCTAATTCTGAGCATTTTCAGTTTTTGATCCGACACTATTGCGGGAAATTAAGGCTTTTCACAAAATTGGAATTTTTGAGTGAGCCCAGGCCAGGATTGATCTCCTCCCCAAAATCTAAGTTTAGAGATCAAAATCAAAGTTTTTGGTTGGACGAAACTCCGAGAAAGTCAAACCCTAAATCTGCTCCTGAACCAGAAAACCAGCTCTGCAGAAATTCAACTCCAGATCCAGTTCGGACATCTTAAACTGGTAAGATCTAAATCTTTTGTATTTCCATTTGAGGTTCTCTGTTAAGATGTCTCATCACACCAAACTTGATGAAAAGCTTGAGGGAGCTGATAACTTTCGAGCCTGAAAGTATAGGATCTCCCTGGTCCTGGAAGAAAATAAGTTGGACTCTTACATCAATGAAGAGGTTCCAGTTCTAGAGGGAGATGAGGCTAAGGCCTTACACAAAAAGAAATTGATTATTGCTGATTCAATTAAGGATCACCTCATACCACAGGTGTCCTCCCTAAAGACACCTAAGGCAATGTTTGATGCCCTAACCAAGCTATTTGAAGGGAAGAACATAAACCGAAAGATGACTTTGAGGAACCAGTTGAAGAGTGTGAAGATCTAGAATGCAGAGACCATACAGTCATACTTCACAAGGGTCTCTCAAATCAAGGAACAGCTTGAAGCAGTAGATGAAGAAGTAGAGAATGCAGAAATTGTGAAGACCACCTTGAATGGCCTCCCTAGATCATGGGACTCCTTTATTCAAGGGATCTGTGCCAGAAAGAAGCTAGTCAAATTCAGTAGACTGTGGGAGGAATGCTCACAAGAAGAAGCTCGGATAGTAGCTCGAGAAGAAAAGATGGGAAGTGGAGATCAAGCTCTCACAGTACACTCCAAGAGTAGTAGAACAAACTATCACAAAGGAAAGCCTTCTCACCGGAAAAGTAATCTTAGAAGATCTAATAAAGATTTGTCTAAAATCATATGCTATACATGTGACGAGAAAGGACACTATGCTAGAGAATGTCCAAGAAACAAAAATGGCTCTCACAAGAAGAAGGGAAGCAAGAAAAGACATCATGCTCACACTGCAGAGGATGATGAACCTCCCAGAAAGAAAGCCAAAGAAGAAAGTGAAGATTCTTCTAGTGAAGAAGAATATGTTATGATTTTTGCCCTCACAAGCATTGTTACACATGGAAGCAATGATTGGCCCATTGATAGTGGGGCTTCCAAACATATGATAGGATTCAAGGAATCCTTTGTGAAACTTTCCGAACATGAGTCACCTCACAAGGTGAAACTTGGAGATGACTACCAGTATCCAATAAAAGGTAGTGGCGAATCCTCCTATAAACTAGATTCTGGAAAGTCTATGAAGATGACGGATGTCCAATTTGTACCAGGACTAAAGAACCTTCTCTCCATCTCTACATTGGATGCAAAAGGCATGAGGGTTGCATTTATAGATGGCCAAGTCCTTATGTGGCCAAAAGGAAAGAATATAGATGATGCAGTAGTGATTGGAGAACAAGAAGGAGGACTATACAAATTGAAGGGCCATCCAAAACAAGCCTTGGTCCATGACTCGGTAGAGCCAAATGAACTTTGGCATAGAAGGCTTGCACATGTGCACTACAGGGCACTACCACTAGTTGTTAAAGGTCTTCCAGAAATACAGACAAAACATGACGGTGTCTCCAAAGGATGTGCGAAAGGAAATAACACAGAAGAAATTTCCAAGTAGCAAGAGCAAGGCAAAAGGAATCTTGGAAATCATTCACTCCGATGTATGCAAGCCAATGTCATCCAGTTCATTAAGCGGGTATGTATACTATGTTTCTTTTATTGATGATTTTTCTAGAAAGACATGGATATACTTCTTGAAGAACAAAGATGAAGTATTCAGCAAGTTCAAAGAATTCAAAGCCTTGATCGAGAACCACACAAAAAAATATATCAAGACCTTTCAATCAGATAACAGCAAAGAATTCACATCAAATGAATTCAAAGAATTATGTAGAGATTCAAGGATTAAGAGGGAGTTGACCACTCCATATAATCCACAACAAAATGGGGTTGCAAAAAAGAAGAATAGAACGATCGTGGAAGCTGCAAGAGAAATGCTTCATGATCAAGATCTTCCCATGCATCTATGGGCAGAAGCTGCCAGGACAGCGGTGTATGTACAGAACCGTACTCCACACAAAGTACTCGAGAACAAAATACCTGAAGAAGTCTTCTCTGGCAAGAAACCAGAGGTCAGCCATCTCAGAATATTCGGTTGTCCTCTATACATACACATTCCAAAATAAAAGAGGACAAAGTTAGATCCTTCAGGAAAGAAGGGTATATTTGTGGGATACTCTGAAAGCTCGAAGGCTTACAAAATATACTTCCCAGGATTCAAGAAGATCGACATTAGCAGAGACGTAACATTCGACGAAGATTCAGCTTACAACAAATCCAGAAAGAGACCAGTTGAAGACTCTGAAGAAACAGAAGTACCCAGAATCCCTAATACAACAATAAACGAAGCAAATCCAGAAGAGGATCGAGAAATGGAAGAACCTCAGGAACCTGTAGATCCACCCCAGGAGAAGAAACCTCACAAGAGGAAACCTGCATGGGTACGAGAGGCTATCCAAGGTGCAGAAAGATATGGGGCTCCAGAAGAAATGCGCAGAGAAAGGAAGAGAACTAGGTCCTGCTCCAGATATGTAGCCCTATTATGTGACATCATTGATAAAGAACCTTCCAACTATGAAGAAGCGACAGAGAAGAAAGAATGGAAGGATGCTATGATCGAGGAGTACCAGTCGATTATGAAGAATGATGTCTGAGATGTTGTCCCTAGACCAGAGGGGAAGTCTGTTGTGACTTCCAAGTGGATCTACAAGATCAAGCATGCTGCAGATGGTAGCATAGAGAAATATAAAACAAGATTTGTGGCGCGTGGCTTCTCCCAGAAAGAAGGAATAGATTATGAAGAAACTTTTGCACCTGTAGCCAGATACACTTCCATCAGATCAATACTTGCTCTGGCTGCAGTAATGAAATGGAAGATACACCAGATGGATGTCAAGACTACTTTCTTGAATGGTGTAGTGTAAGAGAAAGTGTATGTGGAGCAGCCACTCGATTTTGAGACACATGACGGGGAGACTCATGTGTGTAAATTAAAGAAAGCCCTATATGGTTTGAAACAGGCGCCCAGGACATGGTACGGCAAAATTGACAGCTTCCTATCCAGTTTGGGCTTTACTAAGAGTAAAGCAAATTCCAACCTTTACTACAGAGTTGAAGAAGGAAACCAAGTGATACTCCTACCATATGTAGATGACCTATTTGTAACAGGTATGGATGGGTTGATTAATGACATGAAGAGGAAGCTTACTGTCGAGTTCGAGATGAAGGACTTGGGTATGATGCACTACTTTCTAGGCATGGAGGTGTGGCAGAATGCAGATGGAATCTCCCTAGGACAAGGGAAGTATGCAATAGATGAAGAGGTTCGGGATGATGGACTGCAAGGCCATGACCACACCTATGGCATCGAACCTGAAGCTATTGAGTTATGCTTCATCAGAGACAGTTGATGCTACAATGTATCGTCAGATGATTGGGTCCTTGATGTACCTGACAAATACGAGACCATATATTTGCTTTGCTGTGAACACATTGAGCCAGTTCTTGACAGATTTGAGACATGTTCACCTGATTGCTGCAAAGCATATTCTGAGGTACCTAAAGGGTACAATTGATTATGGGCTCAAGTATGAGGCGAATCAAAAGATTAACCTGGAAGGTTATGTTGATTCAGATTGGGCAGGCAGTGCCATTGATAGGAAGAGCACTTCGGGATGCTGCTTCAGTATGAGATCAGGTGTGATCTCTTGGTTTAGCAGGAAGCAATCCTGCGTGGCGCTGAGTACAGCCGAAGCAGAGTATGTTGCAGCTTGTTCGGCTAGTTGTGAGGCAGTGTGGCTCAGGAAGCTACTATCTGATTTGTTTGATCTCCAATTGGATGCTACTTGTATATATTGCGACAACCAGAGTTGTGTGAAGTTGTCAGAGAACCCAATGTTCCATGACAAGTCGAAGCATATCGAGATCAAATTTCACTATATCAGGGATATGGTGCAGAGAGGAGCAATGAATCTCCTGTATGTTGCGACGGACGAGCAGATAGCTGATGTGTTGACCAAACCATTAGCTAGAGTGAAGTTTGAGTACTTCAGGGAGAAGCTTGGTGTTCTCCAGATCGAGGTTCCTTCCAAGGGGAAGTGATGAGTCCGTGAGCCCTTCTGACATGGTGATAGGATTGGTTCCTGCCATGGTCAGATGTAAGAGCAAAGCCCTTCTGACATGGTGATAGGATTGGTTCCTTCCATGATCAGATGTAAGTGCAGAGCCATTCTGATATGACTGTGGGATTGGCTCCCACATGATCAGATTCAGAATGACTGTGGGATTGGCTCCCGCATGATCAGATGTAAGTGCAGAGCCACTCTGATATGACTGCAGGATTGGCTCCCACATGATCAGATGTAAGTGCAGAGCCATTCTGATATGAATGTGGGATTGGCTCCCACATGATCAATTGTAAGTGTAGGGCCCTTCCATGGATGGTAGTAGTTGTGTCCTACCATGCCACTGGTTGTAAGTGATGGGCCCTTCCATGGATGGTAGTAGTTGTGTCCTACCATGCCACTGGTTGTAAGTGTTGGGCCCTTCCACAGATGATAGTAGGTGTGTCCTATGATGCTGATGGTTGTAAGTGTTGGGCCCTTCCACAGATGATAGTAGGTGTGTCCTATCATTTGATGGTTGTAAGTGTTGGGCCTTTTCACAGATGATAGTAGGTGTGTCCTATCATGCTGGTGAATGTAAGTGTTGGGCCTTTCGGACATGGTTCTTGGATGTGTTCCTCCCATGGTCGAATGTAAGTGTTGGGCCTTTCTGACATGGTGGTGGATGTGTTCCTCCCATGGTCAGATGTGAGTGTTGGGCGTGCCTTTCTGACATGGTGGTGGATGTGTTCCTCTCATGGTCAGATGTAAGTGTTGGGCAGGCCTTTCTGACTAGGTCAGATATAAGTGCTGAAGAAGATGAAGACCTACCTCGAGGCTAGGCCTACAACCAGCATGAAAAAGGGCTAGCTTTGTAGAACTTCCTGTGACGAGTAGAATTGAGAGATAGCACCATTTGATCATGATGATCCAGCAGTGATGATGATCCAGTGATGATCCAAACTTGATAAAGATCCAGTGATGATCCAGACTTGATGATGATCCAATGATGATCCAGACTTGATGAAGATCCAGTGATGATCTAGACTTGATAATGATCCAGAGAAGAAGACTTGTGCTGATAAATTGTGTCAAGAGAATACCTTCCTAGTTAAGAGGGAGCGTTGATGTATTTGTAACTTTGGAATGTATTCACTTGTATATCTTATGTATTGTACCCCGATGTTCCTATCGGAAAGTATCAGTAATGTAATTGAGTCATGTCATACCCCGATGTTCCTATCAAGGGAATCATTAATGTAAACAAGTCATGTAAAGTCATAGAGGGTAACCCTCCTTATTGATCAAGGGTTAAAGTCCCCGCAGTTGTGGGGCACTAGGGTTATTAGACTCTCCTAAAGAAGTCAGGCCTAGTGAGTTAATGTCAAGTCAAAAACAAGTATAAATAGAGAATGAGCCTCTCTATTTATAATAAAGTCACTCACACTCAGTTGTAGCGCATAACTGAGAGAGAGAGACGAAGCTGGAACAAGAGAAAGAGAGACAACTGTTGTCGGGAGATCATCTTTGTATCTTTGGGTTTTACTTTTGGTGCCCATTCTATCTCTGAGGAAGTTGCGGGGTTTTCTCCTTTATGGTTTCCTCGAGGAAAATCTTTGTGTTCATTGTCTCTTATGATTGATTGTTGTGCTTGTTATTCTCTCAGTAAAGATCCTAAGATCATATTGTTGAAATAGATAAAAATCTAACAACTACGTCCATCATAGTGTTTAAATCAGGGCAAGCAAACAAATCAGCCTTCAAATTTTTTATTATGCCATATGCTTGGACACTCCTGGAATCAATTCCACAAACATTTCCATAAGGACGAGTGATTTCTAATCCCATTTCTTTCATAATGCTCAAAGGCGTAACATTCATAGCAACTCCGAAGTCTAACATACAATTATGGAGTAAGAGGTTGTTGATTTGTAATGTGAGATAGAATGGAGGATGTCCTCCACTCTTCCTCTCATATACGGCAATGTGAATCTAGATAGGAGGATCTACCTCTACCTCTCGACCTCTAACACTCTGAATGTGACAAGACTCATAAATGATATCGGGAGCATTAGCTACTGGGATGTTATCAAAGAATCGTTGAACTTGATCTTTGACAGTTGGTAACTTTACTAATTCACCTAAGGACACATTTTGCATAACCTTTTGTAATTCTTGTTCTATGTCTATCCCTAGGTCATAGTCACAAAGATCTTGTTCTTCCCATTCCTCTTCTTCTACAGTTTTATGCTTATCCAAGAAAGGTGTTATGTCTTGTTCTTTGTTTCTGCGTTGGTAAACTTGTGTGGTGGGTTGTGTTGTTGCACACACTAATTCTTCTTCTTCTTCTGAATCCTCATCTTCTAGTAAGATTCTACCAAAATTGTCTTCTTAAATGAAATCTTCAACTAGGTTCATGCCTTGATCCTCGGGTTCAAAACTTTTGGGATCTTCTTCAGGTTCCTCACATATGTTCACATTCTTGCCCTCCGCTGGCTCATTTCTTCTAGGGTTTTGTCTATTTTCATCTATGGGCCCTCTTTGGTTGTTCCAATAATGTCTCGGGCCGTACGCATTTCTGTTTCTTTCATGATCCCTAGTTCTTGCTATGTCCTTTGTAAACAATGTAAGGCTTTTCATCATTTCAAACATTGCCTCTAAAGTAGGTTTCTCCTCTATGACAGGTTCCTTGTCTCTTCTGGGTTTTTGCTCACTGCAGGAAGATGAAGGAGCGTAAACATCTAAGAATTTTTTCTTTCCCATAGAGGCTATGTTAGCTTCTGCTTTCTTTGCCTAGGTCTGAGCGGTTTTAAGGTCATTCATTAGAGGAAATTTCAACTCAAAATGGGCCTTTTAACTTTACATCAAATTCCATGTCATCATGTGTTATCCAATGAAATTCCTTTAAATTTGAAATACCGTATAGGTTTTAAAAAAAAATTAATATAAATTTGGGGATAGGTATCATTAAAAAAACTACTTTTTTTGTTTGTATTTTCGACATATCTCCCCATGCTTTTACTCAAATTTCAATCGGGAGAGCTCGTTGGATGCGGAATTAAATTCCGCATCCAACGAGTACCCACTCGGCATACTTTTGATGGACCCCGCTACCCCAAAAACAAAAAATACCTGGAAAAACGTGATGATGACATACCCACTACCCCAAAAACAAGAAATACCTGAAAAAACGTGATGATGATGTCAAAAGTATGCAGAGTGGGTACTCGTTGGATGCGGAATTTAATTCCGCATCCAACGAGCTCTCTCGATCGAAATTTGAGTAAAAACACGGGGAGATATGTCGAAAATACATACAAAAAAGTAGTTTTTTGCTTTTATTCCTCCAAAATTAATAAATATTATTTTATTATTTTAGCTATTATTTTATTAATTTTTTTTAGGAGGACCATTTTGAGTTGAAATTTCCTCTAATGTGGGTTATTTTCTTTAAGATATAGGCTGAACCATCCTTCAAAGGCGTTTAAATAAAGTATTAGGTTAGCCTGAGCAGTCTTTCTTAAATATTGAGGAACATTTGAGACAACTTTATCAAATCTTATATTGAACTCATGAGTAGTCTCAATTTCTTTCTTTTTAACCTCAAATAACTGATTTAAAAGGAACCTATTGTCTGGCTTAGCTTACCAATCTTCTGTGAGTTTTTTGGTAAAGGTATCGTAACCATCTACAGATCCTGGAGGCAATCTATCAAACCAACTCCTGGCATCTCCTTCTAAGGATGCTTTAAGGGCAACCATGTAAACATCTTCGACTTTAGCCCCATAAGCATCCATGT
Source organism: Pseudotsuga menziesii (assembly GCA_001517045.1). Taxonomy (NCBI): domain Eukaryota; kingdom Viridiplantae; phylum Streptophyta; class Pinopsida; order Pinales; family Pinaceae; genus Pseudotsuga; species Pseudotsuga menziesii. The sequence continues at coordinate 306,366 of LPNX010238392.1, read as the reverse complement.
AGTTCCATACTGATTCAATGTGTTCTTCGATAGGCATTGTTGATGAATCATTGAATTTGGGAAGCTTATCAAAGTACTTCTTAGGAAAATCATGAGGAGCACCATGGATCATTGAAAAATCGAAAGGAGATGGTCTGGCTCGACTTCAAAATTGCCTAGGTCCTACGGGAGGATTGTTGTGAGCCATCGGAGTGTGTACTCTAGCTGAACTACTCGGAGGAGTGGAACGATTCGAACTATTCGCTGGAGAATTGGGTTGAATAGGAACGAGACTTGATTGAAAAGCTTCTAGAGAGTTATTTAAGATTTGACGAGGTGAATTGATCACCCTCCAATAAAAGCTCAAAGATTGATCTTTAATATTTTTATTACGATTTCGAATGTATGTCAATGAATTTTCAGAAATGTTTCGACTTCGAAGGTTATACTCGTGGGTAGGTCCCTCAGGGGAGTCGCGTTGTGGAGTCGCAAGGTGAACGAATTGTCATGTTCACCAAAATGTCGTAAGAGAGATAGAAACAATATAGTGATCGTGTTAAATTAAGTAATTGAAATGCGGTCATTGGATTTAAACCAGATGTGATATGAATGATTGTAAATGTAAATGCATTCATCGACACCGGAGGTATGTAAAATGAACCAAGGTAAGCCTCTATTTCCCCGACAACGGCGCCAAAAATGTTATCACGAATCTTGTAGTTGCCCCGTGAGATGATCCTATTCAAGAAGACAGAGGAAACGCAGCTAAAGTCGTGACCTACGATATCCAAGACTTCCGAAAGAACTCAGATGCCACACCAGTTAAGGATACCAGCACTTTGGACCAGTGAGAACACAGGCCCAGGGGGCGTCCCTATGACCAAAAAACCCTAAAATAAGGAAAATGAATGAGTAGCCAAGGGAAACTTGGTGGAATCTCTTATTAGGATGGTTAATTAGAGTTTGAAACAAAGACCAAGAGATTCTGAGCATCCAGGTGAAAAGCCCCAATTCTGCCCTAGGGTTTATGTAGAAAAATTGGGATCTAGGGCAAAATAGTGGAATTAAGTCAAACCGGACACTCGGATTGATTGTTGGATGCTAGATTAGGCAAATGGAATTGAAACCAACAATACCTAGTTTGCGGTTTTTGGAAATACCCACTTTCCCCAAGGAGAGTGTTTTTCTCTAGTAGTCGGCCAGTGCTTTGGATCGGGAAATGGAGTCTGATTAAGCCGAAAATTTAAATCTAAGGGTTTTATATTAATTACAAAGTGGGTTTTAATTTTTATACCTCGCCTCAAGCTAGAACCTATGGATCTACGAAACAAGGGTTTTAATGTAATGGAATGATGAGCAATGCATATACAGAAAATAAAGGAAGAGAAACTTGTCTGCGAGACGTACCTAGATCTTGTAGATGAGATGAGAAATGATGAAGAATGTCGCTTTTCGATCGAAATGAACTTTTCCGAGGAAGATCTTGTTGTTATTTTGCCCCAACCAATTACCCTAACGCCTCCTTCAACCTGCCAGATCAAAGAGAGATCAATCAATCAGAAAAACGAACGAGATCTGCAGAATACGGAGAAGAAAGAGAATAAAAAATCATAAAGAACAAGAAACTCCCTGATTCAAACACCCAAAAGTCGAGACGAAGGTGAGTTGCCCCACAAAAACGCCCTCTCTCTCTCCTAGTACGCCTCCCTTTCTTGTAGATAAGATGGGTAAAGAAAAAATGCAAGTTATGTCCCGAATGAAGCTCAGTATAGAAAAGTAGCAGTGCCAATCATCAGATCATCAAAACATCCACCAAATACACAGAAGAATAATCCCAGACAAAACTCTCTTTATTAAAATTATGGTGCCAAAGCTCATGAATTACAATGGGGGGTCACCTCTCTTAAATAGTTTTGAGAGAGATGTAAACCCTAACTCACTTTATCATCCAACGGTTGAGATTAAAACATCATCAACAGTGGAGATCAACAATACATAACTTATCACATGGATCAAGTGACTAAATCAACAAAGGGCGCGCACTTTGCTAAAGGACGCCTATTGTAATGTTCTGTTTTTATAAAAAGGGAATAACTGAGGACTAATAGCACTAGGAGCAAAAAGGTACATCAATTCAGTATTATTAAGTCATTAGTGTAGTAAGAAGGCCATAAGAGTTCATATCATAAAGCATGCGGAGCATGCATGCCTTATTTTAGTGTTAAAGTCAACATGAAATTAGAATTGCATGCATGCAAAAGTGAAGCGTAAACCCTAAAAGTGACATGCAAACCCTAAAGGTACATGCTATTCTATTTAAGAAGGGTTATTGGACCAAAGAGAATATCTATTGTTATTGTTGATTGATTTTGGAGTTTTGAGCAACCACGGCAATTGGGGTTGGAGACGTTGTCTTTAGCTAGCGAGGGTTCGGCAGTGAGATATCTGCCCTAGTCTCTTATTGGGATAGATCATCCAGGCTTATCCATTGCATCCATCATATACTACAGTATTCGGAGATCCAGCACATTCCGAAGGGTTATTAGTAGATCCACGTTTGCAGCCGGAAGTAGCAGGGAAAACACATAAGGATTTGCTGGGACCACAAAACCCAGTCTTCCCTCCGCATGTCAGCTTCCTCTTTTTCAGCCAAACAAATCAGTTGGGGACGTGAGCAGCAGAACTGCTAATCAATTCGCTAGGGCACTTAGAGGCAGCCAAATCTCCACATGTGCCAAGCCATCTCTCCGGCATCAGCAGACGGACAAGCTCAGAAAGTTTCAGCCCGAACAGACCTCTCCTACAAAAATGTCACCTTCAATCTGGAGGGTTTTTACGGTACTGCGGGGTGTTAACACTGGAGGAAAAGAGCATTATTAAACCACCCATCTGGATCCTTATGTATGCAGCTATCTCTGGAGTCATTATCAGCCAGAATATCAGTGGTAAGTGTTAATTTCTCTCTGCAAAACCCTAACCTAATTTAGCTATATTTTAGGGCATTTTTGCATGGCGAGTTTGCATGCACAGTTATTTTGCAAATTTGTATGAGATCAAGTGTGTGAGTCAGCACTATCATAGAACATTAGAGAATATCAGTATTTGGGATATTACAGTGGTATCAGAGCATGATCCTTGCCAGTTGTGGGCACATAGCAATTGAATAAAAGTGCATGTTGATGCATGCTTGTACATGCAAATGCATGTAAGTGATGTCGGTGAAGTGTATGGCAGAACAAAGGTTTTGTTTTCCCAGCTTGTGAGAACATGAAGACAATGAGAAGGATCTTGACTGGAAATTCGCAGAGGTTAGCAACACTGCAACACTTGCCTCAATATTGGGAATATCTAGTCTTGGGTGATGAGGTATGTGCAGCATTGTCCTTTCAAGATTATTACACCCTCAAGTTCGAGAGCCAGCCCAAGGATTGGGATGAGGATCTCCTTAAAGGCATAGTTGGGGGAGTGAGGAAAGATGAGCATGAAGTACAGGTTGTTGAACTTGATTGGGAGTTAACAGTACATAATGAGGATGTGCATGAGGAGATAGCATTAGATCCATACTGTGAGTCTAGCGACAGAAGCACATTCGCTAGTCAGATTGTGGACAGGCCATGTGATGAGTTGGAGTTGGTACACTATTCGTCAACTACAGTAGGAGTCCAGACAGTTATGACAGGAGAAATACATGAGGTGCAAGGCAATGAGCACAGCATTCGAGACAGTGAGCAATCACACATGGAGGTTAGGAAGAGTTTATACATGCATGAGATAGAGCTTCCAGATGATAGTCACCGAAAGAATATTGAACGTGTTAAAGAAAGCATTCTAGCAATGAAAGAGAGGACCAAGATACTCCGAGACACCATAGTACAACAAGATGTTGAGGTTACAGTTCTTCGAGTTGTATGTACCGAGTCAGCGGTCAGGCTTTCTAGTATTGAAGAGCAGTTGGATTCCTTAATGGGGCAACAAAAGAAACATACTATTGCATTTCAAAGCAGTCCTCTTTAGGAGTACATAGACAAGGCTTGCAGTAGCTTGAGTCCACATTTGCATAATGGTGGATGGTTTTTATAGGTTGGCCAGGATCGAGAAATTGACCAACAGTATATGAGCATTCTAGTTGAAATCAGAAGGGCAGAATGTCAGCTTAGTAGGATTATTCCTTGTGATGGTGCTTATGGACAAGGTACTTTTCGGGGGTTGGATTGGAGAGAGATTAAGAATTGGTGTCCTATTGAGTGGGCGATTCTTGGGAAGACATTCCTAGCCAAGGGTATAGTCCCACAAGAGCCTTCAGATATTTGGGATGAAATATGCACAAGTTTGCATTGGGATCCAAGTGCAAGACTTATGAGGGATGGATACAGTGTTTACTAATGGCGTTACTTGGGAGTCTACATGATGCTCCTTGTGTCGATACTACGCAAGGTAGTGGTGGATGCATTTTGACCTCTGCAATTCTCATATCGATTTGGGACCCTAGGATTACAGTGACTAACAGTTTAGTGATTGCTAGAGGATGCTTTCAAGAGGTCTCTAGTGATGGTACCTACAGTGCAGTGTTTTGAGCAGAGGGTGCTACAAATCTCCTAGGATAATTTGGGACCCTGGGATCATCCCTGAATTCAGTTGGTTCAGTTGATTGATTGTGGATTTGCGTTGGCATTGCTTGAGGACAAGCAATCTTTGGCAAGGGAGGACTGTAATGTTCCGTTCTTATAAAAAGGGAATAACTGAGAACTAATAGCACTATGAGCAGAAAGGTACATCAATTCAGTATTATTAAGTCATCAGTGTAGTAAGAAGGCCATAAGAGTTCATATCATAAAGCATGCAAAGCATGCATGCCTTATTTTAGTGTTAAAGTCAACATGAAATTAGAATTGCATGCATGCAAAAGTGAAGCGTAAACCCTAAAAGTGACATGCAAACCCTAAAGTACATGTTATTCTATTTAAGAAGGGTTATTGGACCAAAGAGAATATCTATTGTTATTGTTGATTGATTTTGGAGTTTCGAGCAGCAGCACAACATGTAGCCGCGACAGTTGGGGTTGGAGACGGTGTCTTCAGCTATCGAGAGTTCGGCAGTGAGATATCTTCCCTAGACTCTTATTGGGATAGATCATCCAGGTTTATCCATTGCATCCATCATATACTACAGTATTCGGTGATCCAGCACATTCCGAAGGGTTATTAGCATATCCACATTTGCAGCCAGAAGTAGCAGGGAAAACACAGAAGGATTCGTTGGGACAACAATACCTAGTCTTTCCTCCGCATGTCAGCTTCCTCTTTCTCAGCAAGCCTATCCTACGATATGCAGTGATTATCAGCCATCAGTTTGCTCACCTGGAGCAGCTATCAGCCAAATAGATCAGTTGGGGGCGTGAGTAGCAGAACTGCTAATCAATTCGCTAGGGAACTTAGAGGCAGTCAAACCTCTACATGTGCCAAGCCATCTCTCCAACATCAGCAGATGGACAAGCTCATAAAGTTTCAGCCCGAACAGACCTCTCCTCCTACAAAAATGTCACCTTCAATCTAGAGGGTTTTTACGGTACTGCGGGGCAGTAACACCGGAGGAAAAGAGCATTATTAGACCACCCAACCGGATCCTTATGCATGCAGCTATCTCTGGAATCATTATCATCCAGAATATCAGTGGTACGTGTTAATTTCTCTATGCAAAACCCTAACCCTAATTCAGCTATATTTTAGGGCATTTTTGCATGGCAAGTTTGCATGCACAGTTATTTTGCAAATTTGTATGAGATTAAGTGTGCGAGTCAGCACTATCATAGAACATTAGAGAATATCAGTATTTGGGATATTACACCTATCCTAAGTCAAACTCAAAATATAACATAAAGTGTGATACGATAATACACTTAGGGGGTCACTTAGGGGCTTAATTCACCCTACGCCCTTTTACAACTTCAAATCATATGATACAATAGTGAAATACATGAATAGCCAATCAAAGGGGCACCCCTTGGGGGGCTTTCCTCACTAGTTGAGCCATAATAAAATAATTCGGACATCTTCTGACTGAAAACTGCTGGAGGACTGTATGGGATGCTGAGAAACATCATCTGCCAAAATTCCAAGCCATTTCCTTGACCCAGGAAGCCAAATCGACTTTTTCAGTGATTTTCTAGTTCATTTTTTGTTGGTACAATCTCTAGAAAACTAATAAATCCATCATAACTCTCTCTAGGATGCAAACTGGGGCAAACTGACTATTTTGGATGATCTGGAGACATAGAAGAATGGTATGTGACTACTCATGCCCCCTGGAACATTTTACATTTTCTACTCTAGGAGAACCAATCATACTACCATCTGGAATAAAATATGATCATTTGGCCAATAATTAAGTGATAATAATCACTTTTCTGGAGAACCGGGGCCAAACTCTCAAAACTGAAACTGCAGTATTGATCCTGGGCATGTCTGAAACAAATACAGACCATGTTGTATTTTTGAGTCACTGCCTTGGGAAACGTGATTGACTTGGTCAACTAGGTTGACTAGGTCAAAGTACCCAATATTAAGGTGAGATAACATGGCAATATGATCCTGCAACCATCCAAGGTAAGAAATGCTTCAACGATGTATATCAAAACCCAACTTGAGTCAGTTATTCATAATCATGGTGACCAACAATAATAATAATAATAAACCTTTGCTTCTGAAAAATCTTAGAGTCCTATGGAAATCTGCTTGTACATGCCATACTTACAAAGTGTAAAAGATGTGTTATAGATGGGTGAGGGTGGAAAAACAAAGCTAAGGCAAGGGGAACTGACTCTTGACTGACTTTGACTCAGTGATCTATCTGAATGATAACCAATATACTCTACCAAGGTGACATATGTATGACAGATAGCAATAGGGGATGGAGGTGTCTCGCAGATGGGTAAAGTACTTGGGTATGCTTCCCTCAGACTCTAGCAAGTTTTCCTATGCAACTTCATTGCAATATGGGTCAACCTTCAAAGGCAAGTGAGATGCCCTGGAAGCCTTCTGGGCTCCAGTACTGACAAAGAGCCAACCTTTCTAGACTAGCCTCACCCTGTGGCCCTATGAGAACCATGGAGCCGAACACTATACAAAGAGTGAGTGCTCATCCTTTGACCATTAACCTTTCAATATTTTTCACACTTTACATAAGATGGTAGCTATCCTACAAGAGCAGGTGCCCCTGGAAAGCCTTTTGGGCTTCCAGTAAATGACTAAGGCCTAGAGCCGCTGCTAGCGAGCATTCCCTGGCCCCGACAGATTTGCCTCTCCCTAGGCCCCCCCGTGTAGGACAAAATGAGACTTACATTATACAAGGAATGAGTGCTCAACCTCTTGACCACTGACTACCTCTTTCAATATTTTATAATTTTGCATCCTTTAGATATAGCTTTTATGCGTTCTGATGCTTAGTGTTTAGCAACACTGTTATGGTGGAGCACTTGTTTTGAGGACTTAAGGAGAACAACCCTATGAACCCAACCACACTGGCCAAGACACATACTTCATAGCCAGAGACACATAGCAACATGGAGTCTATCATACATAGGGGTCAAAATGGGGAAAGGATCTTCAATCTCACAAGTTTCCATCAGTCTGAGTCATGGGATAAAACAAAAATGAATGAAATGCACAGATGACATGGAACCAACCTAGCACTAAGGTTTACACTTTGTTTGAGCATGGCATGGGCAACAGTCTTCACATTGAATTCTTCGATAAATCATAACACAGGTTAGAGCAATACATAACATATAAGCACAGGTCACCATAATCATCCTAACATGACAAGCATAGGTTTTTAAGATACATCACAGAGCAAAACTAAACCAACGAAATAAACCTGATCTTACCATATATACCTGTCTCCAACTGATAAGCCCCTCTGGTAACTGTGTGTACCAACTCCTAGTTTGCTGCTATGCTCTAATGAACTAGATCATCACCAAAATCATCTCAATGGACTTCTGAATCTCAGTCCTGGCAAGGAAAATATCAAGAACAAGGATCTATGGTGAAATGAAGCTCTAAAGATCCAAGCTGATTCCCCATGTAAAAGTAGCCCGAAATAGAAAAAGAGACAAGTATGCATGCTACATCAATGGAAGCCTAGCTGAAAATGTATATGTGATAACAGGTCATTTATGGAAAATCCCATTTATGATATGTCTAGAGAGGGGAGTGTTGAATCAAAATCTCTTGGAGGTTTTATTGAAAATCCTACCTATGATATGTCTATAGAAGGAAGTGTTCATCTTGAGACCTTGGCAAATCTTGATGTTGAAGAGGAGCATTAAGAGAGTGCATATGAACATTCAGAGACATATCATTCAAAATCATACACAAGAATCAGTAAGGAAGATGGAGAAGCAGTGTAGTGACGAGTCAGATGTTATGCAGTTAATGGAAGATCAATTTCAACCATCATCTTCACATGCAAAGGTTCCTTATGATTTGAAGCAACTTGGGGCTTATACAACGAGTTATTATTCGATGAGCCTTGATGATCAGTATGATGGTGTAGTTGATCTGCCTCATCATGCCAATTTGTATATTAGTCCTATCCAGTCATGGATAGAAGCAGCCTGCACAAGCACCTACCAATTTGGGAAGAAGTTTGACAACATTATTCATGCTTGTGATTTCCCATCCAACCCGCCCATTCTAGATCATCACGAAGTTTTTCATTTTCTAATAAGGTGGATACATTGGATTTTTTATTACACCTAACATTTTTAAGTCATGTTTAGAGTAGGAAAATAAGCAACTTAAAGTGAGCATTTACTTTCTTCATTTCCTTTATGTATTTAGGAGTAAATAACTTTTTATTTTGTTAAGTTTTTGTTTTTCACATTCTTGAATAATGCAACTTATGGTTCATTTGGTTTTTATATAAAACTTGTGCTACTAAGGTTTTTCTTGTCAAAATGAAATGTTTTAACTTTTTACAGATTATATTAACCAGAGATTCTGGTGTTCTCGTATCCTCTCCTTGCCTAAAGACCAGATCGAGCACACGTCCCGTAGTTGGAGTCAAATGTTATCCACTAAAGTTGCACTTAAGTGGATTTCCAGTGTGCCGCCGAAGTTGAGAACAAGTCCCTTGTTCATTCTCAATGCTCTGAAGTTCAAAAGACCTTTCAGGGCCAAATTTTGGTCCCTTTTTAAATTTTTGCATGTTCATATCTTGCGGGGAAATTGGAATAAGTTGACGTAGCATGATAACTTTTTGTAAAAGGCTTGGCCAACTTAGACTTAGCTATCAATGAAATACTCTAGATCGTTTTTTTCTTCTTAATTATATGTTGCTTGTCAGCGACATATAATTTCTGAGTTTCTCACTCAAAAATCCAAAGCTGGAGTATTTGCCTTGGTGGTCCAGGCTTAGGAGGTTATTAAATTCTATGTGTCTATATATATTACCATGTTAGTCATCTTTTAGAGTCATTATGAACATGTACAAGTTGGCGATACAAGGTGGCATCGAGCACGCCAAAGATCCAGTTCAATATCAACGCAGCAAACGCATTGAGCTACACATGCACTTCATCAAAAAGATTGTTCATGATCGCGTTCTCGAAGTGCTCTTTTTCCCTACAGATGATCAAGTTGCAGACATCTTCACAATGTCTCTTACAAAAGCGAAGTTTTCTAAACTTCGATCTATGTTAAGATTTTAGGAATTTGTCATTAAGGGGGGATAGGCTCTAATGCTTCCTTCCTTCTCCTATAGTGTCATTTTGTCATGTTTGGAAGGATGAGTTGATTGAGAGGGTTTGGGGCCCTTATTTTCCTTATTATTGCAAGGATGTTGCTTCTTGGGATGCTTGGACTTCTTTTTTTGTTGTGCCACTAAGGCTTTGCTAGATGTATCAGCATTGCTTAGTACTCCAAGATGTATGAGCTTATCTTGCTCTCTAATCAAGGAATCACAAATAGATTCAAAAGTGAGCTTTTTGTAGTGAAGCAAACCCAAAGATTCTTCCAGAGGTTGGATTCACGTAGCAGCATCTGACTCCCCTTTGGTGTTACAATCAAAGTGCCATCAAGCTTGCCAAAGATCCATTTCAACATCAGCGCAACAAACACATTGAGCTACATATGCATTTCATCAATAAGCTTGTTCATGATACTTCCAAAACAGGTTGGCTAAGACAAGCTTATCTGATAGATGGTGTCCAGTTTGTCAGAAGTTCGCGACAGTTAAGAACATCTTCTGGGATTGTCAATTTGCTAAAGATTGTTGGAGAGTGGTGGAGGAGCATCATCATGAGCTTTTCTTAGGACCAACCCATCCTAGCAAATGTTTATGAGGGGTTGGATTCCATGATTGAGTCCGTCAGGACCATTTTTATGAAGAATGAGTATGTCGAGTATGAGACATCGGCAGAGAACTTATGGTCCATCATACAAGATATTCTTATCTCCAGGTGGGATAAGAATTGCACACCTTTGGATTGCTTGGCCCATTCATTGAACCTCAAGTACTACAGTCATGATTAGCTCAATGGTGGGTCGGGGTCCTGACGCAGAGTCCCTCCTCACATGGATGGAGAGATTTCACAGGGGAGGAAGACAACATTTAGATGGATACTTCAAGATAGAGACATGCTTGAGGAGGTGGAGGAGGCCTTTGCAAAGTTTCCACTACCACTGGCAGATTTGGAGGCTATGAGGTGCTTAGAGACAGGGGGGTTAAGAAACCCTATGTTTGGTGGGAAACTCATGGGAGAGCATGCCCTCTTCTACAAAAGATAGCCTTGAGGGTCATCCTCAAGTTACTTCATCCTCTTGTTATGAGAGGAATTGGAGCACATATGGGAACTTGTACTGTTTGAAGAAGAACAGGCTCAGCAGTCCAAGGCAGAGTCAATGGTGTATGTGCACTCCAACCTTCGTCTTATTTATAGGAAGATGGAGGAGTGGGTGAAGGGAAAGAAAGATGTGGGATGTCTTTCCTAACGATATGGGTTTGGACAGCACTACTAAGTTGGCATTAGCCAACGTGGATCTTAATGATCCAATGCTAGAGCAGGTCACTTTTGATGATGGTGATCCTATGGAGGGGTAATCTTCCACACCAACAAATGCAGATCATCAGATGGGCAAAGAGGAGGAGGAGGAAGAGGAGGGCATTGCCAGTGATGAGTTTGTTGATACAGGCATGGAGGAGGACTATTGATAGATGGGATTCTTCCATCTTGATCTCATCTATGATCTACCCCTTTTTGTATTTGCTATTTACTACTACTGGTTGCCATTGGCATTCCAACATCTATGTAATACATTTTGATTTTGATGACTTAATGAGAAATATGGTTTCGATATCTTGAGCTATATGAATACCCTATCATATTTCAATCTGTGTCTCATTGTGATTTGTGAATGACAATGTGTATTCTGTATTGATTCCTATTAGTAATTTGACAATTTCTATTGAATATTTGTAAATGTTCTAGTTTCTAAAAAAATTGGATCTATATGCAAATCCTAAACACCAGCAAATGCAAATCGTCAGATGGGCAAAGAGGAGGAGGAAGAGGAGGGCATTGCCAATGATGAGTTTGTTGATTCAGGCATGGAGGAGGACTATTGATAGACCATCTTGATCTCATCTATGATCTACCCCTTTTTGTATTTACTATTTACTACTATTGGTTGCCATTGGCATTCCGACATCTATGTAATACATTTTGATTTTGATGACTTAATGAGAAATATGGTTTCGATATCTTGAGCTATATGAATACCCTATCATATTTCAATCTGTGTCTCATTGTGATTTGTGAATGACAAAATGTGTATTCTGTATTGATTCCTATTAGTAATTTGACAATTTCTATTGAATATTTGTAAATGTTCTAGTTTCTAAATCTATATGCCTATATTTTTAATATATATCATTTTTATAATATATATATATATAACGTGTCCTCCGTAGCTTGATTTCGGGGGTCACCGTGTCCGTATTGGACACTCGTATTTTTGTGTCCTTCATGTCCCATGTCCTCGTGTCAGGTGACTTAGGGTGTAAGTATGTTTTTGACCAGGATAGTAGTTTCCTCTCTGCTTTTGCCGCACTTTGGAAAGATGAGGTATGTCATCAGTTGCTTGTCAAGTGCGCCCTATTGATAAAGGATGCCAAGAAATTGGATCCTGTTGTATGTTCTGATTTTATTTCTGTGCTTGTCAACTTCAGGAAATGGTTAGGCTAGGCATTGTATATAGTATATACCATTCTGCTGCTAGCTTTTATGTAAATATGTTTATATGAATATAAGAAGTATTTTCAAATATATATATATATATATCTGTGTGTGTGTGTTCACAAGTAGAGGAAAATAGTATATGTGCCCTTAGGCAAAAGAATGAATGAAATCACTTGAATGATATGATTGGTGTGTATTTATACCAATCAATTAGGGTTTAGGATGTTAGCTCTCAAAGGTAGACTAGGTCGAAACTAGAATAAAATACAATAAAGTGTAATAATGGTTCTAACTAGTAACAACCCACAACTACCCACATTTCAGCCAATTAAGGGCTTCAACTACTCAAAGTGGGCTGGCACATGGCCACAAGTGAAGATTACACACATCCTCAACATCTATAACAGCTAACAGTAGACTCTATAGGAAGAGCACAAATCTATGCTCCTCCTATAGATGACATCATATAAACACATAATGCGGGTTATCTCATTTGAGACAATTGATCGGTAGCAAATCTAAAATGAACTAGAAAAACTCCCCCAGAGACCAAATTCTGGGAAATTTGCCAGTTAATGATTCTTTGAAATGGGCATTGGTTCATCTGATAGCATTTGACAAAGGACCAGACACCCAATTCCACTTGTTTGGCACAACTATACTCATCTTATGTACTTATATGATTTTGTATTTTAGTTATTGCATATTAAAGAGGATTGGGGACGTCCTATGCACTCCCCTTACATTATTTTGAACATGCCTGTACATACCAGTCCAAATGACAGCTTTTCACCCAGCATCATCTCTCTCTCTCTCCAATGAAATGTCTGTTCCATCCCATAGGCCAGTTGACCTCATGGACATTTTAACAAATTTATGTTCTATTTTATTCTCTTGATGTATGCATGTATGTATATGTTTGCATGCACATTTTCTTTGAAGAATGAGAAAGTTGAAACCATCTAATACTGACAATCCATGGCGAAATTTTTCAAAGTAGACCATTATAACATGACATATTATACAAACCAGTGAATGCTTCTCCTGCACATTAAATTGAGTCAATGTAACAACTGCAAATCCAGCAAAAATTGCTGCCAAGTTTGAGATAGCTCTTAGCTGCTCAGACTTCTCTTCTACATCCCTTCGGTTCCTCTCTACAAACCTGAAAACCATAGTTCCACTAACCTGAAGTTAAAAATATAAAGTAGATTCAAATTTTAATAGCAACATCCAAGTGATTATACTTCTAAACTTTAATTCTGCCAGTTATAACCAGTAATTCAGTGTCAGAAGAATAAATGAGATTTCCTATAAAGAGAGCTAATACAAAAAGAGATTATAGAAAATAATAATGTCCATAGGGAAATAGAGAGCAAACAAAACATGATCCTCACAAAAAATGACGGGAGAGGATCAAGTATAATATATTTAATAGCCTGAAACTTTGAATGGAAGAAAATCGTAGTCTGAAGCAAGAGATGCAACTTCAAGAGAATGGAAGGATATTTGTAGAGAAAAGCATTAGTATCCATGACAAGAACAAAATTCAGCAGGTTGTAAGCTTCCTGCAGGTACAATGAAAATGAATGTTCAGCTATCTAAGACCAGAGACATGTGCTGATAAACCAAGAGGAAAAAAGAAGCAATTTAGACTTGTATGTCAGTCTTAGTGGAATTTACGATTGAGGACACGGCACTTTTGAATAGATTACTAGTGTAGTCCTATTGAGATTATTCATGCATACTAAGTGTGCAACTTGTTAGCTTCTGGGATTACTCTGAAAGTGTTTACACCATGTTTGGGGTGCTTCATTAGATTTAGGGTAAATGGTGTTATTAGACTTTCAGGTTACTCCAAAAGTGTTTACCCCATGTTTGGGGCACTTAATGAGATTTGGGATGCATGGTGCATGTTCAGCCCCTGCATGGTCTAAGATGGACAGTAGGATGAGAGATGGTTCGTGATGGATATGCACACTTGTGATAGCTTGTTCAATGGATGATAGACCTCAGATGATCACTACCTTAGTCTTATTCCCTAGGGCATTGAAGATCTCTTGCCTAGATGGTGGATGCCCTACATGATGGCCACATGGAGGATTCACCTGGTGGAAGAATGCCCCACAGGATATGAGGAATATTATGCATTATGGAGATGTTACAAGCCCTAGATGTCATCTGGAAGCTTGGTTTCCTATTCGGAGGATTGGAGATAGCTCTAGGATGCATGGGGCTTCGACAATGTTCTTGCAGGGAGTAGCTTCCCCTGTGGAGTACTTAGCTTTGAAGGCTGGATGGAGTTCATGGAGGCTCAGGATGGAATGGTGTGGACTTGCCTTGCATAGCTACATCACATTAGATCACTATTGTGCACTACATCATCATTGGAGCTTGACACGTATACTCTAAGAGTGGAGCACTTCACTTGTGTGTGGATTACTTACATTTAGTAGGCTTGCTTGTAAGGCTTAGCTCGACTAGTGTTATATTGTTGGCCTCCCTTACCTCTCATATATATAGAGGAAGGAAAGAGCCTTTCCAAACAACACATCACCTCACACATTCAATTGTATCTCATCTTTAGAAACCTCTTAGTGATGTGTTAGGGTTCATGAGGAAACCCTAGTGGGGCATATGAGGAGGTGGACGATTTCTCTCTTGACACTCTTCTTTGTACATTTGATCTCTTTCTTGGCCACTAGGGTTTCTTGGTCTCTCGGACCATCTTGGGTTCTAGGATTAGGGTTTCATCCCTTGGAAGCTAGATATTAGGGTTTGGAAACCCTTGGATGTATTTGGGGAAGAAGGGGAGGAGGATGTCTTGCCTCAGAGATAGTGCTGGAGGGATTCTTGCACTTGTAGGAGCTAGGGTTTATTAACTAACCCTAATTAGGACATACTGGGTGGTTGGAGTTTGTCCTAGCCTTGAAAGTAGGTTGCGTTATGTATGCAGTAAGTACTTCATTCATTAAGCATATATATATGATATTTCCAGCTGTACACATATCGTGTATATTACAAATTTGATTTCAGTATTTTTTCTTATTGGAATCATTATTCCATCTCTTAATGGTCTTGCTGATTTAACACACTTAAGACAAAATTGTTAAGGGACTTAACACTAAGATTGAAGATAATAGTACAACCATCTAATGTTGTTGTGTTTGTTGTTATATCTATTGTATAATAAGAGTTTTAAGATCTGGTTTATGCATGTGAAGTTGCCCTAAAAGGCTGGGAACTCATTGGAATGATTGATAACTTTTCTCTTTGAATTGTCAAGAATTTTGGGGGTACTAGAAGTGAATTATTGTGATTGTTCTATTGTTGTTTTATACATTAATTTGCAGCAATAATAAAGGCTAAAAATCCTAGGTTTAAGATTCGAGGAATCTTCTGGGAAGAAGGTGAATTTTCATATTTACAGTAATTGCCCAATGCAAATGAAATTATCCAAGATGGATTGGCACATGGGAGTGTTCCGTGATGGATTTGCACAATGGAGACAGTTTGCTCAATGATTGCTTGACCTCGATTAGGTGTTGACTTGGTATTCTTCCCTAGGGTGTTGGAGTTCTCTTGACAACTTGGGGATGTCCTTCTTGATGACCACATGGAGAGGCTCACTTCACTAGAGAATGGCCTACTTGGGAGGAGGAGCATTGTGCATCTTGGAGGAGGCAATCAGGCCCTAGATAAGATAAGATAAGATCATTTTATTTATGTCCACTAATGACCACAAAGTAGGTCAACAAGACTATCGGTAACAATGATGTTCGTGCATGTGGGAGGACCAAACGATCCCCCTTTAAAAGAAATACAATGCAATATGTAAAATAGAAGTAAAAGTGTACAAAGCGAGCAGGCTTGAAGTATGGGAGAACTCCCGGCCTAGTCACAAAACCATAACCTTGCACAAGGGCGGAGAAGTTCTGGTGGACAGGATCCTGAAGCCAAGTCGACTGAGGAAGGTCAAGTACTCCTAACATCCAAGGCTGAAAGAGGAAAACTGAGGGAAGTGCAATAGTGTCTGTTGACCCGAATAGGAATTGGTGGGCGCAGGGCATCCTCTAGAGTGTTGTCGGTGAGGTCTGCAAGATCTTGTACGCCTCTCAAAGGGAGGTCTGGTACGAAGCTGCCGTTGAAATCACGTGGGTCGACATCCGCCAATCTTTACTGAACTGGAAACTGGATCAGAATCTAAGTCGGTAGATCTCTTGGTGCCCCTAGAAGATGGCAGCACGCTGAAGAATGTCGAGATCCTCTGTGTGGTATCGAGTCTGGTGGGGGGCTGAAGGACCTACACTCGAAACCTGAGAGCTTCCTGGATATAAAGTGCTAAACATCTATGGTCGGTGTATCTGAAGAAGGCGGCTAGAGTTTGAGGCCCCCTAAACAAACAGTGGAAGCGTCATCTGATCTCGACATTTGAAAATAAAGTGCGACTCAGTTTCCACTTCCTTTAGATGACAAAGCTTACAGATCCTGTCTGATCTATCAGTCTGGTGGTATGTCTCTACCCGGAGTCTATGTGATCCTACTCTGAGCTGTCCAAGAGGGATCCAAAGAGCATGCAGCCAATAACGGAATGTGTATTGGGGTCGGACAATGAGCCCGTCTCTGATCTCCAGGAAGTGTTCAGCATAAAAGGCCATCTTTGGGCGCAACCCTCCCGAAGGATTAACCCATGTAATCTGGACGAACTGCTTGTAAATATCCTTCCTGATGAACTTATTTAACTCATGTCGTGTAGGTAGAAGGTGGCCAAGAGAATCCAAAGAATACCGAAATGGGGGGAGATGATCTAACTGGATCCCTACAGATGTAAGAAGCCTCGAAACCCCTGTGAACCAACAATTGGCTCTGCCTAAGTGGGTGGCGTGGACAATGGTCTTAGAAGAGCAATAGGCTAAATAGTAAATAAGGATACATGTCCCGACCTTTTGACGAGTCGGCAAACCCCCAGATCCGATGCAAGAAAGAAACCAATCTGAAGACCGTCTCAAGGCGGAAGGGCTGAGCCCCAAACCCAGCTAGGATCTGATGATACGTCGAAGAAGAAGGATCTAGACTCTCTCAGCTGAGGCCCAATCCGACTCGAGTAGAGAGGGTCCCTAAATTTTTTATCCGTATAAAACAATGGGACATATCAAGGTATCCAACAAGTTCATCTTGGATGAGATATCTTGGAAATGGTGGCGAAAACATTGTCTCCTAAGGACCCGTACCCCTTATTCACTCGACGCTGGAGAGCTAGTCGTAGACTGAAGCAGGGACCTGAGAACTGCACTTGCAGAGTTGCATCAATAGCTTATCATTGGACAGATGTTGGTTCAGATTATTTATTTACATGTGTATGACTCAAGCATATATTATCTTGTGTTATGGTTATTATTGCTCTTATACTCATTCTTGTGACATGTCTTAGCATCTAGTGTCATGATCCGGCGGTCATATAAATATGTGGACTTGGATGAATTGATATTATGTATGTATGTCCCTACTTAGACTTGGAAGTTCTTGACCCATACTCATTGGTTTTACCCTCAGGGAGAATAGATGTGATCATTCCAACCATACTTTGGCTTGCTAGTGTTGGTTTCATTGTTCACTATCTCCACCCATTCATTACCTTCCAGTTATGTTTCCAACCTGACCTACTACTCGACGTGTGGCATGGAGGACCTTTTTCCACTAGAGACTCTTTGTTGGACAAGCTTCCCCGTTTATTTGTGTCTCGGCTCTGAGTTGCCTAGGTTGTGTTGGCTAAACCTGAAACAAGTAGCGCTCCCATCAATACAATGTATTTGGAAATGAAATGAATATCTTATGAAAAGCCCATTCATGAAAAGTAGTGTTTTTAAACATACATGAATGCAAGGCAAGCCTCATGAAATTGCCTTTGAAGTATAATGAAATGAATATCTTAAAACATTCATGAAAAGTAGTGTTTTTAAACATACATGAATGCATGAAGCCTAAAATAATAAAAATCCGTGTAATAAATGCATGGACCAAGGCTATGGAAAATCAAAGGCCCAAAAAAGAAATGGTTCCTAAAGTTATATCTAAGGATTGCTTGCCCCACTTGTATTGATTTGGATTGTGAGCATTTGTCAAGGGGAATAAGCACCTCTGAACGTAACTTATCCATTTGTGAGACACTGCCATCCCCTGTGTTGTTGCTTGTTCGGCATATGCTAGAGTGAGTATCCCCTTTCCATATCCAAAGTGTCACAGTGTTGAGTTGGTGGTCACCCTTTGGCCTAGCCTTTTGATATTTAGCCTTCCCCCTTCACTAGCAAATTGATTACAACTATGAAGTGAGTATGGTCTTGAAAGTCTAGTTTGAGTTATAATTAATAAATGAAACCCTATATATTTGGTTGATTGCTACTTGTTATAATTGTTACTTGAATGATTTGTAGAGCATGTTTTAGCCTTTGAACACTTGCAGCGGATGGATGTTATCCTAGGTTATATTATTGATTGTGTAGTCATTTACAGATTATTATTTTGTCTATCTGGGTATAAGATGTATGAGTATGCACCTTAGATGGATTTGGACTCCCCGAGTCCAATGAGACAGCTTGCTTTCAGTTCTGGGCAGTTGCAGGGATGATTTGGCTCAGTGTACCATTTTGGTGCAGTTTTGCCATGTTGGATGGCTTGTCTGAGCAGAGAGATGATTTGTTTGGATCTCCTAGGGCGTTGTATGAGGAGGGGGTGGTCCAGCCACTTGTTTTTACCATATTACCCCTCTCCCAGAGAGCTTGGTGGGCTCAATTTGACAACTCTGGCACTCTAGGAGGCAGTTTGGGCCATATCACGTTTCCTGAGGCAGATTAAAAACAATAAAAATGGATACTGAAAAATTCAATTTGGGCTACTGAGGCAAGGAAATGGCATGGGATGAGTTTTGATGATGAGTGTGATGTCTTCCACTCCTTCTCCAGCAGTTTCAGCACTTGGATGGACCCACATCCATCTCTCCGGCATATTTTATTATTTTCTAGAGCTTTTGGAGGTTCACGATTTCCTCAGAGAGGCACTATTTTGGCATTTAAAAAATTATAATATTTTATTGTGCCATGGGGGCATACTAGAAGAGTTAGTTAACACTCCCTGGACGCACCATGAGCTTTATTTATTTTTTATTGAGTGGGATCCCCTCTCCTAGGGTGATTTGGTCCATTTTTATATTATATTATTGTATTGATCCATGTACTCTATGTTGAGCTCATCTCAACCGTTAATTAGAACATTTTAATCTTTTAATCTTAGCCACCCATTTGAAAAGTGGTTATGATTTTGGTTCTCTCATTCCTATTTAAAGGAAAAAGCTTCTCATTTGTAAGGGGTCTTTGGCTCTTGGATCTGGATAATAGAAAAACTATTTTTGGAACTTCTTGGATCTCCTTTGCATCTAGTGTTCTTCGATGGTGATTGGAAAGTTTATTGCTTCCTAGCATTTGGGTATTTGTTGTGAGATCTATATTTTTGTGGAAACATTGTTTTGTCTACGAGAGGGTGACTTCACTTGGGCGTTTTTGCAAGGCTTCCCCAACTCGCTTGTTTGGCATTGCTTGTATCAGGCGGTTTTCATTAGTATCATTGTGATCTATGATTTCATCTTGCTATTTTTCTGTAGCATTTGTTCATTTCTCTTGACACATAGAATCTGATATGGTTGATGTTTGTTGTGCAGAAGAGAGGGCGCATTGGCTTCCTTGGGAAAATCGTTTTACATAGAGGCTTCCTCCAAATCTTCTCAAATTGATCGAGATGGCATAGATCATCATCATCATCAAGGCATCTACAAGGTTATTCAGGTAAGATCTACAGGTTAGTTCTTCTTCTCTTGATCTCAATCCATTGGCATCTTCATTTTCATGTTAAAACCCTAAATATAAAAAATCAAAAAATATTATAGATCAAACTGCTTGATCTTTTAGCCAACCATTTCTGGGTTTTGTAGATCGAGTCAAACCCTAAGTAGGTCCTCATAGACGTTTTACTTAGGTGACTCCATTGGGCCCAAATCCCAAGGCATTGCTCTCTAAACCCTAGCGCAACCCCTCAATTGGCCATTTTCTCTTACGATTTGATCTTATTCCTGAGGCTCTGGTACTTTGACACTGTTAAACCTTCCTTCGAGTCTATCCCATAGTACTAGATAACCCCAATCCTGTTCTTACCCTCCTTGCATTGGTCATGTTTCCCAAGGCAGTGGATATCATCATCTTTTGCTAGTACTTTGATTCTGGAACTAGAAATAGGCTCATAAGTCACTCATATTTCAAACTTGGATCAATTTCATACCTCATAAACCCCTTATCCAAGCCCTAATTCACCTTGTGCTTTATCCATAGATCTAGGGTTTACTTCACCTTACACCTTACGTACTTCAACTTCAATTGATTTGATCTGGTGTTTTGGTTTGATCTCTCCTGTCGGGAGTAGATCTGGGTCTCCCCCATTGTTGTCTTGGGCTAAGACAACATCAAGTGAAGATTGCATCGATTGGCATGACAACCATCTATTTGGGAGTCGAGGCTATCTTGGTTTTGCCTCTTTAGTTTCCTATCCCTCTACCGTCCATCCTGGATCCACCTCATGTTGATGTATTTGTAAGTTCAGAATGTATTCATCAGTATTTCTTATGTATTGTAACCCGATGTTTATTCCGGGATGTATTTGAGTCCTGTCATGCCCCGATTTTTATTCCGGAAAGTTTCTATAATGTAAACAAGTCATGTCAAGTCATTGTAGGTAACCCTCCTATTGGTCAAGGGTTAAAGTCCCCGCAGTTGTGGGGCCCTAGGGTTATTAGACTATCCTAGTGAAGTCGACCCTAGGTGAGTCATTGTAAGTCGGGGCAATAGTCCCCACCATCTAAGTCAAGGTTAACCCTCCTTGTTGAGCAAAGGGCAAAGTCCCCACAAGTTGTGGGGCACTAGGGTTATTAGACATTCCTAGAGATGTCGGCTCTAATAAGTAATTGTTAAGTGAAGCCGACATGTTGGAGTGCGCTTCAAGTGAACGAAAGAATATAAATAGAGAGTGAGCCTCTCTATTTATCATACACACACTCACTCATTGGGGCGCATGAGTGAGAGAGAGACAGAAGTTGTAGAGATCATCTTTATGTTTTCGGGTTTTACTGCTACCATCGGTGCTCATTCTATCTCTGAGGAAGTTGCGGGGTTTTCTCCTTTATGGTTTCCTCGAGGAAAATTCTTTGTGTCTCTTGTCTCTTGTGTTTTATTGCTGTGCATGTTATTCTCTCAGTTAAAGATCCTAAGATCATAATGCTAGCTTGAATGATAAAAAATCTAACATGGTATCAAAGCTTACCTGAGAAGAAGACATTGTGCAGCTACAGAAGCTAGGGCTTCTTACTTTTTGGGTCTCTCTCCACAATCCATCAGCAAAAGTATGCTAGGATGACTCTCCATTGAAGGGCGCATCTTTCTGTCGAAGCGGAATTCGATTCCGAGCATTTTCAGTTTTGGTGCGGGAAATTAGGGCTTTCTACAGAAGAGGAATTTTTTAGTGAGCCCAGCATAGGATTGCTCTCCTCATCAAAATCGAAGTTTAGAGACCTGGATCAAGATTTTTGGTTGGGTGAAACTCCAGGAAAGTCAAACCCTAGTTTGACCCTCGAGCTAGAAAAACCCTAAATACTAACACTTCTACGTTTTGGTACATTCGCTATATCCCGAGATTGGCGAAGGCTCAGGAGCTGAAAATTGCAGAGGCCGAAGAAAAAATCTTGATTTACACCATGTCCAAAATTCAGCCTCATATTCGCTATATTCTGGGAGATATCATCCCTCCAAGTTAGGGTTCCAACCTCTTCCAGAATTCATCCATAAACAAGACACCTGGGGAGAATTGTTATATCTTGGGCTACAAAGGTCCAAATGAAATTTCTGAAGATGTTCCAGAAAGGGCACGGACTGTACTTTCTGTGGTCCGAGATTCAGACTCAGAAGATGAACCAGTGACACGTGGCAGTCCGTACAACTTCGCTATTCTGAACAGTCCTGTAACAGGTCACCTTGGGAAAACAATCATAAGTCCCAATTGGTGAAACCAATTCTGATGAAACCTATGGTGTTGGATCAGGGACATGCAAGGCTACCTCAGTGAGAAGTTTCAGACACAGAGGAGCAGTAATTTCGGAGATATCACAAAAACAGTGACAGACATTTCTGCAGAAGAAATTGGAAAACTAGGGCTTCCTGTTCCAGGAGCTTCCCTCCACTGTTTTCAGAAAATGAGTACATTGGACAGCTCCATTTGAAGAGATCTATCTTTCTATCCAATCAGATCTGAAAGATTCCAAGTTTTGAAAATTAGGGTTTCTCTAACAAACCCTAGAACAGCCAGCTCCAGAACCAAGACGGACACCTCAAATCGGTAAGATCTAATATTTTGTTATTTTCATTTGAGGTTCTCATTTCAAAGTGATCTATCACATCAGCTTGATGATAAGCTTGGTGAAGTTGACAACTTCCAAGCATGGAAGTATATGATCTCTCTGAAGAAAATGAATTGGATACCCACATGAGTGGAAAGGTTCGAGTTCCAGAGGGAGATGAGGCTCAAAGCCTTACACAAGAAGAACTTGGTCAAGGCCAAGAAGATCATTGTTGATTCAATCACGAATCAACTTGTACCACAAATGTCAACTTGTACCACAAGTGTCTTCCCTAAAGAAACCAAAGATGTTTGATTCCTTGACCAAGCTATTTGAAGGGAAGAACATAAATCAGAAGATGGCTTTGAGAAAACAGTTGAAGAATGTGAAGATCCAGAATGCAAAACAACTTAAAGCGGTAAAAGAAGAAGTGAAGAATGCAGAAGTGGTGATAGCCACCTTGAATGGCCTCCCAGGATCATGGGATTCATTCATTCAAAAAATGTGTGCTAGAAGGAAGTGATTACTTTCAGCAAACTCTGGGAAGAGCACACACAAGAAGCTCAACTAATAATAAGAGAAAAGAATATGGGAGCAACTGAAGATCAAGCTCTCACCATCCAAAGAAGATCCCTCAAGCGATGAGAAATATGAAGAACTCGACTCTTGAAGAACCTCTTATCCACCTTAGCATTTGGATAAGAAACGAAAGCTAAAGGCTCAAGAAGGAGTCTACCCACGAAACAAATAAAGATAAGTATTCAATTGTCATTTCATGATATTGTTTTGTTATACAGTTGTTTATATTCGGTTGATGTATTATGCATGATAGAATGTTTGCATTAATGACAGTATACTACTAATATGCATGTGATGGGTAAGTAGCTCATGGTGCTATACAACTCTCCATTGCTACTTATCTAGAATGAAACCTCTTTGCTGACATATTGGATTAGTGCACAATCTCAATGTTGTCCTAGTAGAGATGGAAGGCATCTAGAAAGTTTCAGTGAGATATGGATAAATATTGTATTGGCTAAAGTAGTTGCATGATCATATATTTATGCATAAGAACTTGCCAGTATGAATATTCCTTATGAAATGTTTCTAACCATACAAATGCATTTGACTTGTAGGAAAGATCGCATACATAATCGTCTACAAGCAAAGAAGGATAAGACTTGTTCCAAAGAACAAGTGATGACAGTTCAAGATGAAGAATAAATATGACGAATGCAGCGACATCATTAATAAAGAACCTTCCAGCTATGAAGAAATAACCAAGAAGAAAGGGAAGACCAGTATGCAGTATCGAGACCTGAAGAGAAGTTCATAGTTCCATCATGCAGTAGATGGAAACATCATGGGATAACAAATACATAATGAGCTTGATGAATATCTGAACCTATGCTACAAGGTTGATAGAGGATGACAAGCTCACAGATGGATGTGAGAAGAACTTTTGAAAAAGTTCAAGATAGAGGATCTTGGTATCCAGTGATCCTAGATGGATACATAGAATGTTAGTAGCAGAGGAAGCTACTTGTCACTCCAGTACAGAATGTTTCAATGCATAGAGTACGAAAGACAGAGGAAGTATGATGCTTGAAAGGGAGTGATTGCGGAAGATCCTGAGGTTCGACATGGTACGACAGGATGGACAGATTACTGATGACTCTAGGATTTACTGAGAGTAAAGCAGATTCCAACCTTTGCTTCAAGGTTGAAGGCAGAAGACCGATGATGCTCCTGTTATGTGTCAAATGCACTATTTTCTAGGCATGGAGGTGTGGACAAAGGAAGTATGCAGTAGAGATCCTGAAGAGGTTCAGGATGATGGACTGCATGACCACACCTATGGCATCGAACCTGAAGCTATTGAGTGTTGCTTCATCAGAGACGGTTAATGCTACGATGTATCGTCAAATGATTGGTTCCTTGATGTACCTGACGAATACGAGACCAGATATTTGCTTTGCTGTGAACACACCATGTTCACCTGATGGTTGCAAAGCATGTAGCAAGGTACCTGAAGGATACAGTTGATTATGGGCTCAAGTATGAGGCGAATCAAAAGATTATGTGGATTCGTATTGGGCAGGCAGTGCCATTGATAGGAAGAGCACTTCGAGGTGCTACTTCAGTATGGGATCAAGTGTGATCTCTTGGTTTGGCAGGATGGAGTCTTATATGGCGTTGAGTACAGCTGAGGCAAAAGATGTTGCCACTTGCTATTTGGGAGGTAGTATGTTTCTTTTGAAAACTACTAATTGATTTGGTTGATCTGACTTGCATTTTGTTGTATGATGCAGAGAAGAGCAATGATCCAGATCGAGATCTCTTGAAAGAAGGATTTCTAGCATAGCTGATGAGACAGGTTGCCCTCGGATGTAATCGGTCCTAGTGAAGCTCGCAGGTCATCCTTGGACGTAATCCGCCCTGATGTGATTCTATGCTAGAAATGGCCAAAGTGAAGTTTGAGTACTTCAAGGAGAAGCTTGGTGTTCTCGAGATCGAGGGTCCCTCTAAGGGGAAATGATGAGACCTAGAGCCATTCTGACATGGGAGAGGATTAAGTTCCTTCCATGGTCAGATGTAAGGGCTGAGCCATTCTGTCATGGTGAGAGGATTTAGGTTCCTTCCATGTCAGATATGAGTGCTGAGCCATTCTGATATGACTGTAGGAATGGTTCCTACATGATCAGATATAAGAGCTATTTCCATTCTTGGAATGGAGGTGCCTGGTCAGTTACCAGGAAAACTCAATCTAGGACTGAAAGCCATTCTGATGTGATAGAGGGATGTGTTCCCACTTGATCAAATGTAAGGGCTGAACCATTCTGTCACGGTTAAAGGATTATGTTCCTCCCATGTCAGATGTGAGTGTTGGCCATTCTGACGAGTAGGTCAAATGTAAGGGCAACTGCCATTCTCTGGGAGAATGGAGGCGCCTGGTCAGTTACCAGGAAGCTCAGTCTGGGACTAGGGGCCATTCTAATAGGACTGTAAGATTGGTTCCTACATGATCAGATGTGAGTGCATGCCCTTTCGATGCGATGTGTTTACACATGGTCGAATGTAAGTGCAGAGCCTTTCTGACAGGATGAGGTCGGATATAAGTGCTGAGCCATCCTGGCGCGATGTGTTTACACATGGTCAGATGTGAGTGCTGTGCCTTTCTGACAAGATGGGGTCGGATGTAAGTGCAGAGCCTTTCCGATGCGATGTGCTTGCACATGATCGGATATAAGTGTTGAGCCATTCTGGCGCGATGTGTTTACACATGGTCAGATGTGAGTGTTGGGCCTTTTTGACAAGATGAGGTCAGATGTGAGTGCTGGGCATGCCTTTCTGACAAGATGAGGTCAGATGTAAGAGTTGGGCCAGCCATTCTGACTTAAGTGTCAGATATAAGCGCTGATGAAGACCTACATGAAGGGTAGGTCTACAGGACTGATTCTGTAGAACTTCCTGTGACGAGAAGAATGAAGAAGATAGCACCATTTGATTGAGATAGCAGAAGCAGTAATGATGATGATGATTCAGTGATGATCCAGCTTTGATGATGATCTAGATCAAGTGATGATCCAGTAGTGACGATCCCGATCAAGTGATGATCCAGTAGTGATGATCCTGATCAAGTGATGATCCAGTAGTGACGATCCCGATCAAGTGATGATCCAGCAGTGATGATCTATACTTGATGATGATCTAGATCGAGTGATGATCTAGATCCAATGATGATGATGCAGATTGAGTGATGATCTAGATCCAGATGAAGATGACTTGAAGATGAAGATGACCTGAAGATGAAGATGACTTGAAGACGAAGATGACAAGAGCTTGACGATGATCCAGATGATACAGAGAAGAAGACTTGTGCTGTTAAATTGTGTCGAGAGAATACCTTCCTAGTTAAGAGGGAGTGTTGATGTATTTGTAACTTCGGAATGTATTCTTCCGTATTTCTTATGTATTGTAACCCGATGTTTATTCCGGGATGTATTTGAGTCTTGTCATACCCCGATTTTTATTCCGGGAAGTTTCTATAATGTAAACAAGTCATGTCAAGTCATTGTGGGTAACCCTCCTATTGGTCAAGGGTTAAAGTCCCCACAGTTATGGGGCCCTAGGGTTATTAGACTATCCTAGTGAAGTCGACCCTAGGTGAGTCATTGTAAGTCGGGGCAATAGTCCCCACCATCTAAGTCAAGGTTAACCCTCCTTGTTGAACAGAGGGCAAAGTCCCCACAAGTTGTGGGGCACTAGGGTTATTAGACACTCCTAGAGATGTCGGCTCTAGTAAGTAATTGTTAAGTGAGGCCGACATGTTGGAGTGCGCTTCAAGTGAACGAAAGAATATAAATAGAGAGTGAGCCTCTCTTTATCATACACACACTCACTCATTGGGGCGCATGAGTGAGAGAGGAGAAGCTCTCTCAGTGTGAGAGAGAGACAGAAGCTGTGAAGATCATCTTTATGTTTTCGGGTTTTACTGCTGCCATTGGTGCTCATTCTATCTCTGAGGAAGTTGCGAGGTTTTCTCCTTTATGGTTTCCCCGAGGAAAATTATTTATGTCTCTTGTCTCTTGTGTTTTATTGTTGTGCATGTTATTCTCTCAGTTAAAGATCCTAAGATCATAATGCTAGCTTGAATGATAAAAAATCTAACACCTCATAGGGGCAACTACAAGTTTGGTGATGACAAGTAGGTTGTTTGCTCTCTGATGTATATTAACAACATTGACTTATTATGCTATGATGATTATGGTGACCTATGCCTATATGATTTGTTTGTTGATGCCGAACTTGTGTTGTGAATGGTTGGAGAATCGTATATTGAAGGTCGTTGTTTATGCCATGCTTTGCACAAAACTTAGTCTATCTTGCTATGTTGGTTCTAGCTTGTCACTTGTCTTTCATACATCCAATCTCATCCATATCATCTTATTCCTTGACTTATGAGAGACCTATAAGATTGAAGATCCCTTTCCCTACTTTGACGCCTATGCATGATGGACTCCATGTTGTTTTGTGTCTCTGGCTCTAAAGTATGCGGTCAAGTTCCTTGCCTTCTACTTGTATGATGCCTTGTGGAAGGGATGTGCAGCCTATATCACCGAATGGTTTTCCTTTAGCCCTTAAAGTAAGCGCTCCTACCAACAATGTTTTTAAAAACTAAAGCATCGGAACGCATAAGTACTATAGCTAAATGATGCAACAGGCAATCTGCAATTAGTAGTGCTTTTAAGCGCTAATGCCTAAATGAATGAAATGTTATAAAACTAGTCAGTGGCCAAAGGATGAGCACTCATCCATTGTATGATGTAAGGTTCATTTGTCCCTACAGGGCAACAGGGTGGCAAACCCATCGGGGCTATGGACGCCTACTGGCAGCGAGGCTAGGCCTCAGTCATTTTCTGGAGCCCGAAAGGCTTTCCAGGGAACCTGCCTTTGGAGGTTGGCTAGCATCTTGTGTTAAATTGATAAATGCCTTAAAGTTGAATGTTTATAAATTGTTAAATCTTGTTAATTGGATAGTTGTTAGAGCCTAAAGGAAACAAGCCCAAGTACTTTATCCACTTGTGAGACACCACCATTCCCTATTGTCCTCTATCATGCATATGTGTTGAAATCAGCATCAGTAGGCATTCTCCAAGGTCTGAGGTCATAAGTGACCACCCTGAAGCTAGCCAGGGAGACTTGGAGATTAACCAGTTCTGTGAGTCATGGCAAAAGTCAAGGTGAACATACAAGCCTTGTGAGCCAAGACAAAAGTCAGAACGAAAGTGATAATGCCTTCGTAAGTCTTGTGAGGTCATGGCAAAAGTCAAGGCGAATGAACAAGCCTTGTGAGCCATACCAAAAGTCAAGTCGGTAAGTCTTGTGAGGTCATAGCAAAAGTCAAGGCGAACGAACAAGCCTTGTGAGCTACGCCAAAAGTCAAGACAGGAAGCCTTGTGAGCATTTCGCAAAAGCCAAGGCATCTAGCAAAAGTTAGGTTGAATGTAAAATTCCTATGAGCTAGAAACAATCAATCTTCCTTATGCAAATAAATATATTGATCTAGTGCGTTGGCACGAATAAATTCATCCACCATGAATATGTCTCTTTGAGTCTAAGTCTTAAGTCGATGTTGAGAGCATCTTTCAGTTAAGTCATGACAAGTCGAGTTGTCTTCCCATGCTTTAGTCTCGGGGAGTTTTGAGTTAGTTAACTAAAGATCTAAATTAATTTACAATTAATTATTTTAAGTTAACTAAAGTTTTTGAGTTAGTTAACTAAAGATCTAAATTAATTTACAATTAATTATTTTAAGTTAACTAAAGTTTTTGAGTTAGTTAACTAAAGATCTAAATTAATTTACAATTAATTATTTTAAGTTAACTAAAATT
>LPNX010238392.1:172500-265035 GCA_001517045.1 Pseudotsuga menziesii | reverse complement strand
GGATCATTGGGCCACTTATTGTTTATGATTTTTATTAATTAAATCTTTGGACCTTTTGACCATTTTACTTTTGGTTTTATTGTTGACCACTTTATCCTATCCTAGGTCTTATATTTACTTTATGGTCTTATTAATAAAACCTTTATGGTTTTATTAATAAAGACACTTAGTCCATTTAATCTACCTTATGTTTTATTTTATTTATTATTTCTTATTTTTGAATTTTGTGGAACACTCTAGGTTTTGCCGTATGCTAACCTAAAGTATCTTTCAATATATATATAATATAGATCTTACCTTAAAAGACCATTGCGGCTGAATGATATGGCTCCGGTTCTTTCATGTGCTTATTCTCCATTGTTCCTTCAGGGTTCACCAGCGGCTCCGGTTCTTTCACGTGCTTACTCTCCAAGCCCTTCCTCACAGTTCTTGCTCAGTGTTTATCTTACACCCCTGCGTTTTTGGCTGAGTCTACTCTGCGATTTGTTGGACAGAGTTTGACCTCTGTGATTTTGGTTCTTGTGCTCTGCTTGATCTCTACGATTTTGTTATTTGGCCAGCATGACTCTCACCGTGATTCCTCACGGGCTCTGCTTGATCTCTGCGATTTTGTTATTTGGCCAGCATGACTCTCACCGTGATTCCTCACGGGCTCTGCTTGATCTCTACAATTTTGTTATTTGGCCAGCATGACTCTCACCGTGATTCCTCACGAACTCTGCTTGATCTCTGCGATTTGTCTTTTTGGCATGGCCTTATTTTTTCGACCTGTCTCTGTGTGAGAATGCCTTCGACCTGGCACTGCAATTTTACCTCTATGTTTTATTACAAACTTACCTCACGATCTGTCCGTGCGGTCCATCTCAGCGTGAGTGCTTATGGGTTTTTCCACTGTGTGATTTATTACAGACTTACCTCTCGATCTGTCCCTATGGTCTATCTCAGCGTAAGTCCTTATGGGTATTACCTCTGTGTGCTAGGTTCCTTTCCCTGAGTATGGACTGTGTATTTATCATCATGTCTGTCCAGAGAGTTTTGATTGTGCTAAGTGACTGTGTGTCCTTAGCATGAATGTTTTGGGCATGTTTGAATTACTCTAGCCTGAACTTTTGATTGACATCTCTCTGTTGACTAAGAGCCTGAGGTCTGTTTAGGTTTGCTTTATCCCTCTCTCTCAAGGTACGTATATGGTTACCCAGTTTGATCTTGTCCCTTCGGTGACAAGATCAAACTCAGAAATATCTGAGTATAAAGTGGATCCAAGGATGGTATGATTTGCTGATACTGTATCTATTGTTTTATGTACATGGTATTCGAAGTGAAACATCTCAACTTCAACGCAATGACCAGCAGAGCGTTAAAATTAACGCAATGACCAGCGGAGCGTTGAGTTGAAAGAGATGAAAATTATTTTCTTGCTTTATTATAGTTTAAATGTTATTAGCAGCACTATTCTGAATTTGAATTTACATGGTCATGCTCTTATGTTTATTATGTGTATTAAAACATCGCTGCTTCTTAAAACTTAACAACATGTACTAGCATTTAGTGTCATGATCTGGCGATCATAAATATATGGACTTGGATGTATTTGTATTATGTATTGATGTCCCTACTTAGACTTGGAAATTCATGATTTATACTCATTAGTTTTACCCTCCCTAGGGAGAATAGAGGTAGTCATTACCACCATACTCTGGCTTGCTAGTGTTGGCTTCATTTCATTGTCTCCACCCATCCATTTCCTTCCAGTTTTGTTTTAACCCGACTTACTACTTGACTTGTGGCATGGAGGACCTTTCCCTGCTAGAACCTTTGTTGGACAAACCTCCCTGTTTATATTGTGTCTCGGCTCTGAGTTGGTGATAGAACTTTCCTTTGGTAAGTTGGATTGTATGCCTAAATCATTCTAGTCGGTTGTCCTAATGTTTGGCACTGTGCAGAACTCCCCGTGGTCACTTGAGATGTTGTTGGCTAAAACTGAAAGCTCATGTACTGCTTGTATTGGAAATATTTATATATGTGCCCATGGAAATTGTAAACTTTAGAAAGTGTTTCTTAACATATGTGAGTAAAGGGCAAGAGCAATGAAATGCTAAAATACCCCACGAAGGGTATAAGAAAAGGTCCCAAAAGCAATGGTTAAATATATGTTATATCCGAATATTGCTGACCTTATAAATTTGAATATGTCCTTGATGAAAGCTACAATTAGTTGTGCTTTTAAGCGTTGGTGTAGTCCCAAAGGGTCATATAGGCCAAAAAGGCCATGGAAATAAAATTGATGATCCTAATGAACCTGGATCAAACTTGATGTAGACATGATGCCTAAGTTGAATAAGCACTCTTTGATCAACTCAACCATTTGTGAGGCACTACCATTCCCTGTGTTGTTGTTTGTCCGGCATATGGTTATAGTGAGTATTCCCTTTCCATATCCGAAGTGTCACAATGTTGAATTGGTAGTCATCATTTGTCCTAACCCTGTAAATTTTAGCCTTCACCCTTCACTAGCAAATTGACTACAACTATGAAGTGAATATAGCCCTGAAAGTCTGGTCTGAGTAATAATAAATAAAACCCTATATATGTATTTGGTTGATGTACCGCCAGTGAGGTGACTGCTACTTTTTATGATTGTTACTTAAATGATTTGTAGAGCATGTCTTAACCTTGTAACACTTGCAGCAGATGGATGACAGTCTGAGTTATATTATTGGTATCTGGTCATTTACAGGTGATTATATTGTCTATTGGATATTGTTGATGATCAGGCAGAGACCTAGAAAGGGTATGAATATACACCCTAGATAGATTTGGACTCTCTGAGTCTAGTGAGATAGCTTATTTTCAGTTCCGAGCACTTGCAGAGATGGTCAAGCTCATTTTACCCTTCTGATGTAGTTTTGCTTCACAGGATGATGTGTCTGAGCAGGGAGATGTTTTTATTGGATCTCCAAGGGCACTGTATGGGGCATAGGGGGTGCAGCCACTTGATTGTACCATAGTACCCCCATCCCAGAGAGCCTAGTGGGCTCAATTGGACAACGCAAACACCCTAGGAGGTTGTTTTGGCAAGTTTACATTTCCCAAGGCAGATTAAAAAATGATTAAATGGTTATTGAAGAAATCAATTTGGGCTACTGAGGCAAGGAAATGGCATGGGATGAGTCATGATGATGAGAGTGATGTCCTCCGCACCTTCTCCAGCAGTTGCAGCACCTGATTGGGCCCACACCTATTTTTTGGGCATTTTTATATTATTTTCTGGAGCTTTTGGGAGGCTCACAATTTCCTCAAGGAGGCACAAAGTCAAAAAATTAAAATATTATATTGTTTAATTGTGCCATGGGGACACCCAGAGGGAGTTAGTTAACACTCCATGGACTCACCATGTGCTTCATTTATTTCTTGTTGAGTGGGGTTACCCTCTTTATGGGTGATCTAGTCCACTTTGGTACTTTATGGTTATATTGATCCATGTATTGTATGTTGAGCTCATCTCAACCATTGATTAGAACATTTATATCTTTTAATCTTAGCCACTCATTTAGAAAGTGGTTAGGATTTTGGTTCTCTCGTTCCTATTTAAAGGAGAGAGCTTATCATTTGTAAAGGGTCTTTGGCTCTTGGATCTGATTAATAGAAAAGTTTTCTGGTAGATATTTCTTGGATCTCCTTTGCATCTGGTTTTCTTAGATGGTGATTGGAAAGTCTTTTGCTTCCTAGCATTCAAGAAATTTGTGTGAGATCTATATTTTTTCGGGATCATTGTCTTGTCTACAAGAGGGCGACTTCACTTAGGCATTTTTGCAGGGGGACCTCAACTCACTTGGACTGGCTTCGTCTGTAACAGGGGGTTTTCATTAGCTTCATTGTGATCTATTATTACATCTTGTAATTTTTCTGTAGATCTTGTCTTTTTCTTATGACACAGTAAATTTGATATTGTTGACGTTTGCTTGTGCAGGAGAGAGGGCGCATTGGTCACTTGGAGCAAAACGTTGGGCTTAGAAATCACACAAGTCTTCTCAAATTGATCAGTATAGCAGGGATCATCACCTTCAAGGCATCTACAAGGATTTCCAGGTAAGATCTGCAGGTTAGTTCCTTTCTTCCAGATCACAACCCATTGACACATGCTTTTCTTCATTTTACTGAAAATTCCATAAATAATAAAAAACCAAAAAATACTAAAAAATAAACCGCTCGATCTCTGGACAAACCACAGTTGGGTTTTGTAGATCGGTCCTCCCTCTCACCAATTCACCCCTAACGCTGATCTGAAAGTGGTTGGTTTGTCCTAGATCTGGAAAACTATCTGCTCAAACCCCAACGCTCCTCATGAAATTCTGACTTTTTCCGGGATCTGATTTTTCTGGCAAAATTCCTTCTTGGGTTTGTAGATCGGGTTCTTCTCTCTCCAAATCACCTTCAATGTTGAGCTAAATGCTGACAGTTGACCCTAGATCTGAGAAACTGTCTTCCAGGACCCTAGCGCTCCTCATCATTTTTCTGACTTTTTCCCAGATCTGATTTTTCCGGCATTTTTCCAGCTTGGGTTTGTAGATCAGGTCATCCTCATTCCATTTCTCCTTCAACTTTGAGCTGGAAGTCTCCAGATTGCCCTAGATCTGAGAAATTGACTTTTCAAACCCTAGCGCTAACCTACCTCGCTGCCGGTTTTCCCCGTAGACTAACTTTTCTGGCCAAACACCTTTCTGGGTCTGTAGATCGAGGTATTTCCCAGGTGGGTTTCCTCCAACGCTGGGCAGATAGTGACTCCATTGCCCTAGATCTGACAAGCACTGATCTCCAACCCTAGCGCTACCCCCTCTTTGGCCTTCTTTCCTTGTAAACTGACTTTTCCTTGGTGACTCGAGTACTTTGACTTTGTCATATCTTTCATCGAGTCTATCCATCGGTACTAGATAGACCCAATTCTGTCCTTGACCTCCTTGCATTGGTCACGTTTCCCAAGGCAGCGGATATTCTCACTTGTTGCTAGTACCTCAACCCCAAATCTAGTCTTTACCTTATAGGTCACCTTTGTCCCAATTTGGATCGAACCTCATACTTCCTAAGCCCTTATCCAAAACCTTGGCTCACCCTTGTGACATCATCCATAGATCTAGGGTTTCCATTACCTTACACCTTACATACCTCAAAGTCCATTTAATCTAATCTGGTGTCTAGGTTTGATCTCTCCTGTCAAGAGTAGATCTGGGTCTCCCCCTTTGTTGTCTTGGGCTAAGACACATAAAGTGAAGGCTGCCTTGATTGGCATGACAACCATCCATTTGGGAGTCTAGGCAGTCTTGGTTCCACCTCTTTAATTGCCCTTCCCTCTACCATCCATCCTGGATCCACCTCACATAGGCAACTACAAGGTTGGTGATAACAAACAGTATATTTAATTTGTTATTTTGTAAATTCTCCATTAAAATTCAAACTAGGGCTAAACAGTATATTTAATTTGTCGTTGAAAACCAAACATGAATTTCTTTTACTAGTATTGTAGCGAAAAGTAAATACTGAGAAACATCCACAACATCACATAAAATATAGACAGTATTTTGGGTATGGAAACCCACGGATAAAACCCAAGATGGGAAAACCGGTGTAGCAGTCAGATAAGAAATTTATATTATGAAGATATGGAAATTTTACAACCAGCAGATAAATTCACCCAACATGGCAAAATGAAGCCTCTGTAGAAACGTTGGACAAATCCAGCAACCCATCACAATCCTAGTGTAGTTGTACAGCCCCTGCGTCAACAGTACGGCCTCCTCCGCGCAGCTGTACGGATCCGTACGACGCTGCTGTTAGCTTGTACGGATTAAGTACGATTGTACGGCTGCCCTCTGCATGATCCTGTACAGCCTCTAGCTCAGCCTGGAAACTCGAGGACTCTGTCAAGTGACTGCTCCTCTATCTTCTCAGCAAATTCCTTCGTCTAACTTCTCTCTGTCTGTATCTCTCCTGTGTGTGTGTCCTCTCCACCAAATCTCCTTTTAACTCAATGGGTAAGCGAAAACCCTAACCCTCACTATGGATCAATGGATGTGATCCTCCGGTGAGATCAATGGCCAAGATTAGATTAGCCATCACCTAAGTTTATTTCACTTTTCACTTTATAAAAGTGATTCCATTAAGTCAAAATCAAATTAGAATTATCAATGTATTTTCCTAAGTCCAAACTTAGGAAAATCACATTAAATACATTTGGCTTCCTGTTTAATGTCTTCCTAACATGCAAGGACACATGCAATGCTAGAAGACGTTCCTTGTTGCTACTTTCTAACACTCCCTCTCAATGAGGAAGGAATTCGGTAGCAACCCCAACTTATCTATGAACTTCACAAAACTGTGCTTGTAAAGTGCCTTGGTGAAAATGTCTGCCACCTGCTTATCTGTCTGAATGTACTCCCACTGAATGGTTCCTCTGTACATAGTCTCTTAGGAAGTCGTACCAAA
Source organism: Pseudotsuga menziesii (assembly GCA_001517045.1). Lineage (NCBI taxonomy): Eukaryota > Viridiplantae > Streptophyta > Pinopsida > Pinales > Pinaceae > Pseudotsuga > Pseudotsuga menziesii. The sequence goes on along the minus strand of LPNX010238392.1, from coordinate 258,555 downwards.
TGTCTATGTGTTTGATCCTGTCATGGAACACTGGATTTTCAGATAGCCTGATGCCACTTTGATTGTCCCAGTGAACTGCTATAGACTCTAGCTCACACTCGAACAACCCTGAAAGCAACTTCCTCAGCCACATTCCTCACAAGAAGCCATGTACTCAGCCTCTGTCGAGCTCAATGCAATTGACTTCTGCTTCCTGCTTAACCACGAGACAACCTTTGATCCAATGCTGAGCAACAACCTAAAGTGCTCTTCTGGTCCTCTACACATCCTGCCCAGTCAACATCTGTGAAGCCTGCTAACTGTACACTCCCCCTGCGCTCATAAACCAACCCACACTCCATTGTACCTTTGATGTAGCGAAGTATGTGCTTCGCAACCATCCAATGCAGTCTTCGAGGGTCCACCATGAACTGGCTCAAAAAGTTGACTGCAAAGCTACTGTCTGATCATGTGTTGACCAAATACATGAGCGATCCGATAAGCTAGCGATACAAGGTAGGATCAAATCCGTCCGACCCCGATGCATCAATCTTCCTCCAATTGGAAACTAGAGGTATGGCCATAGGCTTGCAATCCACCATCCTGAATCTCTTCAAGATCACCACTGCATACTTCCCTTGTCTAATGAAGAAGCACATGTCTCTCTACCAAACCTCCAAGCCTAGGAAGTAATGCACCAGACCAAGGTCTTTCATCTCAAACTCAACTGCAAGGTTGGACTTGCAATCGTCAATCAACCTCTCATCTCCTGTAAGAAATAGATCATCTACATATAATACCAGTATGAGAGGCACCTCACCTGTCAAGAAGTACAGGTTGTGGTTCGCCTCACTCCGCTGGAATCCCATCTCCCAGAGATAGTTGTCTATCCTCAAGTACCATGCTCGAGGTGCCTACTTTAGCCCATAAAGAGCTCTCTGCAACCTACATACATGCATTTCCATGCTCTCCACGTCAAACCCCTCTGGTTGCTCAATGAATACCTCCTCTATAACTCCGTTGAGGAAGGCAGTCTTAACGTCCATCCGATGGACACGCCAACCCATCTTAGCTGCTAATGAGATAATGGTTTGAATGGAAGAATACCTGGAAACAGGGGCGAAGGTCTCCTCATAGTCAATACCCTCCTTCTGTGAAAACCCCTTTGCCATGAAGCGCGCCATGTACTTTGGCACGCTTTCGTTTGCTGCATGCGTCACCTTGTAGATCCATCTAGATCCCACCACCTTTTTACCTTGTGGCCTCGGCACAACCTCCCATACCTGATTCTTAATGATTTAGTCATACTCATCAACCATGGCCTCCTGCCACACGTCATGTTGTGCAGCCTCCTCGAAACTGGAAGGTTCGGAGTTAATCAACTCTGTCATCAATGCCATGTAGCTAAGTCTCTCCGGTGGTTTGCTCTGCCTCATGGAGCTCTGTGGAGGATTCACCTACCTGGAATCCTGAACTGTGGACCTAAACCACTTAGGCCTTGGCCTAGTGTCTACCTGTTGTGGCTGTTGGATATCTGTCTCATACTGCGGCTCATCCTCCAAGTCAATGACTGAAGGATCATGTCCACCTGACTCCCTCTGACTACTAGAACCTGTGCTCTGTGTCGGTACCTGTACATGTACCTCTGGCTCCTCCAACTTGACCCCCAAGACCTGTGCTGGCTACTCCTCTACTAGTAAGTCCATAGATCTTCGTAAGGCCCTGTCCTCATCAAACTTTACATCCCTGCTCAATGATCCTTTTGTGAGCAAGAATATAAACATTGTATGCCTTCGAAGTCTCGTTGTAACCAACAAGTAACCCCTTCTCTCTAAAAAGGTCCAGCTTCTTCCTAGTGTCAGCATGAATGTGACAATAGCAGACACTCCCAAATATGCGCAAGTGGCTCACATCTGGTCTAGTGCCTGTGAAGACCTCCTTGGGTGTCTTCCTCCCCAAAGCTGTGTGGGGACACCTGTTCTGAATGTATACTGCAGTCCTGTATGCCTCAACCCAAAGGAATAGTGGTAATCCCTTATCAAATAGCATGGCCTTGGCCGCGACTCGCTCCTACCATTGTCATGTTCTTTCTCTCTGCCACTCCATTCTGTTGCGGGGTATGAGGCGCTATGTGCTCCTTCTTGATCCCCTCTGCTGAGCAATACTCCAAGAACTCATTGGAGGTGTACTCTCCCCCATTGTCCATTCTCAAAACACGGATCTTCCTCCCTGTCTGGTTTTCCACGAGAGTCTTGAACTCCCGAAACCGATCAAAGACCTCTGACTTGGCCTTCAGGAAATAGATCCAGGTTTTCCTGGAATAGTCATCAATGAAAGTGACACAGTAACAGTAACCACTGAAAGATTGGACACTCATAGGTCCGCAAACATCTGAATGCACTAAGTCCAAGGTCCCCTTAGACTTGTGCTCACTCTGTGGGAAAGGTCCCCTGATGTTCTTCCCCAATGCACAACCCTTGCAGTGGTTATTCTTCTCCTCCTATACCTGACGAACTCCAATGACTGCCTGTCTCAAATGCCTCAGTGCTCCATGGTGTAAGTGTGCCATCCTCCTATGCCACAAATCACCCTAATTACTCCCGATGCTGACTAGAGCCTTTGTAGACTGAAAGTGTAGTCTATACACCTTCCCGCTCCAGATCCCAATCACTCGATCCAAACTCCTATCCAACCCCTTGGGCCTGATGTACACTTTATGGTCTCGAAACTTCACATGAAATCCCTTGTCCTCCAAGGTGGAAACAGATATGAGGTTCTTAGTCAACCTCGGAACATACAAAACATCAGCAAAACTGGGGGGTTTACCAGACTCCCTCTGAAATGAAACAGTGCCAACTCCCTATGCCTGATACTGCGCATCATCACCCAACTCTATGTGGAGGTTTAATCCACCCTCCCACAAGTCCTTGAAGAATCTCTTTTGTCCTGTCATATGACAAGATGCTCCACTGTCCACATACCAAACGTTGTTGCCTGTGGTGCTTGCCATGCAAACAACCAAACAAAAATCTTCATTAAAGTTCTTGTTGAATACCTCCACCTCTACAGATCCTGCCATCTGGGTATTGTTCTTCTTCTTCCTGTCTAGGCACTGAAAGGCAAAGTGTCCTTGCTTGTGGCAGATAAAACACTTTACTTTTGACGTGTCAAGGTTCTTCTTACCACCCTTCTTTTTCTTTGCCTTACCCTTGCTCTTCCCTGTCCTGGCTAAAGCCTCTTCATCCACAATCTGTGGGGCACTGCTGGATGAACCTGATCCTTGACCCATGTAGGTCTCTTCCTACACAGAATCATCCCACAACCTCTGCCAATCAGGGAACTTCTCCCTAGCCACAACACCTTTGACAAAGGTTTCCCATGGCTTAGAAAAGCCATTGAGGGCTATGAACTAGCTCCTAATCCTCAATCTTAAAGCCAACATCTCCAAGCTCATCCATGATCTGTGTGAGCCTTGTGAGATAAGGCATCACTCCTTCACCCTTGGCCATCTTGGTACTGCGCATCCTCTCTTACAGCACCATCTTTCGGTTTTCATTCTTGCTCTGGTACAGACTTTCCAAAGCCTTCCACATCTCTGATACGGTCTTCTTCCCGAAAAGATGAGGGACAATGTGGTCCTTCACTCCATCCAAGATGATCAACATGGCTCTGGAACCTATCTTCTTCCAAGCTACCAAATCTATCAGATCAGTTGGCGCAACCTTCGTGGAGTCAATGTGCTTCTTTGCATCACTAACATCCAAGATCCTTGTGATCCTTTCTTTCCATGTAGGAAAGTTTGGATCCCCCTGGAGTCTATCCTCGACTCTCAACTGCACGGCCATACTGAAGTGTACCTGTCAAACCCTAGATCTGAACTCTAGGTTTGTGTCTTCAATCGATTTGCCCCTGATCTATCATTGTTGTTGCAAGTTTCTCAAATTTAGCTCAACTGAGTTCTGATACGATGTAAATTTTCCTTTAAAATTCAAACTAGGACTAAACAGTATATTTAATTTGTTACTGAAAACCACACATGAATTTCTTTTACTAGTATTACAGTGAAAAATAAATACTGAGAAACATCCACAACATCACATAAAATATAGACACGGTATTTTAGGTATGGAAACCCTGGATAAAACCCAAGATGGAAAAACCGGTGTAACAGTTAGATATGAAATTTATATTATGAAGATATGGAATTTTTACAACCAGCAAATAAATTCACCCAACCTGGCGAAATGAAACCTCTGTAGAAACACTAGACAAATCCAACAACCCAGCACAATCCCAGCGCAGCAGTACGGCCCCTGCCTCAGCAGTACGGACTCCTCTGCGCAGCTGTACAAGTCCGTACGGCGTTGACGTCAGCTTGTACGGATTTCGTACGGTTGTACAGTTTCCCTTGCAAAGTGGTACAACTGCCCTCTGCGTGATCATGTACAGCCTCTAGCTCAATCTGGAAACTTGGTGACTCTGTCAAGGTGAGTGCTCCTCCGTCTTCTCAGCAAATTCCTCTGTTTGACTTCTCTCTGTCTGTATCTCTCCTGTGTGTGTGTCCTCTCCACCAAATCTCCTTTTGACTCAATGGCTAAGCGAAAACCCTAACCCTCACTATGGATCAATGGATGTGATCCTCCGGTAAGATCAATGGCCAAGATTAGATTAACCATCACTTAAGTTTATTTCACTTTCCACTTTATAAAAGTGATTCCATTAAGTCAAAATCAAATTAGAATTATTAATGTATTTTCCTAAGTCCAAATTTAGGAAAATCACATAAAATACATTTGGCTTCCTGTTTAATGTCTTCCTAGCATGCAAGGACACATGCAATGCTAGAATACCTTCCTTGTTGCCACTTTCTAACAAATTTGACTTGTAGGAAGGATCGTGTGCAAGAGAAAAATGATGAGTCTTATTTCGAAGAACAAGTGACGACGGTTCAACCATAACACTCAAAACATATTTACGTAGATAAAGCACATGAAGAAGAATCTGAAGCTCCCAGATTCAAAGGCATAGTTATAAAAGAGGGGACTTCAGAAGAACATGATGACCAAGAGATGACCAAGCCATAAAGACCGATAACTCCATCTCGAGAGGTGAACACTACAAGAGAATATCAGCTAGGACACAAGAAAAGCAATCCAAGATGCAAAGAGATCCTTCCAGCTATAAGGAAGTAGCCAAGAAGAAAGAATGGAAGGATGCTATAATACAAAGCAAGGTTCGTAGTTTATCTTAGACAGAGGGAGTCAATTATAGCGAGACATTTGCTCCATTGACCATACACACTTCTTCAGTGAAGTAGAAGTGCATATTGAACAACTTCCAGAACTATGGACTCTCTACAGAGAACCACATGTACGCAAATTGAAGAAGGCTTTGTACGAGCTCAGAAAGCACCCATGGGATAACAAGTAATTACATGAGGAGCTTGAGTGTAATGTCCCAAATTTTGCATCTGACATGTCAGGACTGAATAGAGCATCTTAGAGGTCGAATTTGGGAGTTGGAGAAGGTCAAGAGGCTCCTACTCAAATTTGGGAAAAGAGGGAAGGTGAAGAGAGAGGCCACATGGCATAGCATGAGCAGCCACACCAATTCGACTTGGCTTTGGTTTATGGATAGATTTGGAACCTTAGAAGACCAATAATGTTTATAAAATACAAGGATCAGCCATGAGAAGAAGCTTTTGCTCATTTGTGAAATTGTCATTTGTGAATTGTGAGAGCTAGTGGATGACTAGTTTTCTTGCTTAAGCCAATTTCGAGGGTGAAAGATTCCCATCCTAGTTGGTGTCTGGAGAGGCCACTCAGGTCTTTCATGGACCTTTAATGGAGTCTTATTTGCAGGTGTAATCTACAGGAAATCATGTGGATTCTTCTATTGCAGCACTCTCTCTCTCAACTATTTCCAGTTTTCACACCATATTCATGCCAATGGAGGGATTGCGCTTTGGGTGAGCTATTGATCTCTTTGGGAAAGATTCTAATTCCATTATCTTATGTTCTGATGTATATTCTATGTATTTCACATTCATAATACTCTCAAGTCGAAATACCCAAAAGAATTCATGTAAAAATGTTGAACAATGAAGAAATAGTGTCAATTCCCCACTATCTTGTTGTGAACCATTGTAATGCTGATTATTTCGAATTGGGAGAGCCTTTCATTGTCCATTTATGAGTGGAATTAGTTCAATATTCTCTGTTATTCATTCTCAGAAAGTTTCAAGTCGAAATTCCCAAGAGTTGTATGTCAAAATGACTTTTAATGAGCAAACAATGACCATTTCCACTCTATTTTTATATATGCCATGGTAATGCTTATTATTTCAAATGGAGGAATGTATATCTGATAAATGTATGATGGATGGACTGTAATTAATGTTTATTTCAAGTCTCATGTTCAGTACTTAAGCATTGGAAGCCATTTTACTCATTTTTATTGCATTGGGAGAAGATTTGGTGCATTTTCCCCAAGGGTCGAAATTGTGACTTGGGAGTTGTTTTGGAAAGAGTCATAAAAACCTGTATAAACTGAACCATGATGCATATGAGACTTTGAAAAGGTCCCTTACACATACCCAGCCTCTGTTCAAAAATTCAAGTGACTTTGGGATCACTTGTGAAGCCATTTCCGGCAATTACCCACGGGGAATTGGAGCCCCAATTTGCTAGTAAAGGCTCCTACTTTGAACAAAACATTAAACAAGTTTGCAGAAGTAATTGGGAGGTCACAAAACATACATGAACATCATAATTGAGTTATTATATCAGTCATACACCTTCTCTGAATATTTGGGAGCAATTGGGCTGATTTGGAGACCAAGACACTAAAACTAGTCAAGAGCCAAAATTGTGAAAAAAAAAGGAAAATTGGGCATTTTAATAAAATTCCAAAAATGGGACATTACATTGAGAATCACCTAGAGTGATAAATATCTCATCCTTTGCTAGTTGAAGATGAAAGCCTACAGAGGACAAGAAGCTCATAGATGGGTGAAAGAGGAACTTTCAACAAAGTTCGAGATGGAGGATCTTGGTATCTAGTGACCTTGAGAGATGACATAGATGGATAAATAGAAGATCAGCAACAGAGGAGATTGCCAGTCACTCCAATGTAGAATGTCCTGATGCAGAGAGTACAAGATGCAGAGGGAGCAAGAAAGCTCCGCTTCAAAGGGAGTGAACAATAATGATTCAAAGGTGTGGCAAAATCAAAGAAAATATGTTGTCGAGATCTTGAAGCAGTTCGAGACATTGGATCGCAAGGCTATAGCTCCACTAATGGCATCAAACTTGAAGTTGTTGTGTGATCCTACTTCAAAGACAGTTGATTCCACGGTCTACAAGCAGATGATTGGTTCATTGATGTACCTAACGAACGTGAGACCAGATATATGCTTTGCGGTGAACACCTTGAGCTAGTACATGGTGGAGCCGAGACGTGTTCACATGGTTTCGACAAAGCACATGTTGAGGTACCGAAAGGGTACAATCGAGTATGGCCTCAGATATGCAAGAGATCAAAGGATCTGCCTGCAGGGATATGTTGACTCTGATTGGGCTGCTAGTGCTACAGATAGGAAGAGCACTTCAGGGTGTTGCTTCAGCTTGAGGTCTGGCATAATTTCTTAGTGCAGCAAGAAGCAAACGAACGCAACACTGAGTACACTCTAGGCAGAGTATGTTGCAGCTTGTTGAGCAAGCTATGAGTCAGTGTAGCTTTGGAAGGTACTTGTGGGATTGTTCGATGTTGAGTTAGAGATAACTTGTGTATTTCACGACAAGTCAGAGCACATCAAGATCCGATATCACTGTATCCGGGATATGGTGCAGAGAGGAGCAGTGAAGCTCTAGTATGTGGCGACAAACGAGCAAACATCCAATTTGTTGACCAAGTTGTTAGCGAGAGTAAAGTTCGAGTACTTCAGAGAGAAGCTTGGTGTGATCCAGATCAATGTTCCTTGAAAGAGGGAGTGATGTGACATGTCCAGAAGACGCAAGTGCACCAGGATTGTATCTGCATAGACAAAGACGCAGGTGGTCTGAAAGGACGTAATGCAATTGGGATGCTCTTGGGCTATATCTCCATGTACGAAGACGATGGTGGTCCACAGGTCATAAAGCATCTGGGATGTGCCTGGGTTGTATCTGCATGGACGAATATGCAGGTGGTCTGAAAGGACGCCCCTGGGTTGTATCTCCATGCAAGACGACACAAGTTGACCGAGAGAGTCGTCATAAAGCATCTGGGATGTGCCTGTGCTGTATCTGCATGGACGAAGACGCAGGTGGTCCGAAAGGACGCTCCTGGGATGTATCTCCATGTACGAAGATGCAGGTTGATTGAGAGAGTCATAATACATTTGGGTTGTACCCACTGGGTGGGAGACGCAAATGTTCCTGGGTTGTACCCATTGGGTGGGAGACGCAGATGTTCCTGGGTTGTACCCACTAGGTGGGAGACGTAGGTTGACTAAGAGAGAGACGTAATACATTTGGGTTGTATCCATTGAATGGAAGACGCAGATGTTCTTAAGGTGTACCCACTAGGTGGGAGACGCAGGTTGTCTGGTGGACATGGGATATGCACCTGGGCTGCTCTCCATATGGACGATGCCGTGTATGCACCTGGGATGATCTCCACGGTGTGGAAGACGCAGGTTGTCCTACGGACATAATGTAGGCATACGAGATGATGAGATGATCTGAATACAATGGGATGTCAGTAGGAGACGTAGGTTATTGCTTGGGCAATGTAAATAGAGGACCTAGGTTGTACCTACTTGATGGCTTGCTCGTAGAGATAATGATGAAGCCCTAGATGGGATCTAGGCCTACATCCAGCATAAAAAAGGGTTGGCTCTGTAGAACTTCCAAGGACGTATAGATTCGAGAGATGTCACTAGTCAATGATCAACGAGATGAGAGTTGTTGTAGCGGTGATGATGATCCAGTAATGATAATCCAACAATGATGATGATGTCCAGAGATTGTGTCTAGTTGTGATGATGACCGGGTCAGAAGAATACCTTCCTTGTTAAGAGGGAGTGTTGTTGAAAATGTAACTTCGGAAGATATTCTTCATTGTATTATTTGTATTATTATTATAATATTTTATTGTACTTTTATTATACCTCCTTTCGGGGATGTTTTCCCTCTGATCGCAGATGTCAATAATGTAATTGGTCATGTAAGAGTCAAGGTAAAACCTCCATTGTAAGTCGGGGCAATAGTTCCCAAGAAAATAAGTATAAAATGTATTTTTGAGTCTCCCTAGGAGAAGTCAGTCCAGTGAGGTCCACAAGTCGACCCCGTTGGACCTAAAGGTCACACAACTGAAGAATATAAATAGGGAGGCACCTTCCCTCGTTTGGACACACGGCAAGTGAAAGCAAGTTCACTCCTAGAGTGAGAAAGACAAGTTCGCTGGTAAAGAAGAAGAAGAAGCAGCAGAAGACATCTTATCTTTGGGTCTTCTATCTCGGTTTGACATTGTACTAAGTGACGATTCTATACAGAAGAAGTTGTCGGGTTTTCTCCCTTGTGGTTTTCCAGGATAAAATCTGTGTGTCTTCTTTTTGTGCTATGCTTGTCTATCTTTCGGTGATCCTATTACATTAGATTAAAGATCTAATATATTTGAATTAAACTGCAAACTCTAATAGCCCTTTTATACAGTATCTTCAACAAAGACTCCATGAGCATGGCTCTATCAAAGCATTGTTGATAGTTAAAATACTTACTAAAAGCGTCAGTATGAAAATAGATTCACATGAATGGAACCAAAGCACGTCATGTTTGGTTTACTTGGCTAACATGTACAGAGATCATTATCTCTTTCACACATGTTCCAGCATGAATGGAAGGATTCATATGAAAGACAGAATAGCAGCAAAAATATCAATAAAGCAAACCTTAGCCATAGGCAACGAGCATTATGCAGGTTCCGTTGCACCATATCTTCCTCCCGCCATCTGTGAAATACATGTCAGCACAATTTTATAATTGACAATTTCCATGTAATATTCTTTGACAACTTTCAAGTAATAATATTAAATCAACAAATGTACTTTGTCAAGCAATAGGAATATTTCTCACCCCAAATATATCTTTAGAGTTCTTTCCATCTAAGTAAATAGATAATCACTCACAAAAACTAGTCATTTCTGCAGCAAATTGGCACATTGGTTACAGCATCTTATCATTTAGATCTGTGAAAATTGGAAGCCTAAATAATATCATCATGACTTGGTAGCACGATTAACAAGGACATGATATGCAACAAACCAATAAAAATAAACAAATAAAACACGTCGCCCCCTACAAAAGATCTTATATTGTAATTGTTTTATTGTCATATATATCCATAAAACATGTGAAAAGAAAACTTTTCAAATGGCCCAGAAATATCTAGTGTTTTTCCAGCAGCAATGAAAATATTCTTCCACATCAAGGATCTTGCATAAGACAAGACCCAGAGTATGCATGGCAGAATAGGTCTATAAACTTGTTCCCACTTCAAAGTCATAGCTAACAAAGAAAGTGTTGACATCACAAGAGAGAGAAGAAACAAATGGAACCACCAACAAACCCTAAATCAACATGAACCATGAGCACATATATAGAGAAGAGAAGAACCCATGAACAAGAGAAACACAAGATATTGTGCCTGTAGACTAAAGAATCAATCAGTATGAATCAATATGATGAGATGATACAAATGAAAGCTTGAATTGTGTATTTAATTTTATACATAAATCAAGTGAGATGTCCCTTCAAGAAGGGAGGCATCCCTTCAAAAGGGAGTGATGGACCCAAAACAAGGGCACACCTCCCAAGAGGGTGATTAGTATGACCTAGTCAAATATATAAATAATACAATAAAAATAGCACTTAGCCATACATGACCACATGTAAAGACTGCATCATCCCAATACTCTCCCTTAATATTATCATGGGAACATGAAGCAGGATGATAAAGTACAGAAGAAGTGGGCATACCCAACTCAATAGAGATAAAGCCATAGCTAAAAATATAAAGGAGAGTGGGTATGATATGACCCGACTCAAATACAAGCATGGATGAGTACATGAAGACCCAACCATCATCATAGAATTGTTCAACTCCCGAGAAAATGTCACCATTGAACTACTCATCATCTACAGAAACAATACTGATCTAGCCATTTGATAAGCAAGTGCAAAAAAAGTCATAACTACAAAGAAAAAAGTGAGTAGGCATACCCAACTCACTGTAAAGTCAACCATAGCTGGAAGAAAAGAGAGTGAGTTTGACCCAACTCAATAAAAAAGTGGAGCCAGTAAGATGAAGAATGTTGCCACCAAACTGCTCATCTACTAGATAAAACTGTCACTGACCTGCACATCCAAGGGAGGGGACAGGTAGACATATCCATACCATACTGTGAACCTACAATGGGATTGGTAATACTGAACTACTTATCTAATGAACGAGTGCTGGAAAAACAGGTTATATAGAAATGGAGAATGTAGCCATCAATCTACTCAACTATTGGAAGAACTCTCACTCAACTGCTCATCCAATAGAGGGCCAGAAGACATATCCCTGCTATAATGATCATCTACTAGGAGAATGGTACTAATGAATTATCCATCTAAAGATGTATTGGAAGAGACATCATGTATAGGAACGATGAATGCAGCCACCAATCGACTGATCAGTTGGAAACCACTGTCAATAACCTGTGCATGCAACGAAGGGTAGGAAAATATATCCCTGCCATTCTATGAATCTACTTGGAGAATGATATTGAACTGTGCATCTATAGTGGTGTTGGAAGAAACATTTGAGAGTAGAGAGGAGATAAGAGTACCCACCTCAAATAAGATCATTTGTAGCTAAAGTGAGATTGAGAAGATTCAACACCATATATTTGAAATAGCTTGACTACAACGAAGCATGTTCAAATACAATAGGTGTGTGGGCTTATGGATACCCAACATAGGTGCCCCTAAGAAAGCAAAGCTCAGAAGGAAGCTCAAATAGAAGATGAGAGTGGGTTTATAAATACACAATGCCTCACAAAGAGTGGTCATGGCCAAAATATAGAATATAGGCAACTGAAATACAAGTGAGAGTTGGTGGGTGGATTACCAACTCGAAAAGATAGCCAACCAATGCTGAAATAAAGAAGTGAGACCATTAATGAATACCCATCTCAGCATTATGCACAACATCACCCCTGAAGATCGACATGTGGCCAGGAAGGGAAACCATTAGATAACACCTTCTCCCATAATGTTGAATGTGGGCCATCTAAAGATAGAACCTCCCCAAATCAACATAGTACCAACACCAATATGGTTCCACAATTGGGAAAAGGGGGTCTTTGACAAAGCTTTAGAAGGAGGAGCCACTAAAGTGTGTCACATATAGGATGTCTCTTAAGGACAAATATCAATGTGAAGGATAGAGATCCACAAAATCACACTGAACAATTGAAATAAGCTAAGAATCATCCTTGTGTAGCTACATTATCTTAGAGCCCTTATTGTGTACAAAATCACCTTGGAGCATGACATTTGTACCCTTGGAGTGGAGAGCTTCACTTGTGTTGGCCTACATGAGCTTATTGTAGGTTGTTGCAAATGGCTTGGGCCCACATTGTATTGTTGGCCTCCTTCATCTCTCATATATATAGAGGAAGGAGAGTGTCATTTCATAATCATCATTCATCATACTCTTGTCTTTGTAATTGTCTTCTTGGAGTGATTTGCTAGGGTTCATGAATTCATGAAGAAACACTAGGAGAAGCTATGGAAGAGAAAGAGAACATCTTGTTTTAGAGTTCGCTCTTGTGAGAAGGGTTTGCTCTTGTGGATGAGACATCGGAGACAATCATTCATATAGCATAACACTCATTCATTTTCACTCGAGTTGAGATGTGACCTAGATAAGATAAGATAAATATATTAATGTCCAACCAAATGACCACAAAAGTAGGTCAATGGGACTGTGTGGTACCATGATGTCAATACAAAGTGGGAGTGCTGACGCGGCTCCCATAAAAAGCAAGAAGCGGAACTCTAACCAAAAAAACAAACCAAAAATGCACTAGCTCCATAGATGGGGAGCCAATCCAGAAGAGAGAAACATACAAAGAGATCTGATCCAGAAGAAAAATTTAGAGAGAGTGGATCTGAAAGCTGTGATACAAAAATTGTAAGCCATCATGGAGTGCTGGAAGCATCTCTCCTACCATCTAAAGCCAACTGGAGGAATCCCAGAAGAGTACTATGTCTGGAAGAAGAGCTAGAAGGAGAGTTGTAGTGGGTAGTACATCCTTGCTTAGAGTGGGGAGCATGTTGTTGTGCCCTGGGTGGAGCATTCTGGTTGTTGGGATGGAGTCGAGACTAGTAACGTCGTTGGTGTCCGGTGGAAGTGAAGATGGTCCTCCGTTCCCTATAACTAATATGCAATCAAAGACAGTATCATCATCTGTCCATCTCTTGGCGCTCCTAGAGGAAGGAAGCACCAAAAAGAAGGGAGTAATACACTAAGTAGAGACTGGGCTCACCTAGGAGTGTTGTTAAAGGGTGAAGGACCAAAGTTAGACAACCTCCTACAAGTATAAGGCATAGAGTGATACAACAAGTATAAGTGAAAGTAAATGTGAAGCACATCATCAAGTACAGCATGATCTTTCCAAGACAATCATTAGACCTTGGGAAATATTACACTTCAACAAAAATCAAAATGACTTAGGATGTGAAAATGACAATAGTTTTCATATTCCAAACTGCCTCAAACCAGTTTTGTTTGTGAGTACGAGATTTCTTAATGAAAATTTGAAAGATCCAAAAGTTAGTGACAAAGAGATTTACGCAATTGATGACAAACAAAAGGAGGAAATTCTTGAATGCCAACATTGTGAAAAATTTGGTCACATGGAGAATCGATATTTTGATCTCCATCCTTGTCTTCATTGTGGGAAGAGAGATCATCATTTAGACAAATGTCGAAAGAAGAAGAAAGACAAAAAGAAAACAATTCATTATGGATGGATAACTTCTGGATGATGGAATCAACAAGTCAAGAAGTTACATCAATCTTATCGTCGAATTCAAACCCAAGTAAAGACACATCTTGCAACACAGCCTTTCAAACTTCTCGCCTTGTACCTAACAAGGAGGAATATATGTCGAAAGTGGTCCCCTGATGGTGTAGCTTCCAAGCATGGTCCTTACGGGATGAGATAACATGTGGTTGTCTCCACATGCCCACTTTGAGTTGTACACAAATGAAATAAAAATGGTACACACTTGAACCTCGAAGGAGGGAGTACATTAACAAAACTCTCTTTCACCTTAAGGGTGGGGGGTTACTTTGGTCAAGTGACAATGATACAGTGATGAATTGGTTCAGGGTAACCCACAAGAAAATCCATATCTTCTCACCTTGCAGCTAACAAAGGGGGGAATATCGATGATGATTGTTAGACTTAGGGTTTCGACAACCACACTCTATAGATAGCAAACTTAGACAAACAAATTGCCAAATGGACAACAACAATCTGTAGATGGAAAACTTAGATACAGGATACAGGATTGGGATACTAATTGACAATATTTGTGTGTCATTTACTGAGAGCACTTCAATGATTCACTGATTGTAAAGTTGTGATACTACATGTTCACCAATTAGTAGAAGATGCGAGTTTCTTCTAGCTAAATTACTTGGCATATGATGAGACGGTCAAGTAAATTAGGAAATGTTCAGATATTGGCAATTGTCCACTTCCAAATTTCAGCTCTCTTCCAATTCATTTCATATGAACCATCCAGCATCCAGTTTGACGATTTTTCAGGCATATTTTTCATTGAAACACAAATCAAGGCTTCTAAAAGATCCAGCATATCAGCTTTAGCATTTATTGCTTAGTTGATATAGATATATAGACTTGTGAATGGGGGGAATATAGCCTATGGCTTACCTTACCAGTCACAAAGCTAAATTGTCACCATTATTTGTATTAATCATTTAGGATAATAGTGATTTATCCTAAATGATGACTAAGAGATTTTGTTAAGATTTCCTAGCCTAATCACCATGCAAGGTGTTAGGATCTAGAGCAATTCTCTCATTGAGGTGGCATTATCCATTATACTATATAATTGTAACTTTGGAGTGAATACAATGGCAACGACTAGTGAGCCTTTTCCATCATATTGCTATTCTTGTGCACATTTTAGCACTGATATTACCCAAGGGGGGCATATATGGGGTTAAATGTATATAATATGACCCCATATATGCCCTCCTTGGGGTCATATTATATACATTTAATCCCATATATGCCCCCCTATTAGAGTATATAACTCATTCTTTTTCAGTAGGAAATATGCCAACACCTACTATTCTGAAGAATCAAGGTATGGACAGATTACATAATCCACTCAATCATTACATAGGGGCTCAACAAGAGCATCATGTCACTTACAAGAATTGAACCTGGGTGGGGAGGGTAACAATCATTCCTCCCAACAACCCAAGCTACATCCAATGGACGTATATAACTCATACTTGTCGCAATGATTGAACCCATGACCTGTTGAATGGGATATATATGATCTCATTAAGAAGCCTATTGAAAAGCTTCAAGGTTGCTCCAGTGAGAGTCATGTCACTGATTTACTTTACTCCTATTATGAGGAGTCAGTCCAACAACAGATTTGGAAAATTGATTTGTGGAAAGTAATTCTCAGCCATCAAGGGAAGTCAACTATAACTTCCAAGAGGATCTATGAGATTATGCTTCATGCTAAGATGGAGAGTTGTCTGAAGTTCTCAAGAAGCCGTGTGTTTGATGATAGGCTGAAAGACAATGAGATGAGTTATCACCACGAAAGGGTGCAGTATGTTATCGATGTGCTAAGAATGTCCCTCTTGCTGAAAGGGAGTGTTGAAGTTAGTGCAGCTGCAAGACCCATTCTCAGAGAATGGTTTCCTAGTCAGTTAACTAGGATAGAGTAAGACCCTAGAAGGTACCCTAGGGCCCCCAATAGTCTCCTAGGGTTCTTGGTCTAGGACCAAGCAGGTTGATGCCATGGCAAAGCCCCTAGCATGTGGCTAGGGCCCCTAAGTCCTACAGGTAGTTGATCAACTTTCAGTGTGAGACTGAAACTCAGCTTAGTACTGAGAACCATTCTGCGAGATAATGGAGGACCCAGTCAGGGTCTAGGGATTGATCAACATGATTCTGTGTGAGACTGAAACTCATCCTAAGGCTGAAAGCCATTCATTAAGAATGGAAGATAATGATGTCCCCTCTCCTAATCGGTTATTGCTAGATTGCTTCTCAAGGGACTGGTCACCCCTTGACGATGTCTCTAGTACCTAACCCTTAGGAGCAGTGTTAAGGACAAAAGGATCGGATCGTACCATCCGTTTGGATCTTCCCCTTATACAGTGATGACAAAAATATATATTAAACTATGTACCTTGAGAGAGAGAAAAGTCTTTGGTCTTGTTGGTCCTAATTGAATGATTGTCCACCTTTATGGTTCACCTTGATCTTGTGGTTGCTGACTCTTGGTCCTAGCACTCCAACTTATGTGCACCTTTGACTAAGATGACTCCTACTTTATGGAGTGTATTTACCTAATGGTTTATTAAAGACTATTAAACCATAACAATATATGTTACCTTATGTTTTGTTAAAAGACCATTGACCTACTTATAGTTTTGGACTATTTACCTTATGTTGGACCTTTGGACTTTCACTTTATGATTTTATTATTGGTATTAAAACTCATCTAACCTGTAAATTTCAACAGAGAGGAGGGAGGAAGGATCTCCCATGAAGGAAGAAGTTCCAACACAGGAAAGCTCCAAGGATAAGGGTCACAGTGACTAAGGGACCACGTGAGGAAAAGGAGGCATCATTGCAATCCTAGCACCCAAACACTCATTACAGTAAAAGTGTTCTAGAGAGGGCTCAGTCTCTTTTTTTTATTAGCATTCTTAACTTCTCCAAAATAATATCTTACATAATCTTATCTCCTCCAGTACTATTCTTAGAATCGTTCTGTTCTTATTTTATGGTTATCTTTCCTAATCTTGGAGGGACAAGAATCTATTTATAGTTATAAACAAAGTAGTAGCACTAAGGTCGAGGACAGTTTTGGAAGAATACGCTATACAGGAGTCTATGAGAGACTTATTTCATGGCCAAGTGTAGCGCCAGTGCTTCCTTGGAGACTACGCTTGAGTTAGAACCCATACTTCCTCAGGAAAGCTAATTAATCTTATGAAATTGTCTGAAATAATAAAAAGGTGGATGTATGAGTTCATTTCAGTTTTTAGTATTGTTTCCTTAGCTCATAATGTTTCAGACTTCTGTTTAAAAATTTAGTTTCCAATTTCAATCCAGAAACCTCATGTTTCGGTTTCCATTGTAAATTGTCAGATCAGATTTCAGTTGCAAGTTTATTTTTAAGTTATAACAACGAAGTTTCCAGTCGGTTTATCGGTTGTTATGACGTTAGGTTCATAACAACCTGACGGAGGGGCATGTTTCGTGAGGCACTTCCAAAAATACAAATCCAACTTGCCAATTGCATAGCCCGATGTCCATTCTCGCCCAGCTACTTTGACGAAATAGCCAAAATCCAGCCAGTAATCAAGCATTCTAGATCCTTTGATTCTGTTGCTATTATATTAATATATGCTGCTACAATATACTGTCCAAAGGACTATTATATCACTCTACTATCATGTCCAAGAAATGAAATTACACCACCTAATGGTGCCAACCTGCCAAGATATAAATAGAAATAGAAATCCCATAAGCTTTTGACATGGTTCCTAGGGATAAGCTCTGGCACAGAATGGAAGAACTTGGAATTCCTAAACATCTTAGAGCAGATGTTCAGAGGCTATATGAGGAGGTCAAAGTCAAAATCAGAACATCAGATGGTATCTCCGAAAGTTTCAGAAGTGATATCGGGGTCAAGCAAGGGTGCCCATTATCCCCTACCCTTTTTGGCTTATTTATTGACAACCTTGAAGAGTGGTTAAACTTAGAGGGCGAGGATGGCGCCCTCGTGGGTGAGTTTGTGATAAGGCTTCTTTTGTATGCAGATGACCTTATTTTGATTGTTAAGTCTGCTCTTGGCTTGCAAGAGCACTTGATTTCCCTTGAGCACTTTTGTAGAACAGTTGGGATGCAAGTAAATACTAGCAAGACGAAAGTGGTAGTGTTCTCTAGCAAAAGAAAACATAAACAACATAAGTTCTACTTTGAAGACAACACCCTTGAAGAAGTGGAAGATTACAAGTACCTCAGAATCGACTTCAACAAAAATTTGAGTTGGGAAAGTTGCAGAAAAAAAAAGAACTCTTGGAGGTTGGAAAGCGTTTTATGCTTTCCAAAATAGATGCAGAGAGGCAAAGCTATGGGAATGGAAAACTATGCAAACCCTTTTAGGCCCTTAGTGATCCCGGTTGTTCTCTATGGTTGTGAAGTATGGCCCAGCAGTACCTCTGACTTACAGTGGAGGCAAATAGAAAATATTCAAAAACACATGATTACAAGAAAGTTCAAAATTAAGAGTTCAATGCCATACGAGATGATGCTAAGTGAAATGGGGGTGGCTTCTATTAAAGCAATCGCTATGGTGAGACTCATAAGATATCTAAAAAGAGTTCAGCAAATGGAAGAAGGTAGATGGTCTAAGGTTATCTTCAATGACATTTTGTGCAAAAGAAAGAAGACTTGGATGCGGCAAAATATTAAATGGCTTAGTAAGTGGGATATGTGCTTGAGCATGTGGCCCACGAATAGTAAAGAGATAAAACCTTTTGTTATCAATAAGTTCCACAAGCGAACTTGGGATAAAGAGCTAGGGAGAAAGAGAAAGTATTATATTGAAGAGTTTAACCCTACCTACAATCAGCATCAAAAGGCGTACATAGGGGCCAATATACCTTGGAAAGCCAAAATACTTATTGCTCAATTAAGAACTAATTCCCATCAACTCTGTTGTGAGACCCGCGCTGGAAAAGGCCAAAAGAAGCTTGGGTAGAAAGAGTGTGTATTTTCTGCACTGCTGGTGAAGTGGAGACACAAAAACATTTCATTTTAGAATGTGAAGCCTAAGGACAGTAAGCCTTTAAGGGCAGTCGGGACAGGTACGCAAATGTCTTGACAGATAAATCTTGGAATGATTTATTCAAGCGAGAGGACTGTGGAAAATTTGGGGGCGCTCATCATCAAGTTGAACAGCCAAACAATTGAATTGCAGAAAACAACGTTCAAGGTGGTCTGTCCCATAGGCTATTTTTAGCCTCACCGACTTTAAAATATTTTCTTCTTTTCTTTTTCTGATTTTTTTTTTCTTTAGGGGAGTCGAGGGATCCGGGTGATATGCACAAAAATGATGGTAGAATCAAGAAAAATGGGCGATTGCTTTGGGCAAAGACAAGGAGAAGTAATGGTAAGAATAATATGTACCTGTATTTCAAATCTCTGAAGTGGCGTTCGGATTGCCATCGGAGCCTCTCACAGTTGTTCCATTGAAGGTCTTGTTGGCGCCATTGTTCCTCCAAAGCATGCCACGCTTCTTCCTCCTCCCGCCACGCATTGCTCATGCTGCTGTCGAATGCCGTCAGCACTGCCCGTGCTACATCCCCAAATGTACTTGCCATCTTCCTTAGAAACATACACACATTCTCTACTTTTTCTTCTTCCACTCTGTTCTGTTCGTCTCTCGCTCGCCGTTGCAAGCCGCCCAAGCCCGTTGCAAGTTATTAATATTTTGTTAATTTGGTCGTATGTGACATAACATATTATGTATATTATTTGATGATATAATACATCTATATGATCATTAAGATTGGTTATCAATGTTCTTACAAAATAGAAACTCTGTTATAAATTATCATTGAATCTATTGAAAATAAATATCATATAAAATCTACAAGAAACTTTAAAAAGTTTTTATAAGCATTCGGTGAATAAATCATTTATTCATTTTAATAAAGTGTAAGTAATAATCTCGCAGTATCCTCAATTATTTAAGTAACAATACTCTTTATTACACAAAAGTAACCAATTTTATCAATACTCTTTATTACACAAAAGTAACCAATTTTATCAATAATTTCATTCTTATATGCAAGATTACATATACATAAGCAATAATACCAGCAATTGTATATTGATAGAAATTATGAAAAAAAATTTAAGATAAAAAACTATATAAAAAAGATAACATGATGAGTATGGGCATATTTATCATACACACTTTTTGTTACGTCCTTATACCTCATAATGCAAATAAATTAAACTTTTTGCTTCAAGAACCTTTGTTCTCCTTTCGAAATACAGGGCATGGACGTTAACACAGTCTTCCACCTTCATTCTTAGGCTTAGAAACCATTGTAACCGTCGTTCCTCTCACAGATCTCTTCTGCGACCGAAAACACCCTTTTTCCGCACTAAATCTATCATTTCTGCACTCCGCCTCCACACGCCCCTTTCCGCCTTTCTGTTGTGGAATCCAGGAACCAGGAACACAATGTGTGACGGAGATATTCACCTCACATTCCACCTTCCGTCCTTTCTCCCTTCCGCCTTTGGAACTCAGAAGTGAGAAAAACATCTTTTCGGTGGAATCATTCAATGACCTTCCTCCTCCCACCTTCCGCCTTCAGAACTCAAAAGTCAGAAAACAACTTTTCGACGGAATAGTTCATCGACCTTCCTCCTTCTGCCTTCCACCCTTCTGCCTTCCACCTTCGGAACTCAAAGGTCGGAAAAATATCAAACGACAGAGCCTTTATCCTCGTGTCTGCCTTCCACATTCTGCCTTTTTTCCCTCGAGTGCGAAACTGAGGAATCAGAAAACTTAGCTTTTGACCTTGGCCTTTTCTGCACTTCCAACTTCTGCTTTCCGACCTTGGACTTCAGAAATCGAAAAGTTAACTTTGCCTTAGATTTTTTTTGCACTTTCCCGCTTCCGCCCTCCGCCTCCCGCGGGAGAACCCCGAGGTGCGGAAAACCCATGTTCTGCCTTGTTCAACCGTTTTTTTTTTCAATTTTCAATTTTTCTGCACTTTCCTGCTTCCGCCCTCCACCTCCCGCAGGCAGAACCCGGGGTGTGGAAAACCCACGTTCTGCCTTGTTCAATCCTGGATCACATCCCAATCAATTACATGGTTAGGGTCATGTACATATTTCTTGAGAAGAGAAACATGAAAAATGATTATGAGCTCTAGTGCTAGCAGGCAATGCAAGTCTATATGCAACTGGCCTTATTCTTTCAAGCACTTCAAACAACCCACAGTGTCTAGGTGAGAGCTTGGCACAACTTCCAAGCTTGAAGGAACTCTTCCTTGGCCTCACTTTGAGGTAAACATGATCCCCAACACTTAATTCTCTATGCACTCTATGCTTGTCTACATAGTTTTTCCGTTTGTCATGGGATGCTTTCAGATTTTGCCTGATCTTTGCAACCTTCTGCTCCATCTCCTTGAGAAATTCTGGACCAAGAACAATCTTGTTCACTGGATTATCCCATGTCACAGGTGTCCTACACCTTCTTCCATACACGGCTTCATATGGACGCATCCCCAAGGATGCTTGATGACCATTATTATAAGCAAACTCTACCAAGTGTAAATAATCCTCCCACTTGGATGGTTTGTCCATCACTTACATGCAAAGCATGTATTCAAGCACTTGATTCACTCTTTTTGTCTGTCCATCAGTCTGAGGATGGTAGGAAGTGCTGAAGTTCAACTTTGTACCCAAATATGCAAATAAACCCTTCCAAAAATTGGAAGTGAAATTAGGATCCCTATCAGAGACTATTGCCTTAGGCAGTCCATGCAATATGAAAATCTCCTTAATGAATATTTTTGCAATGGCATCAATCTTATAAGTGGACTTAACCGGTATAAAATGTGATTCCTTTGTCAACTTGTCCACCACAACCATGATGGAATCATGTTTCCTCCAAGTCATTGGCAATCTTGTAATAAAATCCATGGAAACAACTTCCCACTTCCATTATGGAACTGGAAAAGGCTGCAACAGACCTGCTGGGTGTTGATGCTCAATCTTCACCTGCTGATATTTCATGCACTTTGAAATATACTCAACAATGTCCTTTTTCATTCCTGGCAAAAAATACTGCTTTCTGGTTGTAGCAATTGTTTTCTGATATCCCGAGTGACCAGGATATGGAGCTTGATGGATTTCATCCATAAAAACTCTCCTCAAGTCTACTACCTTTGGAATATAAATTATGTTTTTATAAGTAATAAGTCCATCTTCTTCCAATTTGTATCCTTCATACCTCTTCTCAATACTTTGCTGATGCAATTTGTCCTTTATTTGCACATACATTTCATCTTCAGCAGTATGATTAACAATATGCTGCCTCAAATCTAATTGGCATATACTAAGAGTTTCCACATGCATTTCATGCACCTTCCTGCTGAGTGCATCAACCACTTTGTTTTCTTTTCCTTTTATGTGTTTGAATTCAAAATCAAACTCACATAAAAACTCCAGCCATGTAGCTTTCCTAACATTTAGAGTTGGCTGATCAAACAAATATTTCAGACCACAGTGGTCTGTCCTTAACTCTGATTTTTTGCCCATTAAGTAATGCCTCCACATCTTGAGAGCATGTACAATGGCTGCAAGTTCTAATTCACGAGTAGCATAGTTCTTCTCATGCTCCTTCAGTTTTCTTGACTCATAGCATACCATATGGTTGTCTTGCATAAGAACTCCTCCAAGTCCTTGACCGCATGCATCAATACACACCCAAAACTATTTCTTTGGGTCTGCGATTTTCAGAACTGGTGCACTTGTGAGAAGATTCTTCAATTGTTGGAAGCTTTCCTCACACCATGGTGTCCATTCAAATTTTATTTCCTTCTTTTGCAAAGAAGTGACTGGATGTGAAACCTTGGAGAATCCTTTAATGAATCTCTTGTAGTAACCTGGGAGTCCCATAAAAGATCTTACATCTGTTACATTTCTTGGAGTAGGCCAATTCATAATGGCCTCAATCTTTTCAGGGTCCATAGATATTCCTTCATATGAGATAATGTGACCCAAATAATGGATCCTATCTTTATAAAAGTCACATTTTCTCAACTTTGCATACAACTTATGCTCCCTGAACAATTGCAATGTCAATCTCAAATGTTTTTCATGCTCTTCATCATTCTTAGAGTAAATAAGAATGTCATCAAGGAAAACAAGAACAAACTTGTCCAAACACTTGCTGAAGACACTATTCATAAGGCACATAAATGTAGCTGGTGCATTTGTGAGACCAAATGGTCCCACTACAAACTCATAATGTCCATACCTTGTTCTAAAGGTTGTCTTATGAATGTATTCATCCTTGATTCTTACTTGATGGTAACCATACCTCAATTCAATCTTGGAAAATACCTTTGCTCCTCTCATTTGATCAAAGAGGTCATCAGTTCGAGGTAAAAGATATTTATTCTTCACAGTGACTTTATTCAAATGCCTGTAATCAATACACATCCTGAGTGTACCATCTTTCTTTCTCACAAACATAACTGGTGCT
This sequence comes from Pseudotsuga menziesii, assembly GCA_001517045.1. Classification (NCBI taxonomy): domain Eukaryota; kingdom Viridiplantae; phylum Streptophyta; class Pinopsida; order Pinales; family Pinaceae; genus Pseudotsuga; species Pseudotsuga menziesii. The sequence goes on along the minus strand of LPNX010238392.1, from coordinate 234,958 downwards.
CCCCAAGGGGACACACTCGACCTGATGTATTTATTTTCCAACAACTCTTGTAGCTGCATCTTCAGCTCTTGAGTTTCTGGTGTGCTCATCCTGTAGGGTGTCTTGGACACTGGTGTTGCTCCTGGCACAAGTTCAATTGTGAAATCAATGTCCCTCTTTGGAGGAAGTTCTAGAATTTCATCAGGAAAAACATCCCTTAATTCTTGCAACACATGAAAGTCCTCCAACCTAGGATTTTCATTCTCTGTTGCCTCCACAACATGAGCTGCATACACTCTGCAACCTTTCCTACATAACTTCTTCAGCTGCATTGTTGAAATCTGCCTAACAGGCTTTGGGATGCCTCTTACAACCCTTAAGTTGCCTTCTTCATCCAAGCTCTCAAAAGTCTTGTTGTAACAATCAAGCTTTATTCTGTGTGCTTCCAACCAATCCATTCCAATGAGGATATCATAGGAACCAAGTGGTAGAACATTCAGATCTGCACAATTGACTAGACCATTCATAACCAATGGACAGTTTTCTACGACTTCACTAACTTTTCTCTTGGTTCTTGTGGCTAGTTGAACTAACCATGATTTGATATGCTTTAACTTCTTAAAAGCACAAATCTCAATAAATATAGGGGTAATATAACTGTGAGTATATCCAGGGTCAACCAAAACAGAAACAGATTGCTCAACAATCTTACTTGCAACTTCAACCACAATTGATTGATGATCTACCTGGCGGTCCTCTAGTGCTGCATAAATCCTAGGGACAGTCCTTGCTACTTGACCCACTGTTTTAGCTTCCTGAATGTTGTGAGATTGCCTTACATACCCATTCTCAAGTGGGCAATTCCTGCGCATGTGGGGTCCTCCACATTTCTAGCGTTGGAGAGGTTCTCTGATTTCTTTTGGATTTCTTGACTTGTCATCCATCACTCTGGCTGGCTTAGTCATAGTTTGTAATGGCTTCTTTTGCTGATTTATGAAGTTAGAAGGTTTGAAACCTTTCTTCCTTTGGTCAGACTTCTCATTTCTCTTGTCCTTCCAAGCCTTATGGTAACCAGGTTTTCATTTGTTTTGATCATAACAATACTTAGCTTTCATGATAGCCTCTTCTAGAGTTCTAGGCTTATCAAACTCAATTATGTCTTTGTATGCTTCAGGTAGCCCACTCAGAAAACGTTGGATTTTCACCTTATCATCCTTGATGTACTTGGCATTCCTCAACAACTCCAAGAACTTATTTGCATATTCTTCCATTGTTAGTTGTCCCAATCTCAGCTCATGGAATTATTTGATCTTATCATCATAGTACTTGTTAGAGAGGTATTTTTTCTTGAAATACCTCTTGAACTGTTTCCACACAATCTTTTTTTCATTGATCTTCCTCACCTGCCTGAGGTGCTCCCATCATATAGATGCTCTGCCATTCAGATTGAAGATGGCTACCCTAGCCTTCATATTTCCTGAATAGTCTTGGACTTGGAAATATTTCTTCATCCCAAGAATCCAAGCTTCAACTTCTTGACCAATATTTACCTTACCATTAAAGGTAGGAGACCTTGCCTTCTTAGATTCACAACGTGAGCTGTTTCTATAGCACCTGCTTCTCTTATCTTTGTGAGTTGAAGAGCTTGAACCCCTAGTGGATCCTTCAGAGTCAGAAGACCCACTAGAAGATTTATTTCTTCTTCTAGCACTACTTTTACTTCCTTCTGGTTGTACTGCACGACACCCAGAGCTCATTGGCCTTTGGATGTCTGTCACACTCTACAACATGGTTGCATTCAGCTGATGCTGCTCTTCCTTAGCTTTAATCAGGCTTCTCATGGCGGTTGTAATGTTTGGGGGAGTATCTTGATATCTTCTGCCATTAGACTCTGTCTCGACATTTCCAAATTGAACATTTTCACCCATGGAATCTTCTCATAGGGACTCTGAACATCATTCATGCCATAGGTTCTCATGGCCACACGAAACCAAATTTTTCCAACTGCACTACGACTCTGCAAAATTGTGTTAATCAAGCACACTGTTAGACAATAAATAATGTGCTTAAATTATGAGATTGTCTAAAGGTAATGTTGGTATCAGAGGGTGCTCTATCCTCTTCCTACTGCTCATTCTGGCCCATTCAGGCCTAATGCTGCAACCAACAACTCTGTGAACTGTTCAACTTGGCCCATTTAGGCCCTAGTGCTACAACCCGTAGCTCTGACACCACAATGTAACGTCCCCACACCCCATAATGCAGATAAATAAAAACATTTGCTTTAAGAACCCTTTTTCTCCTTTCGAAATACAGGGCATGGATGTTAACACACTCTTCCACCTTCATTCTCAGGCTTAGAAACCACTGTAACAGTTGTTTTTCCCTTCATAGATCTCATTTTCCACCGAAAACACCTTTTTCTGCACTAAATCTATCCTTTCCGCACTCCACCCTCCGCACTCCCCTTTTCTCCTTTCTGCTACGGAATCTAGGAACCAAGAACACAACGTGTGACGAAGATATTCACCTCATGTTCCACCTTCCGCCCTTCCACCTTCAAAACTTGAAAGTTAGAAAAACATATTTTCAGCGGAATCGTTCAACGACCTTCCTCCTTCCGCCTTCCACCTTCGGAAATCGAAAGCTGGAAAACAAATTTTCGACGGAACAGTTCATCAACCTTCCTCCTTCTACCTTTCGCCCTTCCACCTTCCACCTTCGGGACTCGAAAGTCGAAAAACTATCAAACGATGGAGGCCTTATCCTCATTTTTTCCTTCCGCCTTTCCTCCCTCTAGTGCAGAACTCGAGAATCAGAAAAGGTAGCTTTTGACCTTAGCCTTTTCTGTACTTCCGACTTCTGCTTTCCGACCTCGGATTTCGGAAATCAGAAAGTTAAATTTTCCTTATAATTTTTCTGCACTTTCCTGCTTCTGCCCTTCGCCTCCCGCAGGCAGAACCCGGGGTGCAGAAAACCCACGTTCTGCCTTGTTCAACCGCTCTTTTCTGATTTCTGCCTTCTGCCTTCCCCAAGAGGATTTTAAGGGGAGGAAATGCTAAGTTAGAATCATTCTGACTCTCTAACATGCTTCTAGCCTCCATGAACTTAGGAAAAAATGCATGGAAACATTCAAGGCAAAAATAGATGCAAATGCAGGAACATTCATCAACAACAACTCTACTAAAACACTAACAAGCATTCATCATGATCAATTCATCATATTCATAAGCACTCTACATAACCAATATAGGCATTCATAAGCAAATACTTTGCATAAACAAGAATAATAGAGAATGCTTATCTTGGATGATGGAGTTGTCCTGCAACTAGCTATGTGGTTGCAACGTTCAACCCAACCATAGGCCAATTATGTTCATCAATCTCTCAACACAACTGCCACCCTCGAGTTGGGCATTATTTCCACAAGGAACTAGGGAACACCGGACTTACACACAACCAAAACATATCACACACAGTCAAGGCAACCTTCAGTTGGGTTTATCATACTGTCCAGCCAAGCCAACACCAAGTTGGGTTTATCAGGCTGCATGCTTACAAGCCAAACAATGTTGGGTCTATCAGGCTTACTCAACCAAGCCAACATACAGTTGGGTTTATCAGCCTGTTCATAGTCAAGCCAAATTTCACAATAAGGACCAACCAAGCCAACATATGGGTTTATCAGGCACTCATTCAATCCATCATTCACAGTGGGTTTCTCAGGCTGTCCAACCAAGGATTACACATGGCCAAAACACAACAACACATAGCGAAGCCAATATCCAATTGGGTTTATCAGGCTGCAAAGGCAATGGAAAGGTATATTAACTAAGCTAGTGGCTCATTCAAGAGCTAGGGACACCTCCACGAGATCTATCTGTCCTGGAATCCACATTACCTACACACCCAACACAAGGAAGCATCCCCTTCTCTTCTCCATAGTGTCTCGGGCTATGCCTTCCCTTCCAGTGCTCTTTAGGGCATGCAACAAAGTTTTACCAACCACTCTTATCTTTTTACGAGGTTCCTCTCTGCACTAGGTTTATCAAGCCCATTCCTCTTCTCTTCCACTCCTCATTGTTGCATACAGTTCAGACCCAAACCAGGGTGCAAATCACAACAATTCACAGGGAAACACAACACACATGCTTCACACTGTAACATAGAGAAAAACAGGTTCTCATACCACTCTCTAACACATAATCAAATTTCTCAGCAAAGGAAAATACTTGCAATCAACCAATTCCACGACTCTAGATAGTGAGCAAACACAGGGTCACGTTGCACCACAGTGAACAATTACGACTGCAGGATCAAGGATGAACAACACGTGAATGAGTGAGCGTGTATGTTTCGAATGACCACAACATTTTTGGTGAAGACCTAGATGACAGACTAGGCACACATTTTTTGGGTTTACTTGCCCCATAAGCAAGAATACGGGTTCTGCAGACTGTAGGCCTGCTCAGTCACGAAAATCAGACTGCCATGCCCTGTTCTGCCCAAGGCATTAACTGCCTCAACCAACTTCTGGAAGAAATAAATGATTGAGTGCAGAGGACAATAGGTGGCTGAGGGTTTATGGGTTTCCCCATTGACATCTGGTCACACCCTATTGGCTCAAGGGGTTTGACTAACTCTCCTCCCTATTCCTTGTGAAATCATGCCCCCATCTCTTTCACGTTGCAGTTCCATAGCTAGCTGTGGTATTTATTAAATTGTGCATTTACATGATATTCAAAATATACTGTGCATGACCAACACAATAACCATAGGCATCGACCTTGATCTCCTATGCACAAAAAACCAAATCAATGGCAGGGCCTTGGCCTTGAGCTCCTTGCCACGATTCAAATACAATATATACATCATGTATAATTCCAATACCATGGGGTCAAAATTGGGGCACATATTCCCCTCCCCCTTTGGGGTCAAAACCAGGGCACATGTTCCCCTCCCCCTTTGGCGTCAAAACCGGGGCACATGTTCCCCTCCCCCTTTGGGGTCAAAACCGGGGTGTTACACTTTTTGTTCCATCTAAACTAAAACTTACCTGGGAAGAGGATAGTATTTGGAAGGTGGAAGGTGGAAGCTTGAGCTAGAAATTGTATGAGTGATTATATCAAATTTTATTTCAGCGACTCATTCTTGTGTTTGTTCATATATAAATATAGTAAGAAATTGTTTCTCCCATCTTGGTTTTTTGATATTTTCTTTCTTCTTTTTATAACTTTAATCATAGTGTCCTTTGGAACCAACTCTCCACCTTCTTTCAAGGCTTCCTAATATGTCCCTATGAATCACTCCAATGTGTCATTCAATTGCTTTGTTTACATTGTTAAGTTTTCCAATGCTCATTGTCAATTTGGTCATAATAGTGCACTGGTTGACTAGGTGTTTACTTCAATGGGTGAACTACATGTTTCCACATGCAATCCTAGCCTTGTGAGGAGTCTAACACGCTTCCAAGGAAATAATTGACTTCTCCCTTAGGTATTCAAGTCACCTACTAATGTTAAGTGGATACCTAATGCAATTCATTGTTTTCCTTTGGTTACTAAAACCCAGTAGATTTATTCGCCCTTATATATTGATTTTGTGTCTTTTCTTTCATTTGCTTTTATACCCTTTTATATTCTTGAGCTTTCATACTTTACAAGGGCTTTGGTTCAATGGAACAACACAAATATTCTAATCAAATAATTAATACTTGCTTATTATAACGAACAAACACTTTTTCCATGTTTGTATATTATATGTGGTTTCTTGCATTGGTGTCTCCTTATGGTGTTTCTAACATGAAAATTTATTAATTAACATGAAATGTTCTATTTTGCTTCACTTCCCCAACAATGCATCCACTATAAATTGTGTTGATTTCCCTAGTCAAATGGATACACTGCTCCTCCATTTGTGCATGCCATCCTTATGTGTCAACATGGAAGTGGAATAAATTCACATCTCATTGGCAAAGGAAGGGATCCTTTATTAGACATACCTTGGAATAACATCTTGTAAGTTTATAAATAAAAATACAAACACAAATGCTTTGAAGTTGTAAAAATTAATAACAAAACCACATAACACTTATTACATTCTAACACGTTGTGTTTTTACAGTGTTTTTCTGCACCATCTAAAGCAATTGCTAATCATGTTGTTATTAAAACTTGGTCATAATATTTGTCGAAATACATTATTTTTTAGTTTATTATGGATTTGATATTTAATAAATATTGATTTTTGATGATTAAGTATAAAATCGATATTGTAATATTGTATTCAATAGATGTAAAATGCTTAAAATAAAATAGTGTAACACATTATATTACTTGTTAATGAGTGGTCTAGGTCAACCCTTACTTTATAACTTCTATCATCTTTAAGATTATATTACATAATTAGGTGAGATCATTCATTATAAGGTAGTGCTGATGTTTTTGGGGTTACAGGTGTGGGTGGGATCCTCCTGTATCCTAGAGGAAACATGTGTCTAACATATCAACGGGGCTTGGGAAGATCCACTAATGACATAGCGAAACTATATGCTTTGCTTTTGGCCCTTGATTTTATAGTCTCCTTAGGTATTCATAACATCCTAGTCATTGTGGGACTCCCTCCTCATTATTTCTCAAGCCTGTAAAATAATACAATTGGAATATCTGATTGTTGTGAAGCTTCAAGATCATATTGTCAATCTCTTGAGTGGAATAACATGATTGTTGACCGGCTTGACAACCAAGCTTCTAATCTTGGCAAAGGTGTCCTTATTAAAAACGGGGGCCATTGTATCAATTGGTGGTTCCCCTAAGGATATATTAATGTCTACGAATCAATGTGTTTATCGTCCCCCCATATGCATGGATGCCACCAACTGACATTACAAATTTCGAATCTAGTCCATTAAAGTCACATTAAGATTGCTATACCAAAAAGCACCATGTATTTTTAAATATTACTATGGATATAAACCATGATCTGTTGGTTGGTTGTTAGTTTAGGCCTACTAGGAATGTTGGCTCAAAGTATTTTGATGAAGAATATGTTCACAAGCCATCCAATGCCATTGTTAAAATTTCAAAGTCTTTGGGTCAGTATGAGGAAAGCAAAGATGTCTAGGGCTTTAGGGTGGTCTTTATTTCGTTTTTTGGTTGTTCATGACCTGTTTATGTGTCTTTTTGGTTGGTCAATTTGTGAAAGTTTACAATAGTTTAGTAATACTGGTAAACGTTGTAATAGTCTCAAGACTGTAAGCAGATAATAAGTTACAAGGTATAAGTCTCTTGAACTGTAAGTTGGTTGATCCTTTAGAAATCTTTGTAATTTTTTTTGGCTATTTCATCATCTTTTTAATATAAAATTTGGTTAATCCTTTAGAAATCTTTGTAATTTTTTTTTGGCTATTTCATCATCTTTTTAATATAAAATTTACCCATATGTATTAAAAAAAAAGTTAGTGATCATGCTTTATTAAAAAAAATAAAATTATTCATTTATTTTAAAAACTTCATTCAAGGTAGACTAATGTACTAAACTCAACATGACTTTAAAACATTACATATAATATTTTTAAGTGTTAGAATACACATTCGCAAATTGTTTGAAGGAAATTTTACTTTAAGTAATCATTTAAGCCCACTTTAGAGTAATCCAATTAAAAAGTAGATAATCATTAAAAGGTTTACAAAATGTAATTAATTATATTTTAAAAATTGGACATAAAACTTTTGATTATACATTATCTAAGTTTAATATTATTTATGTATAATATTATTTAAAAAAACATGGCTTTCATCACTCTAAGTCTGAAGTGCTAGTTCATATTGCCAAATAAAGAAGGACTTACATAGGATAGCTATTTTGCATAATCTCATATATAATGCGCATGTTACCTTATTTACTTACGGGCCTTATTTTGATCCACTTATAGCTATCATCTTTAGCAACACCGTTAAGGGCAGACACTATGTTTGGGTGGCACCGACATCTTTAAAAACATCTTCCTATGGTTGGGGAGCAACTCGTATCATCACTCCTTCTAATTCACTAGCTTTTGGATATTTAAATTTACTCCTTTTGGAGAAGAGCTTATGAATGTCTATGGAATGCTCCTATTCTTATGTCATTACCACTTTTCTTAGTGATTACACCTTACTATATATATATTTTTAATCGTATTTGTATTTTTTTTGTTTGCTACAATTCTCTTTTACTTGTTGGGCGAGTCTTTGGTTTGAGAAACCACAACCTAGGGGTATCTAAGCCGTCAAAATCACCCACGGATTGCACCTGGCCTAAGCTGCACCAACCCTTAACATGGTTGGATTTAGATGTCGCCTCCCAGGAGCAGCGAGTTTCGATCTCGGGCCGCCTTGCAGAACGGAACCCATCTTGACCTTCTCCTCTACCAAAACTTGACTTTATCTTATTTGTATTACAGTACATAGAATTTTTATTATTGTAGGAACATGACAAGTTAGTTAAACGTATTGATGTCCACATACACAAATATATGTGCAAGCTAAATCTAAATCCGCCACCCATTCTTTCCATACAACACTCTCCTAAGGAACCAACATATACACTTGCATGAAATATTGACTTTAGGATGCTTACCCCCATCCCCTCGGTATGGAGGGCCATCATAATGAACTTAACTTGCTTACGCTATAGAGGAGAGCAGCTTATGAATGAATGTTTTTAGAACCTATCTACTACTCTTATGTTGTTAATATTTCAAAATATGTTGTTCTTTTATACTTCAAAATATTTAACGACTATAAAAAAAGGTATATGTAACTTTCGCTTAACAAGAGAATTCTTAACTAAAATATAGCTTGTCACTCAGTTGGACATGGAAAGTCTAACACTCTCTTTATCACTCAATTTGAAAATGAAAAATCCAACACTCAACTCTATCTCATATTGAATAGATCAATCAATTTAGAAATGAAAAATCCAACACTCAATTCTAATTCATGTAAAATAGATCACTCAATTTGGAAATGAAAAATCCAACACTCAACTCTACCTCATGTTGAATAGAGTACTTGCCTAAACAATTGTTTAAAATATGAATTTTTAAATATAATATCTATAAGAAAATAATGCTTTTTAAATGAAAATTTACCTTGACTACAATCAATTTATCTCACTACGTCGTGCCAATCATTTAACACATCTTCATCCAAATTTTAATATAAAAATATTCATATGACTTTGTAGCAAAGATTTAATATTTACCACAACTTCAGGGTAACTCCATGAAAAAACATCATCATATGCCATGTTAATTTGGAATTCCATACCATTTGAATTTGAGCGGAATAATTGACTCCATGGTTGTGTTGGCGGTAATATTGCATGAATCTTGAAAATTTCTATATCACAGAAAACTTGGATCAATCTTTTAAGAAATTTTGTTTAATTTAATTTAATTTAATTCAAAATTTAGATTATAATTTATCTTTTTTTTTCAATACAATAATAATTGAAAAAATTCCAAAATATTGTAACTGTAAGATTTGATGATATTCAACGCTTCTATATTTGGCGTTATGATCTTCTAAAGCTTCCATCTTATATGGGATGACCAAAAACCCCATTTAGAATGAACTTGCCTTCAATTGTTACATCCAGGCAGTCGATAACAACCAATCAATTCAAGCTCTTGACTTAGACTCCATGTTTGCATCAAATTGATGAAACTACTTCAAATATGCTCCTTTAATGTATAGCTTGAGCTCCTCATACATATGTGTTACTTAGCAAATGCCTCATCAACCAAAAATCAACCAAATTAGTATTACATGACATAAGAATAACATGATTAGTAGCGATTGAGGAGGTACTATAAAGAAAAATGGAGAAAGAAGAGAGGATTAAATTTAATTACTTGGGTTGTTAGGTTTGAATCGTATGGATGCCCACTCTAAGAATTACAAAGCTAAAGTTAACCAATGATAATAACCCAACCTGACACTTTTTTAGATATGTGATTCAATAAGCGAGATGGATTGATGTTTTTAATCAGGNGGGGGGGGGGGGGGGGGGGGGGGGGGCGGCGGTGAATGGCCGGACTATACCCTTCTCGACACATGTATGTGTTTTTATGTTGCCTTACTGATGGTGTGCACGAGTCTGTCGGCGTATTTTCGCCTCTTGTGCTGGTCTCGATTTGTCGTTTTTTGTATTTTTTCCCTCCTACCTGTCAGTTTCGAGTCACTGGAGTTCAGTTTGTCCATTCGACATACCTAGTACCAACCAGTTAAAATTGTGGGAACCTACCTTTTTGTCCTCTCTGTCTCCACTTGCGGGTTCTGGAGGTGGTTTGGGGGGTGACGACTGTCCAGATTTATTTTTCTATCATGGTATGGGTGGTTTCTGAGGAGTCGACTTGTTCTACCTTGGTTTCTCGTTTAGTCTTTGGTTGACGCCTGTTACTGGCTTTTTTATTTGTGTGGTTTGTGGGCTCTCGGGTGATTTTGGGATTGGTTGGCCTTCCCCATTTGGGGGTGGTAAGGTGGTTGGTAAGGTCACTGTGGAGGCCTCGGTCATGGTGTCGGCTTCTTCCTTTTCTCCGGGGGTGCGGATAAAACCCTAGGGAATGAGTCCACTTCTCGAAGGTGGTACCCTCTCCTGCATTCGGTTTTTGTGCGGGTGATGTTACCAGTCCTGCTGTCACTTCTTGCGCGGGGGAGTCCTTGGTGTCGGCTGGTGTACGTCCTTGTGGGTCACGTGACATAGGCACCATGCCTCCTACAAAACCCTTGAATCCTCATCCTCGGTTTCGTCCGCGAAAGTTATCCTTTGAAAAGGCAAAGTTTGGCCGACCTATATGTGTTCTAAGGTGGGACGTGACGATTGATATGGTTTCAGTGTTGTCTTTAAGGGCCCTTGTTGGCTGTTTTGAGTACCTTAAGCTCACTCGTCTGGAGATATTGGCCTGGGTTCGGGAACAATGGAAGCCGCTCCTTAAATATGTCCCTAAGGTGCAGACACTGGTTAATGACTGGGTCTCATCTCAGTTTTTGTATGAGGAAGACCTGAAGACCATCGAAGAACAGTTCTGGGTTATTGGACAGGGGTCACTCGTCCTTAGCCGATGGCACGCTGGCTTCAACCCGCGCACAGAGCGACTGGGTAAGCAACACTTGTGGGTCGTTTTACTTGATTTCCCTATACAATGCTGGAATTTATAGGGGTTTATTTGTGTGGCTAATGCCATTGGAAAATTTATTTTCATTGAAGACGACCGACTATTGGGTTTTAAACGATCATCTCCGCGGGTTCTTGTGGAAATGGATATGTCTGAGAGTCTCTCAGCCGACTTGGAGGTCATCTGGGATGGCGGCACATTTGTCCAACGTTTGGACTATTGGAGGATAGCTTTTCAATGCCACTCCTGCAGGATGATCGGTCATGCAAAGGACTTGTGCCCTTCAAAGGGGTTATCACCTGTGGACTCGCCGATGGTTGCTTCTTCCTCTGTAGAACTTTCGTTTCCTCATGTTAATGATCACTCTCCTCCTATTCCACTTGACAAGGAGTCAGCTCTCGCTTATGTTGGTAAGTTTGCACATTCTATTCCATTGCTACTAAAGTTTGTCTCTGCCATTGATATTTTGGGCTCGCTCTCAATCTTAGATGGGGATGGTTTGAATGTCGGCTTATCTCCTATGTCCGAGGAGGTTTCACCTAGGGTTTTGTCTCCTTTGGTTGAAGGGGAGGACTGTGTATTTATACCCGGGGTTCTCATTAGTCTTCACTCGGGGAGTGGGGGGGGGGGGCGATCCTAACTCTTTATTCACTCCTCTCGATTTTCCGCCCCTTCGTCCCATGTCTGTCACTAGACTTGATATCTCTCTCACTTCCTATCCGTTACCAGATTCTTTTATTGAGAAGGCCCTCTCACCGACGAACCCTCATGGGGGTGTTGATTCTCTGTCTTTGGGTCGGGATGCTCTGGGTTATCCACCTTTGGCACATTTACCTCCCCTCCCTATTTATGCCATTGAGGATTCCTCTAGCCCTGATATATTTCCTATATCCTCCATCAAAATTGCTAATGTTTCTATAAGGAAGCCTATTGAATCCATTTAAGGGGAGCATGAAGGGGGTTAAGGCTTTTATTAGGGAGCATGCTTTTCTCAATCTGAATATTGTTCCCTTAGCTAGCGAGGGTTGACACATGTTTCTACTTTGGACTTATCATCCACTTCTCGGGCTCTTAGAGACTCTACGGCCCCCTCTCTGGTTACCCGATGAACTGTGTTTCTTTCAATATACGTGGGCTTGGCGGAGGCCCAAAACGTGCTGCCTTAAAACACTTTATTGTCACTGTCTTCCTGGGTGTGCTTTTCCTTCAGGAAACTATGACCTCAGGGGTTCTAGCTTGTGAATTCTTCTTGCGCCTTTGTCCTAGATGGCTTGTTAGTGCTACTGATGCAAGTGGTCATTCGGGCGGTACTATGGTGGCTTGGAATCCACTGTTGGCTAATATTAAGGCTGTCAATACGTGTGTAGGTATACTTCTCTATGGGAAGTTGAAAGGGTTTAACCTCCCTCTGTATTTTTTAAATATTTATGGTCCGTATACTAACAGAGTGGGCTTCTGGGACTCTGTCAAAAACTCTGGTATTCTATCTCTTCCACACCTTATACTAGTCGATGATCTAAATTTTACCTGGTCTTCGGAGGAGGTGTGGGGAGCTGGGCGGCCACTGGATCCCTTGGCATACTGCTTCATATCACTCTTTGAGGATGCACAATTGGTGGATGTTGTTCTGGGGGTCATCTCGCCTACTTGGTCTAATGGTCATGCTGGCAGTGCTAAAAGACTTGATCATTTTTTCTTGTCAGATTCTCTCAGTTGTTAGTTGGGCAGATACAGATCTTGGAATTACTCCACAGGTTTCTCGGACCACAAGTCTATCATTCTACAATTGGATTTTGATAAAGGTTTTGTATCTTATCCCTTCAAATTTAATCCACCTTGTCTGCACAAGGAGGAATTTAACACTCTCGTTGTGGACCACTGGGGGCTCTTAGCTGACATAGTTCCTTCTCACTTACAACTGATGCATGATTTACTCTACAAATTAGACAAGCTTCGTCTTGTTGTCATCAGATGGGAAAGAGAGAAGAAACAGAGTGCAGACAAAACTTTGTGTGAGTTGGAAAGTGTTATACAGTCACTTGATGGCGAGGATATTGGTTATTTTTCAGTGGAACGAAAGACTGTTCTCAAGGAACATTTTTCTCAAAAGCAAAAGTTCCTCTCTCAAAAGGAGGAAACATTAAGGCAAAAGAGTAGGGCTATTTGGTTGAAGGTTGGGGACAAAAATACCAGGTATTTCCATAATTTTGCGAATCGGAGAAGGCTACAAAACTCGATTTGGGAAATAAAGGATGATCAGGATAACTTGGTGCATGATCAACGTAACATTAAGGTTATGGCAAGGAATTCTTTTCCTCCCTGTATAAAGATCTGTAGTCCTCTAACATTTGTGATCAAATGAACATCATTAAGCTATTTCCTTCTATTTCCACTCAAGCTGATTGTGAATTTGTTGGGGGCACTATCACTCTGGTGGAGGTTGATAACAATTTGAAAGGTTTTTCCAGGGATAAAAGCTTGGGGCCCAACGAGTGGACGATAGCATTCTTCTTTCATTTCTTTGAACATCTGGGTATGGATTTGGTTCAGGCTATAGAGGACTCCAGATGCTCAGGGATTGTCTCAGAGAACTTGAACACTACTTATCGTACTCTTATTTCGAAGCTGGATATACCTGTTACTTTTAGTGACTATCAATCGATTGCTTTATGTAATCTCTTATACAAATTCATCGCTAAGATCATTGCTGAGCGACTGAAACCTGTCCTTGAAAGGTTTATCTCATCTGAACAATTTGGTTTCCTACCCAATCGACATATACTGGATGTTGTTGGAATTGTCCAGGAGGTCCTTCATACGGTAAAATTTAAGAATCGAGTAGCCCTTATCTTAAAGTTAGACTTGGAAAAATCCTATGATGAGGTGGGTTGGACATTTCTTAGGCTGATACTTCTACAGGTGGGTCTACCCTTTGAACTCTCTCGGTGGATCAGGTCATGTGTGACCTCTGCTAGTTATGTTGTGCTAGTAAATGGCTCACCTTCGTCTTCCTTTAAGGGCTCTCGATGCGTTCGACAAGGCTGCCCATTTTCGCCTTATCTCTTTCTGTTGGTTATTGAAGGCCTTAGTAGACTCTTTCTTGAGGAGAAGTCTTCGAATTTAATTAAGGATATAAAGATCAATGGTTCTATATTTTTGACACATACACTCTTTGTGGATGATGAACTGATCTTTGGTGATGCGGCTGAATGGTCCTACATTAAGGTCTTGATCAATCTCTTCTGTGGGGCATCGAGGATGTCCACAAGTGTCCAAAAATCTTGTTTTTATCATTTTGGTATTGATCAATGTTGTATGGAGGAGGTTTCTCAGTTATTCCCTTACAACTTATGACACCTCGATGTGGATTGACCTACCTTGATTTTCATCTCAATCCAAATAACTATTTGTGGGAGGACTGGACCTGGTTAATCAAGAAATTCTAATCTCGTATGAGCCGATGGACATCGAAGTGGTTATCTTTGGGAGGGAGGAGCACACTGGTGACTTCGGTTCTCCAATCCATTCCAATTTATTGGTTTTCCCTCTTTCACGTACCAAAGGGGATATTGAAGACTATCCACTGCCTGATGTTTCATTTCTTATGGGCGGGTACTCTTGACATTTCAAAATTTCATTTGAAGGCCTGGGAGTCCCTCTCTCTTCTAAGTCTTGGGGCGGTTGGGGGATTAAACAACTCAACCATTTCAAACTTTCCTTATGTGCTAAGAGTTTGTGGAGATGTCTCACAACTCCTAAACTATGGGGCATCATTTTTAAAGCTGAGTATATGAGAAGACTTCCATTGGAACTGTGGCTTCAGGAAGCCCATGTTATATCTTCATCATTTTTTGTCATTTGGCGGAGTTTATTGAACTCCTTATCGCTCATACAACGAGATTTATGTTGACAGGTTGGCAGGGGCAGCTCTATTCACATTGGTCTTGACCCGATCGTTGGCCTACAACATTTTACTTTATCCTGGGCTTTGTTGGCAAAGCTACATTCCAGGAACATGGTTGTTTTAAATCAGGTGTATTTGGTTGGTATGGACTCAGAACCAGGTTGGGTTACCTCAGAATTTCTTGGACTGTCTAAGGTCTTGGATGAGGAATGGGATGCTTATACAACTCATTTGTATGCAGCTGGTATTGTTCTTTTGGAGAGTAATGACCATATGGTTTGGTCTGTCAACAAATATTCTGGCGATGTTACAACGAAGCTTGCTTGTCTCTCTTTCTTGAAGCAACATTGTTTTAATGAGCCTGCTTGGTGGTTTAAAGCTCTTTGGAAGGTAAAAATCCCTAGCAAGATTAAATACTTTATTTGGCTATGTATTAGACACAGGATTTTAACCTGGGATTCTCTACAACATAGAGGTTTCTCTGGGCCGGGCAGATGCTAACTCTGTCTTAATGCACTAGAGACGACATAACACTTGTTTGGAAACTATGTATTTTTTTAGCAGGTCTGGCAGACATATTGTTGTGGTTTAAATTGTCATTGGCAGTGGAATGCTGGTAGTATTGTGGATAACTTTAAACATTGGTATGAGAAATCCCATAAGACTTTTGTTGTTCCGCTGGTTCTTATGTGGGAGGTTTGGAAGGCCAAGAATCACCATATTTTCCACCAGGCTGCTGTTGATTGTAGCTGCATTGTTCACTTGGCTAGCACTTCTTTAGAGTTCACTGTTACTTTACCAGTCAAGGAAAAGATCAGATTGATCGACAATCCACCAGACCTGAATTATCCTGTGGTTGGCTACTTTGATGGTGCGAATAAGGATGGTATTTGTGTGGCAGGAATGGTGCCTAGGCTGGATTTGAAACATACTTTTCTGCTTCGTATGGATGTTGGGAGGGGGACAAACACAAGGGCTGAGCTTCTAGCTCTTTGGGGCTTACTGTTCTTTGCAAGAAGTCGACATATATCCAGGCTGCTAGTGTTGGGTGACTCCAAGGTTGTTGTAGACTAGGCAACTGAGATACATACTATTCACTCCATCGAACTCTACCATTGGCTTGGTCGGGTTAAGGGGCTAATCAGACTTTTTGATTCTCTCCACTTTCACCACATCTACAGGGAGCACAACACCTTGGCTGATGATCTTTCTAAACAGGCTGTGGGGTTTGGGGAAGGCATTATTGTTTGGAAAGAATTTTCAAATGGTGTCATGATGGATTCTGGACTTTTGAGCATCCACTAATATATTTCATTGTTTTTGTCTTTCTTGTTACAGACTTGATCAATGTTTTGATGAAACCCTATTTTCACAAAAGATCGGACTTATGTGACTCATCTTCATCAATTCTACATTTGTAGAAGGGTGGATTTTGGCTATTAGTACTTTTTTCTCTAGTGTATTAAATGTTGATATAAGCAACTCGAATCAATAGTAATTTGACTCTATGTAATCTTTTGCTGATTTTTTTAACACACCTTTACCTAATATAAAGTTGTCTTTTTGCTTGTAAAAAAACAACAACCATTTAATCCACCAAATTGGAGGTCTTATTTGGCCTCTTCTCGAGGGTGGAATATTTTTATTAGCCCGATGTCCTAAGTTTTTTGGGTTTCGTTTGTTCCAAAACTAATGCTATGGATGGCTTAACATTAGTTAAAAACCATTGATGTTACATATTATCGAAATGGTTGTAGCCACCGCCTTGAAGTTTTTGCATCAGTGCATGCCATGCATGTGCACTGCACTCATCATTGAACTTGTCACTGCCTTTTTCTAGCCAATTCTGCTATGGTGAAAGCTGTGCATGCATATCCATATAGAGCGGTATTTAATGTTCACTTTGTGTAGCATTTCTAAACTTGCAAACTGGGAATCGACTCCTCAGGCTATGCATAAGGTCCTCTCTGGTCATGCAAGCTTGTTGTAGCAAAACCTCTTTCCCCCACCAGCTTTGAATTCATAACGACTGAAGCAGTTGTACCTGATGGCGCAGCTTGTCTGGTGCATTAGGTGCTACTGCTTGCTTTGTTCTTTGAGGTCTTTGACTACAACTGCCATTTCTTGCTGCTCGTAAGGATGCTACTGGGTAACTGCTGGTTGTAATGCTTCTCCCCTGGTTGTAATGCTTCTCTTTCAATAGCAACATTCGCAGGACATAGTTGAATCTTCTCTTGAAGAAACACTAGTTCCTAAACGTGTTTTAGTTTATATTTACAAATCCTAACAGAGAGCACTTGAAAGGTATAATTATCATATTTAGTTTATATTTACAAATCCTAACAGAGCAATATTTACATAGAAATTAACAGAATATTGAACCAAGTAGTTAAGCACTCATCTAATGGGATGGGTATAGTGATGAAGAATGGCGGTATTGCAGTTAAATATTACCTTTCTGTGAACAGTAGTTTGCCTCCCTCTTCACGAGTGCCATCCTCAATCTCATTAACAATCAGAGCCATAACAAGCAAAGTGAGTCACTTGGTTCTTTACTAACTTTACTCAACCAGTTAACTTGTAAACATTAATCTTGATGAAGATGATCTGGTACTTGGCCTTTTTGGATGGAGATAAGAACCTTTCTTACCTTCCTGGGTTATTTCAAGTCCTTTGTAAACTCCTTTACACTTACTTATTACTTCCCTGGCCTGGATTTGGACTGGACTTACCTGGCATAATCAGAGGCTTTAGTTTAAGTAATCTATCTCTGCTTGCTTCGTTTCACACCAGATCTTAAATGATAAATCCAAGCCATGAAATGACTTAGCTAACGAATTCTTCTGTATCCCCTTTCCTGGGGTTTCCTTTCTAGCCCACTAAGGACCTTCATGTCCTCAAGCATTTTCAGGCGGGCAATTTCAGAGAACATTGCTATTGAATGCTTTTCCTCGTGTTCCTCCATTTTTGCAGTATCCTGTCACTACGTGCTCAAATCTTATAGAAAAACACAGAGCTTAAATACAAAACAGTCATTAAAAAAACCCTTGGCGGCATCCTATAATACCTACAAAAATAGATAAACAATCATTAAAAAAAACTTGGCATGCATCCTATAATCACTACAAAACAAATTTTTTATTTCATAGTCAATCTTCTACTTGATAAATAGCATTTACAATGTCTAGAGGATAAAAAAATTACTACAGAAAGACTTTTCAGTTAACCGGCAAGCATACACGTAAGTAAAGTGCATTGCATTAAAAATCCAACAACCCCATCATTTAGCCATCCCCTTAACCTCTGTTTCTAATTAAAGATAGCTACCGCCTACCGGATTCATTCTAAACGTAAACAGGAATCAATTAATTCAATGCAAGTAATATAATACTATTGGTCTAGAGAGAGAGCTCTGTTATCCACTTCAGACCAAATGATCGAATGACAATTAAACTAATTAAAAGTAGCTCTATTCAGTCGCATGAATATGAAAAAGACTACTGAAATAATTGGTCAAAATCAGATTTTGATGAATAATCATCTAAATATGGTAGCTCATATGAAAAGGTAGATTGACTTTCAAAAGCAAAGCACTTTGAGGATGACCAGGCAATTGAACAAAGCTTATTGTTGTTGCTTAACCCAGTGAATCCACGACTTCCATGATTGGTGGAGATTTAGTAACTATCTCTATTATATGTTGTACTGTACTTAGTTTAGCTAGTTGTTTATCATTCTTTGTGGGTGGCTATGGGTTTGAATAATCCTTGGCTTTGGTTGAAGAAACATAGTTTTAAAGACAATTTTAAGTGATTTTTTTTGGATTTCTTAGGGATCGATTCACTCTACGTAGATTGACTCAACCCAAAAATCCTGAAAGTGGCACACGGTCGTGTTTTTTACATAATTTCTCGATTAGTGGCTAGCTTGCTTCAACAATAACTTGAGTCATTGGTGATTAACTTGATTGAACAATATATTAAAACATGGACTTGCTTCTTAACAACCCAACTTATTTCCATAATACATTAGATTTTATAATACTACCTTCTATACTTATTTCCATAATACATTAGATTTTATAATACTACCTTCTATTTATAATCATAAATACAAAATATAACTTTTTCTAGCATGACCACTTCCTTATCCTCATAGTACATTAAAGATATAAAAAAATGTTGAAAACCTGTGTTACATAATCTTCAAAAAGAAATCAAGTAACATGTATGCTTAAAACAAACCTATAGATATTATTTGTGATACACTTTGTTGTCAACCTATGAGCTAAATAAACCCGGATGTGGGTGCTTGCCAGAGCAGTAGTGACGTGGGGGAGGCTGACATAGCCACCCCCATCACAGCGTGAGTTTAATGTTGGGCCTTCTGCCGGCGGGCCTTCACTCTAGGCCTAGACGTGGCCAGCTCCAACCTGGTCGACAAGACCTGTCTGTCACCTCGCTGCAAGGAAACATTAACTCTCATTCACTGCGCTTGGATCAGAGCGCCAACCTCTTCACCACCCTTTGCGTCGTGAACAAAGACACTTGTTACATTCCTTGTTGCACAAGCTTCTGCATTCAAGCTCACAGTGACTTTGCTCATTTGGTTCTGCTTCACCTTACAATGGCCATGCGACTGCGTGGGACTCCATGTCGTGGTCGGTAAGGCAGGAACACCCAAATTAAGCGTCAAATTCATCTATCTGCTCACGCTAACTCTGAAGGTTTTGATATGGACATCCCGGAAGAGGTTCGAATAATCGCTAATGATTGAGAGGACGAAATTACAGGGGCTGGTGGCGCACTAGGAAGAACTTTGGAGCGACGACGAAACTTCTGGGTGTTCAAAAATTTACTCATCGAGCTCATCCTCCGTTTCTGCCCAACTCAAGCTCAGCTTCTTGCTCAGCCTCAAGCTCGGTCTCCGCATCCCACTCCACACACAACTCCTCCTTCAACGAACACTCCATCAAGTTCCGCTGCTCCCCCAACCACCATCTCAGCCCCTCATGCCATCTATGCTCCTCAAACCCGAGCCTCCACGCTCCCTTCCAGAAATTTCACTTCCAATCCTGTCCTGATGAGAAAATTGACCCCCCTCCCAGCAAAACAACCACCTGCAGGCTCTGATGAGGAGGCCAACAATGCAGAGGAAAAGATGACCTCCAATGACGAACCAACGAACATCTCCAACAAGTCCGTGCAACAAGTTTTCCCTAGTTATAGTTTCCTTATAGAAGAGGAACCGTATTTCAAACCATGAGCAGGTTTCTCCATGCCTCTCTGTTTTTTTTGCAAGAACTACACAGGTTTTTCTTTAGCCTCTAGCTTTTGCAATATTGGACGATGTTGGTCATGTTCTCTCTAGACTTGCATTTTTGTTTTGTCTACTCCGAGGATTATTTTGGGGGTCTTTTTTCCCTCCCAGAGGGAAGGTACCATTCTTGGGTACTTGTTTTCTGTCTTGGAGGGAGGACCCAGGTTTTTCCGAAACTCTTTGACTGCTTTCAATAAGAAGAATTGCTTCTCTGTATTGTAATTTTCTATGTACCACTATTTTTCTTTTTTAATAGAATATCAACTTACAAAAAAAACTTATGAGCTAAATAAAAACAACAAGAAGTACCTTCTATGAAAACTTGTGGTAGATAATCTTCAAAAAGAGATCAAGCAACATGTACGCTTAAAACAAGCCTATAGATATCTGGGTACACTTTGTTGTCAACCTACTAGGTAAATTTGTTGTTTCTTTCCAAAAGTCCTTTAGAGCTGATGTATAATGATAATGGATTTTTAAGTGGAGATCTAATTGCCTTCCAGTTCTTCTTTCTAGAAGCATTTTAAAGCTTAATGGATAATGATAATGAATTTGTAAGTGGAAATCTATTTTTTTTTTCAGTTCAAGATGAAGCATTTAGAGGTTAACTATAAAATATTTTTAAGTAGAGATATAATTGCCTTACCATTCAAGATGAAGTATTAGAAGTCAACTATAAAATATTAATTATAAAAAGGGAGAATAATTATGAAATATAAAAGTAAGTTTATCAAAATATTAACTTTAAAGATATAATAATTCTCTATAAATGCATGAATGTAATTAAAATTGTTTTAGTAATCACATCATTTAAAAAATAAAAATGAAGGAATGATTAAATCATTCATTCATGAAAGGAATTTTTGATGAACTTTTTTCTTATATTCTTATCATTTTTAGAAATTATTTTTATTGTTTCATCTCAATTGTTAACATGTAGCAAGGTTAAGCTTGTGGAAAACTCATCCTTAGATTTCGTTCCAACTTATATATATATAATTTCTTCAAAGAAACATGTAGTTAATTAAAAAAATATTATTACGGTAATTTCCTCAAAGAAACACCATTTAAATGGTGTGGTGTGGTGTGGTGGCAAAGGTTTGGAGTTTGCAGGGGAAGACCATAGTTTGAATCCCTTTGAATTCACCCATTTCACATTTCCTCGAATGCAGGTGATATGATATAGGAGGCAAGGATAGGCAGAGGCTCGATCATACATTTATCTAACCACTGACACCCTCCTCATGCATTCAAGTTTATTTGTGGTGCATCATCGAGTCTCAAGAGAAAATACGATAGTGATTAATGATGCCACTTTGCATTTTGGTACATTCTTTAGTTGGAAATCAAATAGGAATTGAAGCTTGTTGGTTAGCATTACTGGCGCATGAAGAAGGATCTTATGTAGGATTCTACTTCACGTTCTGACCATTATTGTCGGTTGTTCGATGGGAAAGTCACGTTTTGGGCATGATAGCACTGGTCAGCTCCCTTGTGCCAACAAGCTTCTTTCCCTTTGGGAAACAATGAATGATCAATGCATTCGTAATGATCTGAACCTATGCTGAAAAATTTAAGAGAAGGGGGAATCTTTGCTTTTCTGGATTTGGACGAGGGGAGGAATCCTAAGCCCGACTTTGTGTGTGATGACGAGGCCGAAGGGAGGAAAGAAAGTGGGGAAGAATAATTTCCACATGCCTAGAGTTGAAAATGAGATTAGTGAGGCCAAACAACATTTCTTTCGCAACGTTCCTGAAGAGGTTCGCAAGTAGTTGGATAGAATAAACCATGAGATTGACAAGTCTGGATGAGTCGAATGCTCAGAATGTTGATATGGAGTGGGCTGTTAAAATATTGGATGCGGGAGACCAATCATGGAAATACAACCATTTTGTACTGGAAAATGAAAATGTTAATGGGTTTGGCCATGGTAGAGAATATGGAGACTATGGCTAGGTACATGGAGCAAGTTGCAGTCAAATCGGCTTGGAAAAGGAACCAACTTATTCATATTCATTCCACATTGGGTTTCATTGTTGAAGATATAAAGGAAATGACTTAGCGCATTAACATATTGGAAAAATCTACCACGGGAAAGATATTCATGCCCACGACAGAGAATGAACATGCTAGTACCTCCATGCAACCGCCCACTAAACAAGTGGTAACTATTCTATATGATGCTTAGTCTCCGGAAGTGCTATGGCCCCGTGCTCGTGTGTCTCTTGGTCATATTTTCTTTAATTTCAATCGGTACTTTCAGTCATGTTTTGTCTTAGCTAGTGTCTGGTTTTAGTTTGCTTCAAACTATGATACTATTGTTCAATCTCATAAACCTGAGTTATTTTGATAAGACCTCTGTGAGGCTGGGAAGGTCGGGTTCCCCATTGGGCTGGCTTGTCAAGCCCCGACACTCTCGATCTCAGTCTTTAGTTTTGTGCATGGTTTCTAGTTGCCAGACTGATGGTTGTTAGACACAAATTCTTTTTGATATGGAAATATGTTGGCCTTTTTCCCCTGCCACCCAGGTTCAATCCCTCTCTTCGGTCAGTGCAACAAAGCCCAAGATATAGGCCCGACTGAGCAGAGCCCAACCGACAGCACCTGTGACACATATGTCATCTCACCCGAGATATCTCACTTCTATGGATAACTGCCAGAACCACGTTTCCGCAGTTTGTGTGGGAGGGTGTTTTAGTCCTTAGCCCTACGCCAAGGTTTCCAATAAAGACCGGGAAGGTGGGTTGGTGGTTTGCACTTTATATAACAACACTGAAGTATTACTTGCCCTTATTTATGCAATATTAAACAAATGCCTAGTGAACAAACATCACAGACATATTCATTACTTGAAATGCAACATTCATACAGTTATATCTTTAAAGCACAATAACCAATCAATCATTGAGACGCAGTAAATATGCACTTGTCTAAGGTACTCAACATTCACACATATACATAGCATGTAACGTGAAAAGCCATATGGGAAAAAACCACAAGGTGCTCTTCATCTGGCATTGGCATGAGGAAATATATGCACCTTTTGTCTGTACATAAAGCTATAGACTCTGTTCAATATATTCTCTTCTATCTCTACAGACTTCTCCTCCCTCTCATGCACTCTGTTATTCTCTATCTTTATCACTCTACTGTACTCCTACTCAACAATCTGCACACAGCTTCGATCGACTCGAGCTTCTCTATCTGTCTGCGCACTCATCTGTAGATCCACTACTCTGATGCACTCAGTGATCCAGAGTCATTAAAAAAAACTATCTACCTCTAGTCTATCTCAAGCGTCTTTCCCAAGAGTCTAGACACTCACTCAAAATTATTGTATCCTCTAATCATATCAAAATCGTCTAAACAAGAACTAGTTAATGGGATAACTAATTAACCGGCTAACCCATGTACAAATTGGGTTTCTCCTCTTATATCCTTATTACATACTCGATATATTCCCATACATGCTTGTTACCGGCTCAATAATGACTCGATACATACTCTAACAGACTCAACTCCAGTCACTATCCCAACCGACTTACTATCTTCAACCCATAGGCTGTCTTTCCTATTCTAGCAATATATGAACAAAAAGGCGCTATCGACCTGACTTATAAAAATGCCTTTACGCGTGTGGTTTCCGCCGGCTCCAGTCAAGCTCGTACCCACGATCGCTAAGGGTTGTTGCTTCTTCGCATCATGCCTTACTATCACTTTCTGGCCGTTACCTTATCTACACGGCTACTTCTACGAATTTTCTGCCATGTCATCATGTCTCTTGTTTTGTCCTTCTCTCGTAGCTTACAAAACTGATGCAACTTCCTCGTCCCATGCCTTCTCTTTTCCTTTCTCCTTTTCTTCCCTCTTCTGTCACAACATCCTTCCCTTCTTCCTTGATGTTGTTTATTATGTCGCATCTTTGTCTTCTTCTTCCTTATACTCTTTTCCCTTACTTAGGCAGAATTTGTATAGTCCTGGGCCCAATAGGTCCCCAACACTCACCCGTGGCTCGTCTCGAGCCATGCGAGCTATTGCTCCATAAACTGACTGGCGCGAATTTTGTTCTGAAAATCCTCCACGATTTTCAACGGCTTCTCTTTTTCTACGCGCACTTCTTCTTCAACTTTCTACATGTGCACCACCAGGTCGAAGCTGACATGTTTCGACATTTTAATTTCCACCGAGGCTTCTACCTCGCGCACCTTCTAGTGCAAAGGCTGAATTAGCCCTGTGACCCTTTCTGCTTCTGCTTGTAACTCCTCTATATTTTCCTCGCGCTGCAGCTGCTGTGCATGCAATGCAGTGGTTTGTTGTTGCGAGCCACGCATTTTTGTTGTTTTAACCTTTTTTCGCTCCAAGGGTAGCTGTTTTATCTCATTTCGTATATGCGCGTGTTGCAGCTGCAACTGTTTTCACAAATTTTTGAAATTTTGGACCCTCCTTTTTATTTTATCTTGCCTGGGAGTGTTTGGATTCCTGAACTCTGTTTTCTCTGCTATAAATTTGGATTTTGAGGTTGATTGTTTTTCTTTCATCTCGAAAGTTGAATGACCTAAAAAAAAAAACTGCCAATGCTTTGACTGTGGAACTTAGAAATTTTCCGCTGTTTCAATTGTATCGCTGTCGGATTTTGGTTGAAGTTTGAGTCGGGGTTTTTCTTCTCTATGCCGCCGCTGTTTTGGAGATGAAATGAACTATTTAACCGCTGTGTAACTTTAAAGTTTTCCAAGCACTTAACATTTTCAGTGATTTTTCCTATTTCGATGATTTTTTCTACTCGCTATTGGAAACCTATTCATGTTTGAGTCGGAGCTTTAGTTCCCTACATGGCCGCCGTTGCGGAAACTAAATGATGATGACCCGACGAACAGTTTTAATCCTCGTCGATTCCGTGGTTTTATTATTCAAACCTTTAATTGATTTGATTTCTTTTTGCCATCGGAGCCGTTTATGACTATTGATCAGAGGGCTAGTCCTTATGATCTCCGCCGTTGTGGCTACGCAATGAACTTTATCGCCGATGATTAGTGGTTCTTAGCCCCGACACTTATCGTTAAAGGTCCCCGATGCCGATTGACTTATTAGTACCGCGGAACTTTTAGTCTGATTGCTTTCCGCCATTGCGGCTCCCGAGCAAACTAAATGTCCGCCATATAACTGCTCCGCTCGCCGATGTTTTGTTATGCCAGTTTTAGCCGATATGTTTATTTTCCGCGGAGCCCGTAGTCTTTCCGTCTTTTGCCATTGCGGTTGCGTAATGCACTAACCATCCAACTTATAGAGTTTCCGATTGTCGGCGTTATTTCCTGTTTCACGGAAGCGAAAGTCAATCTATCTTCCACCGTTGCGGCTGCGAAATGAACTTTATCGCTGATGATTAGTAGTTTTGAGCTCCGACCGTCGGATTTAGATTTGACGGCCGTCGATGTTTTTATGTTGACCGCGGAACTTTTAGTCTGACTAAGGCCCGCCATTGCAGTTGTGAATGGGACTATCCTGCCGATGTATATAGTAGTTCTGCTTGCCGAGAGGGTTTTTCCCTGCCTTTTTGTGTACTTTTACTTTATTTTATGATGCTGGAGTTGTTTCGTGGGTTTTTGGTCGAGTCTAAGTTTCTCCAAGATGAAGCACGATTTAGGGTTTAGATGGGCGGTTACTTTGCTATGATTCATGTCTTCTTCGGTGGATTTTGAGTTAGTCCATATGCAGCCTCACTTGAGTTGAATAATCTGTCTTTTGGGCTTGTGATTTTAGGATATGAACTCGCAGGATTTTTCTTTGCATTATCATGCATTAAAATTCGTTTTACAGGATGTATATTTTGATACAGTTGTGTACTTTGTCAAACGATAAATGGTCTAAGAACAGTTTGTGTTTATAACAGGATGATTTGGTGCTGTAAAGAGAACATGTCTAAAAGGGAAGCAGCAAGGAAGGAAGTGGCTTTAAAAATGAAGAAGCAGAAATGAAGAAAGAGAAGAAGGAAGTAAGGGTCTGAGATCTCAACAGATCGACAACAGTAGAGGCCTAGGCTTGGGAAAAGTTAATCGGTTACCAAGCTGGTCTTTTTTTTAATAAAAGTGCTCTTAAGATCTTATTTTGAAATGTAACGTATTGCCTAAATCATGAGCACTCACAAAAGGACAAAATTGTGAGATTAAACGGTTGAGGAGCCTAAAGGTCACCGAGGGGCATCCCAAGAGTTTGCTTGTAGTATAAGTATAGGAGAGTTAGAGAGAATAAGGGACTTTTTCCCAGTTAGATTTGTGAAGACATATTGTAAGAAGAACTATTTCCTTTTGCAATAGATAATTACAATTTGCCTGTTGGAGAAAGCTTGGTGGAATGCTCAAATGTTGTGCTATGGATTTGTTGAAGAGGAACTATTTCGTTTTCAGCTTTGTGTCCATTAACTGTGAGATCGTTCTAACTCTTTGAACCTATGTTCTTGTATGAATGTTCTCTGGTTTATTTTATGAAAATTTCCACTATGAGTAATGAATGTTGTTCATAAACAATTGGCTATCTGGTTGTTCAAATATCTTTATTATTCATGTGTTTTGAAAGAAGTATCAACTATTTGTGATTTTTCATAATGCATGTACAAATAAATTACTCATTAATGAATGACAATTTTGCTCCCTAGGGATAGGTTAGGTAGTTAGTTTTAATTTCTTGCTGTGTGTGATTTAGATGCGGGAGAGTTTAAGACGAGAGGTAAGAACCTGCGCATCACATTGTGACCGCTCCTCGTATTCTCTATCAATCTGCATTTTAGATAGGCACTTGCATATCATACTTAAAACTAAAAACACAAAAATATACACGGTGGACTGGGCCGCAACCTGTAAAACCTTTTATTTTTGTTACTTGACCTACGGTAGCCGGACCGCAAACCGGATGGATTCCCTACACCAAATAGTCACGGGCTAGTT
This sequence comes from Pseudotsuga menziesii, assembly GCA_001517045.1. Taxonomy (NCBI): domain Eukaryota; kingdom Viridiplantae; phylum Streptophyta; class Pinopsida; order Pinales; family Pinaceae; genus Pseudotsuga; species Pseudotsuga menziesii. Next base: position 207,658 of record LPNX010238392.1, on the reverse strand, counting down.
GGGAACGTTGGCTGGGGAGAATCCCTTACTGTTGTTGCCTGCGATTTTCCAGGCCTCAACAGTTTTGGCGCTAGAAGGAGGGCCGCCAGTGCATGGCTAGCCGGGGAAATACATTTCCTCGAAATAACTCCACCAGTGATAGTTTTGAAAGTAGTCTGTTTCCTGATCCAAATACTGAAGAGAATATAGAACATTTGTTTGCTGTGGACAACCAAGTAGTCAATGATCTAAGAAGACACATGGGCTTATGTAAAGAGTATTGGAGGATTACCCACTATCCCTGATTTACCCCGAAGAGAATATAAGAAGAAAGATCGCCCCATCTTGGAAGATTATGTGTTGGTTGGAGATTTGGAAGAGTTAGTAGAAGTAGCTTTACAGGAAGTTGTTCAGCCTTTGTATCAAGTAGGCCCAAACACACCTTACGGTTCTCCTATTCAGACTCTTGTTCCTTCACCTCCTCACTCTCCACCTAGACTCATGGTAGGTGTAAATGCAAACCAACCACCTAACCCACCAAATCCACCACCGGCTTGGAAAGCCAGATCACCCCTGAACTTAACACCTCCGTTGCATGACTTACCTCAAGCTTTTGAGAAGTTGCTGCCTAAGTTTGATCCAAATGAGAAGGTTGTAGTGGATGACCATTTGCAAAGTTTCTATTTGGCAATAGAAGGATTAAGGGCTTGGGAACATGAGGATGTAGTTTGTAGACTTTTTCCACACACCCTTAAAGGAGTAGTAGCATCGTGGTACTTTGGTTTGCCTGCAAACTCTATCCCAGATTGGGATACCTTTGAAAGGATTTTCAGAAGTAAGTATGCAGCCCAAAAGACGCATGCAACACTAATGAAAGGTTTAGGCGCTTTAAAAATAGAAAGGAAAGAAAAGGTACACAATTTCACTCAAAGATTTTATGCTTACCTCAAGAACTTCTCTGCAACTGATAAGCCCTCTGATAAAGTTCTGATTGAGTATTATACCTTAGCTTTAGGTCCGGACTTGGCTATGTTCGCAAAAGCTCAAGTTAAGCCTACATTAGCAGAGACTTATGAAGAAGCAGAAAGAGTAGAGGCTGAAAAGGAAAGTATAGAAGATTATCCCGAGTAATCTGGAGAAAAAAATTTCGGGAAAAGAGCCTTATTGCAGTCTAAACCTAAAGAGGAGCAATCACATGATTTTGAGGGGATGTTAAAGATGATGCAAAAGCTTTCCAACAGAATAATAGATTTGGAGAAGGAAAGAGAAGCTCAGAAAGCTTATGAGCCTTACTACAAAAAAGGGAAGATAACAACCAATTTAAGACCCCTCCGCACGGTTCAGTATCAATGAATCTGACAGAGGTAGGGATGGATAATTTTTGCACTTTTCACCAACAACCCCATTCTGAAAAGAATTGTCCTCAATGGTTAAATTCAATGACGTTGGTAATGAATCAGCTCTTGGATTCTAAATTGACTGAGGACAGTGATGTGGAGAAAAAAGGTAATAAGACCATAGAAAAACAAGAAAATGATACCATGTTTTTATCGGATTGTGTCTCGTTGTTTGATACAGAAAAAGTACTCTGAGACCTGAGAATATACCAATGACAACAAAAGACCTGAATTTGGTAAATAAAGACAATTCAATAATCTCAAAAATTAAGAATTTGCAAGAGAATGTCAGGAGACAACCAAAGAACAATGTTGAGGACAAAGTACCTGAAATCACCGTTATCAGCCAGGATTCAAAGCAAATCAACAAGCCTGCTAAGCCTATGGAAGACCAAGTAGGTGTTAGCAAAGAAAATGTCAAAAGGCCTGAAGAGATACCCACCGAAAACCAACCTGTGGAGGAAGATGTCGAATCAATTGGGGAAGGGAAAGCTAGGTTTAAAACCCCACCTTTCCTGTTGACTCTGGAAATTTTGAACCATAAGGTGCATAATTGTCTGGTAGATTCTGGATCATCAGTGAATGTTATGCCACTCCCAGTTTGCAAAAAAATTAATGGGCAGCCAAAACCTACTGCTTGGGAAGTGACTCAACTAGACAGAACTAGTGTCAAAGTAGTGGGGGAAATGGAGAATGTTCTCATTCATTTATATGCAAATGAAAAGATATGTCAATTTATTGATATTGTGGTGGCGGACATACCAGATGGGTATGGACTTATTCTAGACTGAGATTGGTCCGTAATGTTAAAGGGGTATTTTGCTTCAGATTGGTCACATTTATGTTTGCCTCATAAAGGGGTCCCAAACCGGATCAAAATTTTAAGGGAACCTTACATGAAACATACTATCACTAAGTTGGAAGAAGAAAAAGAACCAGCAAATTCTGTTTTGGGGAATTATCTAATTGAACTAGAACCGGGAAACTACCAAGCGAAAGAAGCTAGCGGTACATCAGACACCCAGCCCGATCTCCTTCGGTTTTCACGGGCTGATGAGATTGATTGTAAAATAGTAGTTTCAGTTTTAGATATAGTTTTTTCAAGACCAGTAGATGTAGTTTTTGATAATGGGTAGGTCTTTCTCATTTTGTAGTCAAGCCTAGCCCCTTAACTTACAAGTTGTCATATTTACAAGGGTGGGCAGAGGACTAACCAGTTAGTGGTTTAGTTCTCAATTTTTTTTTTTTTTTTTAATTTTTATGTTTCTTGATTATCTTATACATAAATAAATTGATTTGGTTGTTTATTTTGATTTATTTTATTTTTGTTTTGCTTTATTCTATATTTTGATTGATTTCAATAAAATAGGCAAAATTTTGGTTGCATGGAGAGCATCAAAATTCTGGATTAACTAAAATCCTTGATTATAAGACTGTGTACTATTGTTTTATTTGAAAGAATTTCTTCTAGTTTAACAGTTTTCCTAAATGGCTATGAACACATTGAAGTCCTACTTAATCCTTGTAAAATAACTCAGGATCAAAAGTCTGGAATACTCTTTTGAGGCTCCATCCATCTCACATGTAAAAATGTCCTAGGAGGTGACAGCAAAAGACCCACGGAAAGGAAGTAGGGTAAACAATATATTATATATAAATGATCCCATGCCAAGAATTGAAAGCCAAAAGGCAGATAAGAGTAAAAAAAAAACTCCTATGAAAGCAATAGGTACCAAAACAAAGTACTGAATCATTTAAGTACAAAATTACCAAAGTTCTTCTCCGTTTGTGAGCTGAAAGTCAAATGCATCTCTCACACAAAAGGACACTATGGATAGAGGAGCCTGAATAAAAAATTCAGAAAGAAAGGCATGCAGGAGGACTCATAAAGAACAAAAAAGTTCAAAAGCACAAAAAAGTGCAAAATGGCATGGGAATGAGGAACAAATGAATATTTCTGTTTACCATATGTTACGATCCTGTGGTGTCCAAGCTGGAAGCTACCTGAAGATAGAGGTAAAAATGAAACTTATTTTCTTGGCCTTGAAAGAGTTATCTTGACTTTGAAATCTTGGTTTCCTTTTTCCTAGATTGGACTACCCTCAATGATTAAAAGTACATATATTTTCCATTTGGAAAATCCAGACATCTAGAAGAATTCAACATGTTGGTTTTATTGTTAAACAGTCTGTTACTTAAGGAATAAATTATCCAGAGATCTAGGTTCACCAGGTAGTCACCAATTGTTGCAGCTGCAATTGTTTTCCCAAATTTTTGAAATTTTGGACCCTCCTTTTTATTTTATCTTGCCTGGGAGTGTTTGGATTCCTGAGCTCTTTTTTCTCTGCTATAAATTTGGATTTTGAGGTTGATTGTTTTTCTTTCATCTCGGAAATTGAATGAACTTAAAAAAAAAATTGCCAATGCTTTGACTATGGAACTTAGAAATTTTTCGCTGTTTCGATTGTATCGCTGTCAAATTTTGGTTGAAGTTTGAGTCGAGGTTTTTCTTCCCTATGTCGTCGCTGTTTCGAAGATGAAACGAACTATTTAACCGCTGTGCAACTTTAAAGTTTTCCAAGCACTTAATGTTTTCGGTGATTTTTCCTATTTCGATGATTTTTTCTACTCGCTATCGGAAGCCTATTCATGTTTGAGTCGAAGCTTTAGTTCCCTACACGGCCGCCGTTGCGGAAAATAAATGATGATGACTCGATGGACAGTTTTAATCCTCGCCGATTCCATGGTTTTTATTGTTCAGACCTTTAATTGATTTGCTTTCTTTTCGCCATCGAAACTATTTATGACTATTGATCGGAGGGCTAGTCCTTATGATCTCCGCTGTTGCGGCTCCACAATGAACTTTATCGCCGATGATTAGTGGTTCTTAGCCCCGACACTTATCATTAAAGGTATCTGACGCTGATTGACTTATTAGTACCGCGGAAGTTTTAGTCTGATTGCTTTCCACCATTGTGGCTCTCGAGCAAACTAAATGTCCGCCATATAACTGCTCCGCTCGTCGATGTTTTGTTATGGTTTTCGTTGATATGTTTTATTTGCCACGGAGCCCGTAGTATTTCCATCTTCCGCCATTGCGGCTGCGTAATGCACTAACCATTCGACTTATATATTTTCTGATCGCCGGTGTTATTTCCTATTTCGCGGAAGCGGAAGTCAATCTATCTTCCGCTGTTGCGGCTGCGAAATGAACTTTATCGCTGATGATTAGTAGTTTTGAGCTCCGACCATCGGCTTTAGATTTGATGGCCGCTGATGTTTTTATGTTGACCACAGAACTTTTAGTCTGACTAAGGCCTGCCGTTGCGGTTGTGACTGGGACTATCCTGCCGATGTATATAGTAGTTCTACTCGCCGAGAGGGTTTTTCCCCGCCTTTTTGTGTACTTTTACTTTATTTTATGATGTCAGAGTTGTTTCGTGGGTTTTTGGTCGAGTCTAAGTTTCGCCAAGATGAAGCACGGTTTAGGGTTCCGATGGGTGGTTACTTTGCTGTGATTCATGTCTTCTTCGGTGGATTTTGAGTTAGTCCATATGCGGCCTCGCTTGAGTTAAAGAATCTATCTTTTGGGCTTGTGATTTTAGGATATGAACTCGTAGGATTTTTCTTTGCATTATCATGCATTAAAATTCGTTTTACAGGATGTATGTTTTGATACAGTTGTGTACTTTGTTAAACGATAAATGGTCTAAGAACAGTTTGTGTTTATGACAGGATGATTTGCTGCTGTAAAGAGAACATGTCTAAAAGGGAAGCAACAAGGAAGGAAGTGGCTTTAAAAATGAAGAAGCAGAAATGAAGAAAGAGAAGAAGGAAGTAAGGGTCTGAGATCTCAACAGATCGACAGCAGTAGAGGCCCAGGCTTGGGAAAAGTTAATCGGTTACCAAGCTGGTCTTTTTTTATAAAAGTGCTCTTAAGATGTTATTCTGAAATGTAACGTATTGCCTAAATCATGAGCACTCACAAAATGTCAAAATTGTGAGATTAAACGGTCGAGGAGCCCAAAGGTCACTGAGGGGCATCCCAAGAGTTTGCTTGTAGTATAAGTATAGGAGAGTTAGAGAGAATAAGGGACTTTTTCCCAGTTATATTTGTGAAGACATATTGTAAGAAGAACTATTTCCTTTTGCAATAGATAATTACAATTTGCATGTTGGAGAAAGCTTGGTGGAGTGTTCAAATGTTGTGCTATGGATTTGTTGAAGAGGAACTATTTCGTTTTCAGCTTTGTGTCCATTAATTGTGAGATCATTCTAACTCTTTGAACCTATGTTCTTGTATGAATGTTCTCTGGTTTATTTTATGAAAATTTCCACTATGAGTAATGAATCTTGTTCATAAACAATTGGCTATCTGGTTGTTCAAATATCTTTAATGTTCATGTGTTTTGAAAGAAGTATCAACTATCTGTGATTTTTCATAATGCATGTACAAATACATTACTCATTAATGAATGACAATTTTACTCCCTAGGGATAGGTTAGGTAGTTAGTTTTAATTTCTTGCTGTGTGTGATTTAGATGTGAGAGAGTTTAAGACGAGAGGTAAGAACCTGTGCATCACATTGTGACCGCTCCTCGTATTCTCTATCAATCTGCATTTTAGATAGGCACTTGCATATCATACTTAAAACTAAAAACACAAAAATATACACGGTGGACCGGGCCGCAACCGGTAAAACCTTTTATTTTTGTTACTCTACCTACGATAGCTGGATCGCAAACTGGACGGATTCCCTACCCCAAATAGTCACGGGCTAGTTGGGAACGTTGGCTGGGGAGAATCCCTTACTGTTGTTGCTTGCGTTTTTCCAGGCCTCAACAACGTGATAATTGCTTCCACCGTAGTGAGGTCATTTGCAATCTTCTGTGATTGCTCATCATCCAGCAAAGTATCCCAAGTTTGGGAGACTTGGTCGAGCACCCGTGCACATATTTGCTCTGTTTCCTCTATCCTTTTGGCAGCCTGGGTGGATGCGTCACGTTGGCTCTCCAACACTTCTGGAGGCGTGCTGGGAATCTATTGTGCTTATAATTATGTTACTTTATTTTTAAGGTCAAAAACTATCTTGCCCAGTATAAGGACCTTATCTTCTGATGGAATATCATGTAATATTTCCTCATCAGCCACATTTGAACAAACAATATTAATGACTTGGGTGGGCTTCTACTTACTTTCTTCTTCTTTCCTTGCTTTTTGGGTGGTCTTTTGCATTTTGGCCTTGAGTTTGCTGAGAGTCTTTACTGAGTGCTTCACCTATTTGTCGAGAGTGTTTCCTCGGATCCAAATCTCTGTAACCGCTACTCTCTATAAAGCATGCACATCTTTCAATTGTATCTTTGAAAAATCTAGGAAAATCGGTGTACTATTATTGGGTACCTCACTAGGGTCCGAGGATCCAAATTCCAGCACTTCTTTGCCTAATTATACCTTGTTGGGGTGGTCTTGTATGGGTTGCAGGATTTCCTGCACTTTCGATGTGTCGGGTGTGTCCTGCGATGGGGTTACCGGTGGTGTGTGCTCTACCGTGAGTTTGAGTGTTTCAATTGTTTTTCCAAGGTCATTCAACCTATATGTAATGGTAGCAGTGCACTGGTTTTGTTCTCGACCAAAGTCATTGAGCTACGCCTATGTAGCTTTTTGCTAGGCCTCTACTAGGGCTCCGATTTCATCCTCATCTATGACATAAGCATTGGCTTCTTTGTTAGCCTTTCACTTCTTCCACAATGATTCTAGTTGAAATTCTATGTTCTATGCCTCCTCTTGTTGGTTTTGTAGTGGCGGCTCAAGCTGGGGTTGATCTTGGCTGGGCATTGTTGCATTTTTGTGTTGGGTACTCTTCTCCCAAGAGGCAGTGAGCCCTCATGTTGCTACTCTTTTGGAAAATCCTGAACAATGGTCTCATGATCCTTGACTATGAGAATATATTGTGTTGGCAACTAGTGTTTCTGGGGGTCTCTGTGTGCCTGGATGTACATGTAGTGGGATGCTAACTAGAAATTGACAAAATTCTAAAATATAGAGATGGTAGTTCCACTCAGCCTTACCTTCTGTTTCACCAAATTTATCAAGGCTTCATTATGAACAAGGAATTAAGTGTTGCTACCCAGTTGTCGATCTGCATCAGGCGAGAACCACAAGTTCTGGTATCTCACTCCTCTACATTGGACAAGTAAGTCTATTTGCTGATACTCTACAAGATCAAACCATACAACAAACGAGATCAGAATTATCAACCAATCATAGTGGAAAGGGGTACCTTTTTCCTGTGCTAAAGCAGCATCCCTGACCAAATCATTAAGCAAAAATTTGGATAAATTGATTTGCACTCCTTCTACACATAGTGCAACCATCATTACAATTCCTGCGGTACATCGATTTAGTCTCGAGACACAACATTTTATGTGTCAATATCATGGCTGCCATACGAGTAGCAAGGTCCTTGATGGATGAAATTAGAAATTCATCGCTAGAGCTAACCAAGATATACTTTTCCTGGGTCTATGCAATCTTGTTGGTGCGTTTGCCTTCCCACAAGGTCTCTTCAGGGTCTTGCCCGGCTCTCAACAATCCTATGATTGATGAAATGAGATCAACATCAATTGAATACGACCTCTCTAGCCACAGGAAGCCTGCATGAAAGACTACCAATAACTGTTTTACATAAGTATCCACCTCTCTGGTCTTACCAAAATGTGGCATAAAGAGAAGTGATAGTAACCCCGACTTCTCTAACCCACTTTCCCATTGCATTGGGACAAAGTGGTTTGGAAATTCCGAGGAATCCTGGACGAGCTTCATATAATTCTTCCTGTCTAGTTCGCTGATTCCACTGGTGTCTGAATCTTGAAAAGTGAGGTCGACCAGGTGAGGCATGATATTTTGTAATACATTCATATCCTTCGGTTTCTTACGTGCTACTAGTGTAACATGGCCTTGTTAGTATTATTAATCCTCCCTTGGTAAAATGTCTATTAGATTAATTATTGCCTAACTTAGGAACCTTAAATCAATTAAGTGAGTCCACTAGTGCAATTGGGTCCACATGGCCCAATGGGGCCACATGTACCAGTCATTAAAGTGTGGTGGACAATGCTAGAGGTTAACTACCACTTACTGCATGTGCATTCATTAGTAGTGGTGCATCCTAGACCAATCCCTACATTTTAGGAGCCACTGGGAGTCCCGACACCAACCTACTTCAGTTAGTTGGAGTTAGCACTAATTAGCCATAGTTAACCCTCAGTTACCTTCATATGACTCACTATTAGTTAGGTAGCGCATGGATTGCATGGAGAGGAGCGCTTTTGTTCACCTACCACACTCCGTTGCACTGAGTTAACTAGTTGTTACTGTCTGTTGGAGTTATTAGTCATTGGAGAGTTGATTTGATGGACTCTAATATTGATTGGGTACCTTGAGTTAGAGATTCAGTTAGATATAGTCTTATCCACTTGGATAATTTGAATTCACTTCTCATGCATTCAAATTCTACCTATTTTCAATCTATTGTACACGAGATATTATTATGATGAATATACTGTAAATTCCTGAGCAATACTTGTCCGTTTCCTGTGTGGTTTGTTTTGCTTAGTTTGTGTGTTCATCCTCCATTCAATTGCTACAACATAATAATAATTCTCTGCTTGAATATCATATGGCATTCAAATTCTAATAGACCCGTGGCAGGGATGGTAATTGGTGGCGCATCGGTCCTTCTCGGTGGTTGATAAGGCGGTAGTAAGTTTATACTTTCAAAATATTCTTGGTCCTCTTGGGCCGGTGGTTTTGCTGGAGCTTCCTCATTCCTTGGCTTCTTCATTAGCCCTTTTCCTTTAGGTTCTCGAGGCAATTGGTGTTCTTGCACTCTGCGTTTCTCTGAGGACCGAGGTGGAACCTGGCCTGTAGGTGGTCGAGGCTGGTTCCTTGGGGTTCTATGTCCTGAACCATGCTGCATAGGAGTAGTGGCTAGACTCATCACCGAGGAGTTGATAGTGACTATCGTAATAGAGATGAACTGGTTTCTTCTCATTGAGAAGCTCAAAATACTTCTTCCTCTGGGTCTTAACGTAGTGATTCCGGATATGGCAATAGTGCAGATTTTGAAACAATAACTTCCTAACAATTACCCTTTGCACGAGTGTTCTGAACTTAGAAAGTACTCCTTCTCTTTGAATGGATCAATGTGGTAGTATGGGTTATTTAAGGAAACTTTCTCGGCATGCCATCACTGAACTGGCCTTTTAAAAGGTGGTTATTGTTATTTATGGTGGTTATTAAATAAAGGTACATCATCAGGTTCTATGGAGATTTCTGAATTAATGACTGACAAATACGTTGTGAGTACTTTTACTTAATTACCGTGCCAATCATGGTAGTGTTTTAAGATAGTATAATGTCAATTGATTTTCATGTTTTTTGCCGGAGTTCTCCAGTCCTGATGTCACACTGTTTGTGACTTAGTTCTCCCTTTTCTCCTTACAAAATTTATATATATATATATTTTATGTCCTTTCGAACAGGGTACCGTGTATTTTCACACGTGCGGTCTCCTTCCACTTTGCACATTTCTTCTGACACATGGAGCTTATGACGGCTGGGTCAATTCCCCTCGGATTCTTCGTGATATTACAACATGCTGTGTAGTTATGTTGTATTGATGGAGGCATGTGTGCGCAACATGTATCTCTTCAAAGATCTTGTCCCTTAAGACTTGTAGCGCAACATCGACTGTTGGATGTTCGTTTGTAAATTCAAATGTCTGGGTAAAGTTTAAAGTTAAACTTTCCCACTTTGTAGTTCCCCGTCGCAGCTCCTCTGAGGTTTAACAACCTCTTGGCACCATTTCCAAGGTGTGAATGAATCGGTGAACCCATTCCTGTCGTGGATATGCTTTCCAAGCCGTGCGACAGATCTCAATATGTTTTCCAGGATCTGACAATCCCATGTATTTTTTTATCATCATAACTGATCTCTTCTTCATATCTGATCTCCATTAGTCTTCGACATTGTGGCCATTCAAATATAGACTGTTTATGTGTACCCCACCATCTAGCGGGTGTAGCTTTCAATACATAGTCCAGAGCAGACAATCATTGTGTTTCTATGACCTTTTCTTCAAATTCTTCCAAGAAGGATTCCAGGTTAGGAAATCCTTCATATGTAGGCAGCGCGCTTGCTTTGACTCCTACACTACGAACAACTCTTGTAATTCTCGCACAATTGCGAATGGAGACTTTGTGTAGCCCGTTCTGCCAATTTTCTAGGGCTTTGCCTGAGTCGTACGTGCATGAGCTCACACTGCACCAGATCAGGTTTCCATCAGTAGTGGGGTTAATATAATCTTCCTTCGAAGACATAATGTTGTACAGCTTGTCCAGATAATTCTCTTGCCCTTCGTTATTTACAAGATCAACATATCGCTGCCCTTCAAGGGGATCAATGGGCACAAGCACTCTTATTTAAGAATCTTAGAAAGACAAGATCCTTTTCTTGAAGTTTATGATAGTTTTGTTGTCTATTTCCCAATCAATCCCTAAAAGCGCAGGATAAGGGTTTGTGTCATCAACAATGTCAATAACCTCGAAGTCGGCATATGTTCTCAAGCCTTCGACCTCCACAGGTACTTGGGACAACCTACCGATTGGTATCACCTTTAATTGGTTTGCAAGCCTTAACTGAATAGGAGACCAGTCCAGTCGCGACATGTTCATGCTTTCCCATGTTTGTCTTGTCAATATATTGACATCTGATCCCAAGTCAAGTATGATATAGTCCATATCATAATCTCTTATCTGCACAGTCACTTGCAATTCTCGGCCTATCTTTCGTTTGCTTCCAACTTGATTGACTTGTCTTTCAGGGCACTGATCTTATGTGTTGTCTTCTATGAGTGTTTTCAACTCCGCAACAACATCTTTGTCATGGATTAGTGCTAAACAACTTTTGAAAAAGTCCTTGAGCTTACTAACCTTTTTGGTGGGTAGCCTTCTGATTAGTTGTTCAAATCTTTTGGTAATGGCTGTCACTTGTCCAGATGTTGACGATTGATTGGTGTCAACAAAGTCTTGTTGCACCTCCAATAAGACTTCCTTCTCCTATTGGACATCTAGCGGGGATTTATTTTGTGGTGCAGGTCGCACTTGCGGATGTCCTTGCAGTGTAGTTTGGTCTGCTCCTATCGCAACACCTCCTCTTGTGACTACAACAAGGTTGGGTTGTCTTGGTTCCACAAAAATCATTTGAATATTTGGATTGGGGTTTGGATTCGGATTCTGCATTGGATTTGGGTTAACGATAGTTATAGCCTACCATTTCACAATGAGCTATGGACACTGTTCAATAGTTTGATCAAATGCTTTACAATATGTAAAAAATTTCGTAGGAATTTGAAAATCTTGGGAAAAGTGTCCTGGATGCCCACAATTATAGCATACAACTTGGCCTCTTCCTTGACCAAATACTCCTCCTGGTTGCTGTCCTAGACCCCTAAAGGCCCCACCCCCCCTTTGCAGAGGGTATTGTTGTTATTGAAAATATTGGTTTGGCTGATATTGCAGTTGAGGATATTGTTGTGGTTGAAACTATACAGGTTGATACTGAGGCTTCTGTCATTCATCTTGCATTTGTTCCTCATTCTTCATTAGGTAGGTATCCATAATTTTCTCTTGGAGCAACTGGAATGCTCTGCAATCCTTTTCATCATGACCTATTGATATACAAAATTTACAATATAGACTAGCAGGTGCATGTACAATCTTCTGCAAGTATAGACATTCCTCAGTCTTGTAACCTCTAGTTTGGCATACTCTATACCAAGGCATTCCTTGGGTGTTTAATGGGTTCGACACTCTTGTTGTGACATAATTGATTAGTGCCGAGGAATTATCCTTATGGTGTCCATTTGTTCTGCACCTGGTGTACCATAGCTCCTCCTGAACTTCCTTGCCTCTTTTGATGTCTTGCTGCACCATAAGATTGGCCAACTGCGACTGAATTTGCATCATGCCCGCGCAAGTGTCTCCGATTGGCGAGGCTTCTAACTTCATGGTTATCTCCAAAGCCTCTATCTATGACATGAGTTTCTATTGCATCAATGACGTTCATATGTGTGGCAACAAGGCAACAATGAACCATTCCTTGTGTTGCACATCCGACATTTTAAAACTGACCTTGGGCATTAATGTCTTAAATCTTTGGTCAAAATCCCAAACAGATTCTGTCGGTAGCTGCTTGATCTCCTTGATCTCAATGATGCATTGTGATTCGGACTTTGATTTATTAAATTCATCAATCAACCCGAGTCTAATATCATTGAGTGTCTTTGGAGTCACTCCCAATGGTGCTATGGAAAACTTCATATACCAGTCTAGTGCACGACCTCGTAGAGTCATGATCATTTGTTCTTTCTTGATGTTCTCATCTTGGATCTGTTGTATAGTCTAGACGACGTCACACATAAACTTGTGTTGTTATGGGTCTTCCAAAGCATTCCCATTGAATATTGGGAGATTAATGTCACTTCCGAACATTGTATTAAGTGCTGGTATAGTAGGAACAAAATGTGGACTAGTCAGACTTCCTTGTCCATTATTTACAGCGTTAGTACTACTCATATTTACATAAATACTTGGAGACAGGTCTTGCGATCTTACCTCTGGTACCAAAGGTGGGTTGTGTACACATTCTTGTTCTAGAGCTTCAGTTGACTCCTTAGACTCTTCGTCTTCCTCTATATTGGCTGGTACTCCTCTTCCTCATCACACGAGCCTTCGTCTAAGTACAATGTAAACTCTTAGCCTTCTTCTTCTTGCTCTATGCTGCAACTGCCTCATCTGAACATAGTTTTTTCGCCTTTTGCCGGACCTGGATCTTCTTCTGCTTCTTAAAAAGCCAGATTCTAGTTCAGTTCCACCTTATCCTAGGAACATCTCACTTCAAGGTTCTGCTAAGACATAGCCACCGTTTGCTACTCAATCTATCATTCACAGAATGCCCTTTTCACATATGAGCATTTTGATCCACGTCTTCTAGGATGAGAGATATTGACTACGTGGTCCTTGGAAATTTTTTTTGTCAGCCTCACTGTATGAGTTTATTATGTCAACATCGAACTCAGTGATATATCCTGTCTATCCAGAATTCCACAACCCTTGATATATGGTTTTTGATTCTTTTCAGTCGCTCAATCAAGAACGAACTCCATTCTATTGGTTCTCTCGATTTTTTTTTGGGTTTCCAACTTAGACAACCATTCATACAACACAATGGGGAACTCAGAAAAGAAAATATCATGGATGTATGAATATATGTACCGTTCTAACCACTTTGTCGACGTCCACTGAGATCCTTCACTTTCTTTCTGTGCAAACTCTAGCTCTTTTGTGTCCACCTAGTTTTGGATCTCCGGTTTAATGGGATGCCAGAACATGTCCCTCACCACAACACTTTAGGGTCCTGGAAACAGAACCATTTGTTGGCCTTTTTTCCCTATGAACCAAGTTCAACCCCTCTCTTTGGTCAGTGCAACAAAGCCCAAGATATCGGCACGACGGAGCAGAGCCCATCCGGAAACACCTGCGACACATATGCTGTCTCACTTGAGATATCTCAGTTCTATGGATAACTGCCAGAACCACATTTCCGTAGTTTGTACGGGAGGCTGTTTAAGCCCTTGGCCCTACGCTAGGGTTTCCAATGAAGACTAGGAAGGTGGGTTGGTGGTTTGCACTTTATATATCAACACTGAAGTATTACTCACCCTTATTTATGCAATCTTACGCAAATGCACAGTGAACAAACATCACAGACATATTGATTACTTGAAATAAGGCATTCATACAGTTATCTCTTTAAAGCACAATAACCAATCAATCATTGAAACACAGTAAATATGCACTTGTCTAAGCTACTCAACATTTACACATATACACAACATGTAACGTGGAAACCTTGAGTAAAAACACGGGGAGATATGTCAAAAATACAAACAAAAAAGTATTTTTTTTATGATACCTATCCCCAAATTTATATTAAAAAAGTGTTTAAGACCTACACGATATTTCAAATTTAAAGCAATTTCATTGGCTAACACATGATGACATGGAATATGAATAAAAGTTAAAAGGCCCATTTTGAGTTGAAATTTCCTCTAATGCCTCTCATGCTCTCTGTTATTCTCTATCTTTATCACTCTACTCTACTCCTACTCAGCGATCCACAAATAGCCTGGATTGACTTGACCTTCTTTATCTGTCTGCACACTCAACTACAGATCCACTACTCTGATGCACTCAACATTCCAGAGTCATTAACAAAAACTATCTACCTCTAGTCTTGTTCAAGCGTCTTTCCCAAGAGTCTATACACTTACTCAAAACTGTTGTATCCTCTAATCAATTCAAAATCATCTAAACAAGAACTAGTTAATGAGCTAACTAATTAACCGACTAACCCATGTACAACTTGGGTTTCTCCTATTATAGCCTTATTACAGACTTAATATATTCCCATACATGCTTTGTACAGACTCAATAATGACTCAATACAGACTCTAAGAGACTTACTATCTTCAACCCACATGCTGTCTTTCCTATTCCAACAATATATGAACAAAAAAGCGCTATCGACCTTAATTACAAAAAATCCTTTATGTGTGTTGTTTCCATCGAATCCAGCCGAGCTCGTACCCACGATCGCTAAGGGATGCTGCTTCTCCGCATCATGCCTTACTGTCACTTTCTAGCCGTTACCTTATTTACACACTTGCTTCCACGAATATTCTTCCATGTCATCACGTCTCTTGCTTCGTCCTTCTGTCATAGCTTACAAAAACTGGTGCAACTTCCTCATCCCACGCCTTCTCTTTTCCTTCCTCATTTTATTCCCTCTTCTGTCGCAACATCCTTCCCTTCTTCCTTGATGCTGTTTATTATGTCGCAACTCCTTCTTCTTCCTTATACTCTTTTCCCTTGCTTAGGCAGAATTCTATATGAATTCCGCCCTTCAGTTCTGGGCCCAACAAAATCTAATGTGAAATTATATCTTTTACAAAAAAAATCCCTCAAACAAATATAGTTCTCAACAAATATTTGTAATTTTTTTTAATGGTTTAAATATTACTTGTTGAAATAAGATTCACACCAATAATTACAATTAATTCAAAAAAAATGACAGTGCACATGACTAAGAGGGTTTTGATAACTTGCACACTTTGAGGCTTGATTGACAGAGGAAGGGGTTAGGGTTCTAGAGGCCCTTGATTGTTTTGAGGTGGATGGAGAATGGGTGGATTTTGGACATGAGCCTGCTCACATATATGCATATCTAGTAGGAGAATAATACGAGTTATTTGGAGATCTGTATAGGGATTACAATGGCCTACTTGTAGGTGGGTCCATTCGGGGGATGCTTTTGTACGCAAGTGTTAAATTTGTGAATGATTGATCTATAGGAAAGTATGAAAGATGCAGGAAGGGAATTATGTAGTGGAATAATCAAAGTGAATGTACATTGAACATGAAATTCATGCCACAAATTTCAGATAGATCAAACAAGAATTTCTCATATAATCATAACATTAATCTTCATTCATTAATCAATAATACAATGATGATATAATAAATAGAATTTGAATGCTAAAGATAGGATTCAAATATATCAGTTCTAACTTACTGATTAGCTAACTCAGTGTGTCTAAATCACTTTTGGAGTTCACTAGTCTAACTATGGATGTCTAAATCAGTCTACAATCAGTTAAATGATGAGGTAGGTGGGAAAAAGGCACCACTCTCCCTTCATGCATGCAAAATTGGTGCTAGGATAAATGAAAGTGATCTAACTGATTGTAACTGGAGGTTAACTCAACATAACTTCTTACCTACCACAACCAACTGATGGAGGTTGCTAGTGGTAGTTAGAGTGGGATCCTATAATGTAGGGATTTCTCCCAGAGGCACATAAACTCATGCATACACATGCAGTAAGTGGAAGATAACCTCTAGACATGTCCCGCATACTCTAGTACAATAATAATTACCCCCTAAGTAAGGAAAAATGACCAAATAGACTATATTGAACAAAGGAGGATTAATTAATCTTAACAACCCTCCTTAATCCTAACACCCCCCCTTAATCCTAACTTTGGACAACTTGGGCCCTGACAACTAGGCCAAAAGTCACCCATACACTCTAAATTAAATAAAACATTTCTTAATAAACTAAGGAAAATGGGGAAAACCTCATGGGATCCCCCCCCTCAAAATAAGTAGGAATCAGGAAACAAGCTATACTTAAGAGAATTTTTTTCTCTTTGAGCAAAAACTTGTGAAAAATTTGCTGCAATCTGCAACACTGTGGAGCAGTAATGCAGTATATTGGTTCTTTTCTGCATCAACATCCTAAGATTGTGCATGTGAACCTCTCAATTTTCTTTCAATATGACAAATGTTTCTATTGTTTCTTCTTTCTGGAGGAGGAATGGAATGATCAATTTTGTTCTTTAGTGGGCCAAATTGTGGATCGTTCACTATCATCAAGTATCATTTTTTTGGAATTTTGTTGCACCACTTTGAGGATAACGAATATGTGTGAGAGAGTGCAACATGTTCATTCTGATACTGGGACCGTGTTCTTCTTCTGTCGTATAGATTCCCAACACCATTCCCAGCTTCTTCAATGAGATTTTGGGCCCATTTAGGATTAGGCCACCGATTTGGAATGGGAGGTGGATTTGGATCTAGATTCTCATGAGGTACAACCTCAATATCAAGATCACGCTGATCTTGTTCATCATCATATGAATCTGAAACATGAGACAATATATCATTATCAAATGGAAATGTAAGAGTGTGAATATTTCCTTATGCTTCAGATTGTGGTGGATCATGCAACTGATCTTCTTCAAATTGAACACTACGCTCTATGAAGCAATTCCTAGTTGAAATTTCCATCAATTTATATTCCTTTGAATCCTCAACATATCCCAGTAGTATGCATTCACTAGTCTAGGATTGGAAGGCCTTTCTCTTGTCCATAGGAATTCTGGCGCAAGCTTTGGAACCAAAAACTATCAAGTACGAGACATCAGGCTTATGCCTCAATAGTGCTTCAAAAGGAGTGGCCCCAATCATTGATTTGTGAGGAACCCTGTTTTGAATGTATGAATCACAATTTAAGCCTCAACCCATAGAGAAGGAGGGAGATTCTTTGCTTTGAGAAGAGATGTTTCCATTTCTTTCAATGATCTATTTTTCCTCTCAGCCACACCATTTTGCTGTGGTGTGTAGGGAACTGAGTGTTACATTTGAATCCCTTCTGATTCACATAACTGTTGAAAATATCTTTAAATTTACTCACCTCCATTATCACATCTAATGGACTTGATCTTCTTTCTGAAGCTATTCTCTACCAAGGCTTTAAAAACTTTGAAAGTTTTGAATACCTTATATTTCTACTTCATAAAATATACCCAGGAAAACCTTGAATAATAATCAATAAGAGTTATAAAATACCTGGATCCATTGATGGATGTTGTAGAAATTGGTCCTGAGACATCACTATGTATCATATCAAGTGTAGAGGCAGCTCTAGTTGCCTTCCCAACTTCATATCTTTTCTTTTGATGCTTACCTACGAAGCAACTAGGACATACTCCATTTGATGTTTTAATGAGTGTCAAGCCCTCAAGCATTTTGTCATTATGAAGTTTCTAGAGATATTTGAAATTGAGATGCCCAAATCCCTCATGCCACAACTTTCTTGTGTTATTGGAATGAGTCAATAAAGATGTTGGATGTGAAGTAGGAAGGAAATGGGAGAACTCACATTCCTTTGAGGCATGATTAGAAAACCCTTTCACTATGAGATTTCCAATAGATGATTCAGTGATTTCTACTGTGTCAAAATCAAATCTAACTCTCTTAGGAGAGCCCGTATGAGTCCTATGATAAACAAACAATAAATTTGCTGCAAGAAAGGGAACATAAAGTACATTCTTCAACTCTCCATGTTGTATTTTAATAGAACCTCTCCCAACAGCTGGTATTTGAGAGTCATCTCCCATATGAATAATAGGTCCTTCTGAGAGATACAGAGTGGCGAAGGATTCCATAGAGGAAACCATGTGGTTGGATGCTCCAGAATATATCAAATAAGCCTTCAATTGAGTGAGGTCTGCCTTCAAGCCTTGGCACCTCTCATGTTCTTCTATCGGATTTCCAACATCAGACTTCTTTACTCCTTATGGAAGGGCAATATTGTTCTGTTCAAGGAGTGTTGATAGTTGGTCGATGGTCTTCTTCGTGCACTGACTCTCTGGATGAAAGCCTCTCATGAAGTAGGGACACATAGTCTTCTCGAATTTCTTCTTTTTCTTGGAACCTGAGGCTCCATCAGAAGATCTATGATTCTCCTTTGGCTTCGAATCAATGTTGTTGGTCTCCTTTCCTTTGAGCTTCCCTCTTGCTTGTGAATTGTTTGAGTATGCTACTAAGAGTGATTGATTATTGGAGGTTTTAATCACTCCCATTTGAACCAATTTGTCTTGCTCTTGTATCAAGGACTCAACAAAATCATCTAGAGAAGGAATCTTCTAATTAGAGAGGATTATTTTCTAGAATGGAATGTAGAGACAAATACTAAGAACTCTGAGCCAAGCTTGCTAAACACTGGCAGCACAAGATGTTCATATTTTTTCTCTAATACACATTGTTTGCATTGCAGTACTAGGGCCTTGTACTTTGTAAAGAATTGTTAAATAGTCTCGAAACTACTGGGTTGTAGTGCCATGAGCTCATTCTCTAGAATATGATCTCGAAGCTCATCTTGTTTGTCAAACAAAGATTCAAGCTTTTCCCAAGCTTCCTTCAGAGTCCTTAGTCCCTCAAGATGGAACAAAAGATCTTGGGAGATGCAAATGCACATGAAGATGATTCAATTTTTTTCTTCTTCTCAACATACTATTGGGGCTCATCTTCTCTACCCATTGTCATCCTAAATAGGCCTTTGCTGTGCAAGGCTACCTACATATCTGCCCTCCAAACAATGTAATTGAAGGGTGTAAGGATTCTAGGTATGAGAGCTGAATAATTCTCCATTTTTATGTATGTTGATAAGTCAATTCTTCAAGAAGCTACGTAGATACATGCAAACAACACTGCAAAACCAATTCAATTCACAATCATATGTCAGTTCAATCCTTTCCACTTCAACATGTGCACTTTTTCAGAGTCCTTCACACCTGCAAAGACTTCTTTGGATATAATCCAAAGTTAGCAAGTCAATAGTTGCAGGAATTATGTGGAAACTTAGCCATTTCTAGTGCACAATGGAGGTCAGAAAAGGTTTGACGCTTGCATGAACAAGGCTCTCATACCATGTTAAATTTGTGAACAGGAAAATATGAAAGTTGTAGGAAGGGAATTATGCAGTGGAATAATCAAAGAGAATGTACATTGAACATGAAATTCATGCCACAAATTTCAGATAATTCAGGCAAGAATTGCTAAGATAATAAAAACATTAATCTTCATTCATTGATCAATAATACAATGATTATACTATAAATAGAATTCGAATGCTAAAGATAGGATTCAAATCTATAAGTTCTAACTGACTGATTAGCTAACTCAGCGTGTCTAAATCATAGATGGAGCTCACTAGTCTAAATATGGATGTCTAAATCAGTCTACAATCAATTAACTAATGAGGTAGGTGGGAAAAGGGTGCCACTCTCCCTTCATGCATGAAAAAATGGCACTAGGATAACTGAAAATGAACTAACTGATTGTTACTGGAGGTTAACTCAACATAACTGCTTACCTACCACAACCAACTGATGGAGGCTGTTGGTGGTACTTAGAGTGGGCTCCTATGGTGTAGGGATTTATCCCATAGGAACATAAACTCATGCATGCACATGCATCATGTGGAAAATAACCTCTAGGTGTACCCCCCACACTCTAGTTTAGTAATAATTACCCCCTAAGTTAGTAAAAATGACCAACATAGAAGGATTAATTAAAGAATGATTAATTAATCCTAACAGCAAGGTCAAATACATGTGTGGATCCATTGTCAAAATTAAAAGTATGTCAGATTGTAGAACCTGATGTTTCTTTTTCCCGTGGTGACATCAGGTCTATTGAAGGAGATGCCATGCTCAATACATGTGGGGAGGTTGTGGAGCTTGAGGTGATTTATGGTAGGGACCTAACATAACTAACAAATAGTAAGTAGGTGTTATCACCATATAAGTTGTTTGATAGTAAGAGAGGATATAAGTGTGGGATTGATCCTGGATTTTGCAGTTAAAACCCTTTTGGGGCAATTTTTTAGAGTAAGGTTTTCAACTTCTACACTTAAATCCCGAATAATAAAAATATGGGAATCGATTCTGGGCTATAGTCTAGACTATCATGTCATGACTAGAGGCTAGTTCGACTTCAAGTTTTGGTCAGAGGAGGACCCAATATATATTCTTAATGGAAGATAGTTATGGAATTCAATAGTTCTTAGTTTGAAGTTATGGAGTCCTTGCTTTGACCCATGAAGGGAGGTTTCACATAAGCTTCTAGTATGGGTCAAAGTCCCTGGTCTACCATTGGAACTATGGCGGGATAGTTTTCTGAGATACCCTAAGAATTGTATTGGGGATAATGTGTTCGTGAATCTGTCTTACAAATATTGTAGTGAAAAAATGGTGGCCAAAATTTTAGTTAAGGTGGATCTTGCAGAATAATGGTGGTGTCTAAATACATCCTATTGTACTTAAGTACACAAACACTTGATCCATAATGATCCAGTGTGAATATAGACCAACCAAGAAGGTTATATATAAATAGGTTTGGGTACAGAACCAAGCTAATAATCGTAGGACCAAGTATTCATAAAAGGTGGATTAAAAAATCCAAGGTAGTTATAACTATCCATAGATCATGGGTCAGAGGGCCCAAATTCGAAAAAAATTAATTTATATTTTAGTCGGTGGTCGACACCCTTAATGGTCGAATTCCTCGGAAGTCAGCTCCCTCGACGGTTGGCTACCGCAATGGTCATCTCCCACAATGGTCAGATATTGGAACCAACAAGGTGAGGTTACCAATGAACCAAAGGTTCCAACACCCCTTGTAAACTCAGAAAGGATGAAATAACAAATTACGCAACACCGCCCCCTAATTTGATATGAACTGCAAACACTAATCAAACAAGACAACAACACACAATTGTATCACCAAACTAATCAATCACTAGTATGGTAAAAAATACTCGAATAAGTTGGAACAATGTCACCATTGTCATCAAACTCAATGCAGTCGTCCAAATGTTCTACAACAGTGATATAAAAATACAATCCTAATCGGTTAATTTGAATAGACAACCAATAACACAAATTAATCGAGTAGCCGACTAGTCAATAACATAATAAATATAGGAAGTCTCTAGTATTAATGCAATATATGTCTATTCATCACATAGGTAATTTGATATGAATTACAAACATTGATCCAACATGACCGACAACACACAATTATCACACCAAACAGATCAATCACCAGTACAATAAACACTGAAAGAAGTTGGAACACTGTCACTATCATCATCAAACTCAATGCAGTCCTCCAAATGTTTTGCAACACTGTTGTAAAAAATAAATTCCAGTCGGTTAAGTCGACTAGACAACAAAAACCACAAACCAATTGAGTATTCGACTGGTCAATAGCAGGATAAATATAGGCAACCTCTGGTAATAATGTAGTCTTTGTCCATTCATTAAATAGGTACTGGCATGCAAGGAAGTAGTTTTATAAATTTCTCCCAACAAATCATAAGAAACATGGTCGAACAATCATTCAATCGATTAAGTCAATTCAACAAATATACAAATCTACCTCCCTTAAACACACCCGAGGGACAAGTAGATAGAAATAATAGAAATAGTAGTTGAAGATCAGCCAATAAGCAAATTAGTCAAAAATTTTAGTCATTGATTACCAGTGGTCGAAGCTCAGTTGACCACAACCAATCCAACCAGTTCAACACACATCTTTAGTCGAGCCATTAGGTGTCTATCTCAGTCATATATCAACATTCGATCTATCTGTCGACAACCATAGTTGGTCGAGCATAAGTTGACCATCTCCAAAGCAATAAAAAAATGAGAGATAAGTACTTCACGGTAGTACAGTTGAAGATATATATCTGTATGACGTCCTCAAGCATCCGTTCAAATGATTCGATGAGAAATCATCAATCCAACCACAATATATCCGAGTAGTCGAAAATAGTCTCTAATTCTGTCTTTCACGTCTTTTCTACAAAGTTCTGAAAGAATAATTTCCA
Organism: Pseudotsuga menziesii; assembly: GCA_001517045.1. Classification (NCBI taxonomy): domain Eukaryota; kingdom Viridiplantae; phylum Streptophyta; class Pinopsida; order Pinales; family Pinaceae; genus Pseudotsuga; species Pseudotsuga menziesii. Next base: position 184,921 of record LPNX010238392.1, on the reverse strand, counting down.
CCCTTCTAAGAATTCCAATTCCTGGGAAAATTCCTCTGATTCTTCCGATAAGGATTTCTATATGGCACAAATTTATGTTTTGACAAAACATGGGATGTAGGCTCAGGTTTTGGTTCATTGACATAATCAAAACAACCTTGAATATTTGCAGTAATTTAATTTACAACAACATTCTCAATCTGTTACATCAGAGACAATCAACCCAAGAACATATTCATCAATAGGTTTCTCTTCAGTTTGATTTCCTCCAGCAACAAACAACACTTTCCTAGTGTCAGAAAAACTGGAAGTAACACCACTATATCCAAGGAAAACCCTAGTTGTCTACATATTAGGGGAAATGGGAACAACAATACCCTGTCCATTCTTTCCAAGTCCTCCTCCGGTATATCCCATTTTTCTCAGCAGTCGGGACCCAATACCTGTAGTATGCTTTTAAAAGCTAGGAGAAAAAACATCATTAATAGCCAACATATTACTTAGTTCACAAATAAATGGGATACAAGCAAGAGCATCAAAAGTGGAAGAATTAATGGGTGAGCCTATCGGCTCAATGACAATAGTCAATTTCTCAATAGTCAGGACTGCAACAATATTCATCTCAACAGTTCACTTCACAACAACTTTATGCTCTACATTCTACAGTTTACACACCTCCAGTTCAAGACTATGCTTAAAATCCTGCAATCCCTTGATAGTCTCATCCTTTTCAGTCAGTTGCAACAAGAGAGCATCATAATCTTGTTTTAAAGCTTGATATGCCTAAAAAAATGATTGTTATCTTCTTGAAGAGGAGAACTTCTTCATGAATCTCATTGATCGAGGCCTGCAAATGGGAAACCTAATTAGTTATCTAGACATTCTCTCCTTCCAGTCTACCAATATTCTTCTTCAATGCATCAATATCTCCACAAGAGAGGGATTTCATCTCTACCTCCAATCAACCAAATCTGACTTATCTTCAAATTTGTCTATCAAATTCTGGAAAATGATTTCCATGGTACTTTCTAGAGTAGAAATTTGTCGATATTTCTCATCAAACCATTGCAAAACACTGGTTTTAAATAGGGAATCCTCTTCTTCCCGACAGGTATGGGTTATCGCCAATTCATTTCTCAGTTGTTGATTTTCAGTCTGCAACTCTATAATGACATTTTGCAAGTCTTATACTTTTGATGAATTCGGTTATGAGATTCATCTAAGGATATTTCCTTCTTTTCCAGAATCTCTTGAAGTTTCTATAAAACCAAATATTCATCTTCATTAATCATACCCATATTAAATAGGATTTCAATGCATATCCAAGACACGACTGTCTCAATTTGCACTAGTCGACTTATACCAAGTCGATCATATGTATTTTGAACAAATAACAAATAGTTGACAGCTCAATAAGTTGATTACCCAAATAAAACCAAGCCAAGTGTAGTCATTAATCGATGCTCAATTGACGACATATAGAAATTCATGCAAGTTGATAGCTCCATGATGCAAGTCATCCATTCGGTTGACTTACCATTCGATTATTCATACAATAAGATAATTTCCATTCAAAAATTTGTTGTCAGCCAATATTATGTTGACTAAATAAATGATACACCAAAAATAAATCTAGGCCATCATATGTATGGAGAAATAACACTTAATACACTTGAACACCTCATCATCTAGAGCACACCACTATTCACTATCCTCCCGAAGGTTACATATTGATGCCCATAGAAATGCGTTGATCTTGAAACACACAGAAAATTTAGATCACACCAAAGTTAAGGTGCAACTACCAAATCAAGTGATTCCGCATTATCCTCAACCCAAAATGTAGCTCATCAAACCATAGACAGAACTCTCCTCATTCTGCAAAATCAATATCACGAACACCATCGAGATCTGATACCATGTTGGAGTAGGAGTTAAACAACATAAAGATAAATGATATTCCCATAATAATGGTGGTGTCTAAATACATTAGATTTCACATAAGCACATGATCACTTGATCCAAAATGGTCCATTGTGATGATGGATAATCCAAGAAGGATATTTATAAATAGGTTTGGGTAAGGACCCAAGCCAATAATCCTAGGACCAAGGATACATAATATGTGGATTAAAAAATACAAGGTAATTATAACTATCCATAGATCATGGGTAAGAGGACCCAAAGTGGACATCATTAATTTATATTATAGTTGGTGGTCGACACCATTAATGGTTTAATCCCTTGGCGATGACTCCCTCGATGGTCGACTCCCACAATGGTTGGATATTGCAACAACCGTCTCCCGAAATCGACAAGGCGAGGTTACAAAAGAAGCAAACGTTCCAACATTGAGTTCTTACACAAATAGTCCTTGTACTCTTTCAAAAATACTGAGAAGCTCTTCTAGAATGGAATTTAGAGACAAATACTGAGAACTCTAAGCCAAGCTTTCTAAACACTGACAACACAAGCTGCTCATCTTTTCTCTCTAATCCACATTGTTTGCATTGCAGTACTAGTGCCTTGTACTTTGCACACAATTGGTGAATAATCTAAAAAATGATGGGTTGTAGTACAATGAGCTCGTTCTCCAGAATATGCCCTCGAAGCTCATATTGTTTTCCAAACAAAGATTCAATCTTTTCCCAAGCTTCCTCCCGAGTCCTTAGTCCCTCAAGATGGAACAAAATATCCCGGGAGATGTGAATGCACATGAAGCTGAAGGATTCATCAAGCTGATTCAAAAAATTCTTCTTCTCAACATACTATGGTTTGGTTACTATATTCCAAACATCATTCTTCATAATTTACTGGTATTATTCCATCATTCCTTCCACCCACTCTTTCTTATGGACAACTTCCTAATAGGTGGTGGGTTCTTGATCTACAAGATCACACATCAAAGCTACATAAATCGCCCTAGCTAATAACTGGGGCTAGGTTCTTAGTCTTGATTTTAGTTAGGAACTCTTTAGAAGTTGGATGTATTATACTGAATAATCAACAAACTAAGAAATGAAATAAAAATGAGATTTTGTGATCCATTTGTAAATGGGTTAAAATTTCATTTAACAACCAAATTTTTAGTTGTGATCCAATCTATAATCTATTGCGATATCTACTTCTAATAGAGAAACATAGATTATAATTAAATTTGGAATATCCCTGAGAGTTTCATTGCTCGTCACCTCCCTTTCTACCCTTGCCACCATTTCCTGCTTTTGGGTGCAAATGGTCGAGAGTTTAGCTTACACCAAAGCTTGCTAGTAGGTAAATCCTCATGAGCACAAACACCTCGTAGAAAAAATTTCAAAGAGGAATCAAACCAATTCAACATAATGGACACCAACTTCTCATCCTTCTCTTTTGTCTCTTTGGCATCCAAGTGATCTTTCAACATTGTGATCCTAGCCAAGTAGCTAACCATTAATGTATCTATGTCACTCATACAAATGGTTGAAAGCTTGTTTCTCAAGAGAAACTTCTTAGGGACACTCACACACTGGTATAATACACCCAACAAATCATATATTTGGTTGCCAATCTTCTTCTCTACAATGTGAGTGATCAAATTTTCTGACCCAAAGAAATAATCCCTACAAATCTGAACTAACCTCAAAGCAAAATCAACAATCAAATCAAGTAGGGAAACCTTTCTAGGGTCCAAATACTTCTTCCAAAGCATAATATTAGTTCACACCCAACCTATAATAGTCCAATCACCTCTCCCATGTATGAAACAAATGAAACACCTAACTCCTCTTCACCAGGAGAGCAATCCCAGTCAAATCAGCTTTAATACCATGTGGAAATTTTGAGAGTTGTTTCTTAATGCAAATTTAGATACTTCACCTCAAACTTGAGGTTCCCCAAATATATTTGGGTGAGATTTCAGCCTTAGGAATGAATCTAAAATATGAATTACAACAATATATATTTCACTTATGTCCAACCAAATACACAAAACAACTAAAGAAAATAAACACTAAAAAATTGTACCTTAAGAGAACTATGTTTCCAACCCTTAGGGTATAAATCCCAAAATATAACAGATCTGAAAACTACTTAATTACAACATATTTATTACACTAATAACTCTGCCACTCAGCTTCTATATGTTTTTCAAATCATCGGACAAAACTAGCCAGTTGTTCATGACAAAGCTGCATACCAAACAACCCTAATAAGCTGAAAATCAGATTTGTGAGTACACAGATTTTGAACAACAAAGCACTATTCCTATATACATTAAAATGAAGTTACAAGTAGACACCAATAGCTTATCCCAAGTTGGTAAAAGCTAGTCCTTCAATCTTATCACAAGCTAGGACTCTCCAATTCTCTCCAAACCCTAGCTAGGCCATCCACCAGTGATGAAAAACCCTAACCAGCAATACAAATGCCTAGCAAGACATCCCACCAAGCTATCTAGGAAATATTAGCCACAAAAAAGGCTCCATCACAAGTTAGAATCGACAGAAAGAGCTAGACGACCTGTGTTCTTCCCACACAATGACTGAAACCCTAGTAATTCAAGTGTTTTCTAGGAATTGCCTCTCACAAACCTTAGAACCTTCCTCCCTTGTTGCATAAAGGAAAGTACAATTACAAGTTCATATTCAAGATACAAATGAACCCAAAAAACCTCAAGTCAAACACAAGCCTCAATGTAAGACACCAAGTGGTCCCATGCCACCTACAATATCATGCTCAAGATACAAAATATAGAGATATAACAGTCAAGGCTATGACCATCAGAAAAGTACTTGGGGAGATAGGCCCTAGCTTGTCTAAGCAAAATCCAATATTTTGATCGATAAAGATCTCATGTCATAAACTGAGAAAACAATGAGGGTCCTGTTAGTTTATCCAAATAATCTCTTGAGGGGCAAGTGGAGACCCCTACAACTAAACAAAGTGATGCCAAAAAGATCAAAAACACATCCATAAATAGGATCATACCATAAAAAATCAATATTTACATGAAATATGAGAAGATCCAGGATGTGGGGCATACTCATCCGTCAAACAACTGGATAGTATCGCTCTCGATCATCTCTCCATCTAGAATTTCAAAATATGATAGAATCCCCATATCGAGGAAAATAACGTCTTTGGATAAAGCATCAACACTCAAATTGTGTTATCTGTAAATTTGCCAGAAATTTAAAGAGAGAAAAGAGGATTTTAATGCTACAATACGTTCCCACTAGTGAACCAGATCTAACACATCCAGACCAACCTTTGTATTTTCCCCATTTATCACCACTTGTGAGTTCCCCCATACCATGAAAGAGGGTAAACCCAGAGAGGCTACAAAATATAGAAGTGACTAGAGAGCCACCAACTCTGCCCAAGTGTTAGTGTTGAGAGCCACCAACTCTGCTGAAGTGTTAGTGCTAATATAGATGGACTTATTACATAAAAACCTATATATTTAATGGGTTGGGATATGACCCTAACAAGCCCTTCCCCTTAAAATATAGCATTGTCCTCAAGGATGGAGATGTGGAAATTATTGAAGCATCTATGTTGGTTCCCATGTAGCATCCTTAGGATGGGTATCTTTCCAATATATTAAGAACTCTTGGACGGTGGAATGGTGGATATGGAATTCCCTTTTATCAAGAATAGACTTAATTTGCAACAAAATACAACATTTTCACCTAATTCTATAAGGAGAGTTTGAATGCAACATTGAGGGCCAACCACTTTCTTCAAGCAAGAAACATGAATAATGTAATGACTAGGTATCCCTAATTTGTAAGCCATGGGGCCCACACATTGAGGGTATTATAGGGCACATAAATCTTGGGGGAAACCTTTCAGAAGTGGTTGCATTAAGCAAGGTTTGTATATAGGTTTGTAGGTGAATAAAGACATTATCCGCTTCTACAAAATGGTGTTATGAATGATAGTGATCAACCTTCTACTTCATCATATTCTGATCCATTAGTAAATTATCCTTTAGAGTGAAAATAATTTTAATTTGACATATGATTTTTTTGTCAACCTACTAGACCTTAGATACTCCTGGTAAGTATGATAATATCGAGGGGGGTTTTGGCCATAAACACCTTCAAAGGGAGTCATTTGAATGGAAGTAATATGAGTAGTATTATATCACCATTTTGCTAAAGGAAGTCATTGAACCCATTGGGATTGCAACTATGAATTAAAGAACCACAAATATTCTTACAAACACTTATTGACAATGTTAATTTGACCACCATTTTAATGGTAATAAGTAGTACTAATATTTAGTTGAGTTACCTAGAGTCAAAACAAATCTTTCCTTAAATAGATAGTGAAGGTGGGGTCCAGATTCATGGAAATATTCTATAGCATACAATAGAGTTTGAATATATTATCCATGACAAATTTACCTAGCACACATTCCCTAAAAAGGTGTTATATGGCACAAAAATGAACATATTTGGAAAGGTGATCAACCAAAACAATGATTATGGACTTATTGTCATATTTTGGTTATCCCATAATGAAATATACGTAGATGTCAATTCATAATGTATTTGGAGTTGGAAGTGGTTGAATTTCACCCAAGGGTTTCAATTTCTCACCTTTATGTCTTTGGAAAGGGCCACATTTAGCCNATGACATTCTTTGTATTCTTTGATGGACCTCCAATTTGTGTATTTTATAGCCCATACTATATTATATATTTACATTTGACACTTACATATTAATGTGAAACATTCATGCTTTTTGATGACCAATATAGACTTTATGCCATATTATTATCTAATTATATATACAATTGCTTAATTCCAAGCATGAATGTGATGTGCTTGATTTGAAAGTGAGTTTTTGATAATTTTTGTATGTGAACTGATATGGTCGAAATGGATAATAGTTTATGGATTTGATCTGCAAGACAAGGATGATCTCCTTCATTTATGAATCCAAATCTAGTCCCTTAACCATATTTAGAGTTGCTAACTCTCAGAGGAATCCATGATGGCCTAGACCCACAAAGACTAATGTCATGTGATTTACTTTAAATGGATGAAAGGCTAATTTGTTACTACAAATTGATTCCATGTCGTCAATCTATTTTAGATCAATGGTTAGGGATGTCATGAGATTGAGGTGCATTTCCCTACTAATGTGTATATTTTGTTCCTATGCCAATCACAACCATCATGTTGACTTAACTTGCATGAGCTCTTTCCATAAAAACACCATCCTATGACATCATGTTGACACAATTATAAATTTTACTGACTTTCCCATGGGATGAACATTATGACCTACATATGATTAATTAAGTACCATCCTTTAAGAAGATAGGTCACAAGATGAAGCCCTTACTTCGCTTATCCCTTCCCAAACACAAAAAAATGAATCTCATTAGCAAACACTCATATTTGTGTTACTAATATAGTTGGGCATTTAAACCAAGTATTCAAAAATTTACTTAACTAGAATTGAGTCTATGAATTTTACTTAACTAGACATTAATATTTTATATCAGCTATGGTATTTGTAGAAGTGACCCCATTGGATAGTACATGCAGTCAATACATGTGCAATTCAAAACCCCATCTAATGTTTAAAGTGTCAAAATCCCACATTGAAATTAAAAGAGCCCTAACTAAAGTATTTTATATTATTTCTTGACTCCTTGACTTGTGGTATTTTCCCCTTGAATTACTCAATGGTGAAATATAAAATGAAGCTTTCCCTCACTTGATGAACATACATTCAATCATTTTCTTTATCTTTGTCCAAAATTATGGCGGTGGCGGATGTGTTCCAAGGCCGATTTCTACATGGGCAGATTGGAAGAGGCTCTTGATTTACTGATGAAATATGAGGAAGTAAACTCTACACTTGAAAAGTCTGGCATGGAGTGTATGGAATCTATGACATCATTTATGGCCATGATCTGTGAACTACTTTTCCATAAGGTTGCAAGAAATAAATATTTTCAAGAGGGTAGGCATGCAGAAGTAGTGGAACATTATACAACTGCTTTGGCATGCAATGGAGAATAACGACCTTTCACTGTTGTTTTCTTTTGCAATCGAGAAGTTGGGCCTCAACCTTGAGAGTTATCATTATTCTGTAAATATCACATACATCCCAAAACCATGAATTAGGGGCACTTCTCTACCCTAAATCAATATTAAAAGAGCCTCATATTTAGTTATAGGCGGGTGTCAGTGTCAAAGCATCCCTAACAAGTGATAAGTAACAACAAAATCAAGTTTTTGTGAGTTCTTCAATGCTGCAAAATTTTCATTAATTTTTAAAAGCTTTGATACAATGTTCAAATATGGAGAAAGATGAAACAAATGACTATCAAACCATGAATGGTTGAACTGACTATGTATTATCATACAATTATATATATTGTACATGTTTGACTGTTCTAGCCAATACGGGGTAACCTATTATGGAACCGACTAATGGAATGTAACTAATATAGGCTAACTAACAAGATTACTACTCTTAACAAGCAATTCTTTCTAATTTATTAAAAGAGATTGTGCAGTAAATTCATACAATGTTATTAAAAGAGATTGTGCAGTAAATTCATCCAGGTTTGACTATGTTTTTCTACCTACTCACCATGTTTCATTATACATTGTTGCTATGTTTAACATGTTTATGTTTTTCTTTCTAGTGTAAGTTCTCCACAATTTACTCTTTTTTTAAACCTATTCACCACGTTCCATTATATCAATAGCTCAGTTTAGATGAGAGATAGAGGGTCCCTCAGTTAAAATACCATAGACCAATACCCACAAACCTCTACAATTTCCTAATCTTACTTTGATAAAAAATTAAGTATTCTGCATGATGATATGATATTATTTTAAAGTGGTCTAGTCTCCCAAAAAAATCTTTAAACAACCAAGTACTATATCCTCTTGGAAAATCCCAAGAATATTGTATATCGAGGATAACGATATAACTTCATGAATTCAACGAGCCACCAATGCCCACACAGATAGGGCCATACTGGCTTTTATCATCAGACCTCCTTCATTAGCGAATGATTTGGAGATCACCCCAAATTTTGTGAAGATAGAGCAATGATAAACCACTTTATTTCTGTAGGCCTATGTTCATTAAGAAATTATTTGAAAAGTACCCCATGTTTTTTAAAATAAGAGCGAATAGAAATTATGAACAAAATAGTAAACCAAACCATAGTTGACAATTTATAATATATATTGTGGTTGGACAGATGGGACTTGATAATGGAAGGAAATCGAGTTTACAAAAACATGGATCCAATCGTGGCTTAGAAGGGGTTGACAACGTGGGAAAACTGGATATCTGCAAACATCAATCCAAGAAAATTGTTTGTCTTCTTTAGCACTACGTCCCCATAAATTATGCCCAAATTATGCTCAGAAGCGCCCAGATTTAGAGATTAGGTTGTTTGGAGGTATTTTGATCCATGCATTCTTGGAAAAAAATGCCAACAATTGAACAAGACTAATTGAAAAGGTCGAACATCATGGATATGTCGCAAAAAAAATCATGTAAACAGTGGGGGAAAGCAGAATCTACACCAGAATGACGAAGATGTAATCGAGAATAGTTTTTTTGCTCACAAGTATGCCCAGATATCCTACTAGAAAACCCTGTCTGATTATTCACATTGACTCTAAACCTCGGTCTGGAAAACCTCTGTTTTATTTTTATTGACTCTAAACCTAGGGATTGAAAACCCTCTTTATTTTATGCACAACAGTTCTTCAAAAAAATACCTTAAAAACCTACCTCGAAATGCATTGCAACCTCTAAAAAATACTCATTTCCAATAATAGGGAAGTTAAGAAAACCCCCAAAAAACTAACAAATAATGTACAATTTTACAAATAACATCAAGACCAAAGGATGGCCTTTCAACACAATGAAGAAAATGAACTGAAGGAATGAAACTATGTAGCAAACGAATAAACTATTTTTCACAGGAATAAAATAGGAATTGGGAAGTTTTTATTTTGTTCTAGAAAAATGAATGATACTAAGAAATACATTCCAACCCAGTTCCATGATAAAGCCATAAAACAATGTCTGTTGCAACAACAAAACGCAACAACAGAAATACCGACCACACGCACAACAAAACACCCACAAATAGAAATTACTCGCCACTCGTTGCACTGGCCTGTAGGAAGGTGGTATTCATACATATACCACCAGTGAAAATAGAAAGAACATACAAATGGAACTGAAACTACCCTCCCCACCACCTCTGAAACACAATGTCAAAATTCCTCCAAACCTACATACAATTAACCTAATTGCACACCAAATACATTATAGGCAGTCATATTGAAGGTGCAGTAGATCCGTTAGCATCTCGTGAAGAAAAATTGCAGACAACTCATGAAGAGAAAATTCAGAGAACACCGTGAATTCACCATCAACACAAATTGCACCTGTACTGAAGTCATGAAGCCCTGTCGGAGAAATCGAATGTAACAACCAATGATCAAGTCGTGTCGAGGAATGAAAATTGCAGAGGGTAAGCGTAGAAGCTTCCAAAAGTTGATAGAAATATATCTTTGTCCTTGCGATGTTGGTCTTCCTGCTCAAATAATGTCTACGAATTCAAGGCATGTCCCTAAATCTAATAAATGTAATATTGATTTGCATATCAAGCAATACAATATTGCTTTATGGCCAAAGTCCAATGTTTCCTCCTTTAAAAATGATCAAGGACCGACAAGCAATCTAAGTTGTTATTAAAATACTCCTATAGGGTTCTTGTTTTGAGGTAGGAGGTGTCTTCCAAGGGCCTTGATTCCTATAAGATACTTTTAGGGTCTAAGTTTTAATTATTCTCCCCTATCCATTTCTAAGGTCATGAGAGCTATACTTGGTTCTCAAAACATATTAATGGCTCTAATATTTCCACTAAGAGCAATACTTATTTCTCGAAACCTCATAATGGCTCTCATATTGCCACTTATAGGCTATAAATACCCTAGAGAGGCCACATGTGGTACTTTGAGGAAATATTCACGGTCCTTGAGCCTTAGAATATTTGTTTTTTTATTAAGGCATGAAGTCCTCCCCCCAACCATGTACATGACCCTAATATCCATAAATGGTTGTCAAAACCTTGCAGTGTCTTATGAATCCACACTTGGAAGCCAAAGAACCTCTAGACGTGTCCTATGTGGTGGTTTGTTACTTTGTTCCTATCCCTTAATCCCTAAGTGTGTACATTTAGGGTATAAGTCCTAGGTTTCCTGCATTTACCATGTATCGATTCATGTCCTATATATGGGGCTCAAAATCGAGTTTAATGGTGATCCTATCACCACATAGAATAAAATACATCTAATAGAGGCCAAATTTTGTGGTCCAATACTTTGTTCTGGGTCCTCAAGCCCTAGAAGCTTACCTTAGGACCTATGGCCTAGGTTTCATCCTTTCACCACTTCCATATCATAAGAACCATTTTTTTGGGTCAAAACATCCAAATAGTGTCCATAAACCTATAATCCAAATATTCCCTATATAGGTGTTGTGTAGTGGTGTAAGAACTCATTCATAGCCCTTGATTCCTGTAACTTATAGTTAGGGCCCAAGACCTAGTTTTCTTCTCCCTACCATATCTAAAACCTCAAAAGCCCTAGATGTGTCATGGTTTGAGACATTATTCTCAGTCTTAAATGACTAGAATATTTGTTTAGGGAATGAGGCCTAGGTTTCCTCCCTTGACCATGCACATGGCACCAATACCCACACCTAATTATCACAGCCTACTTATGGAATTGAGATCGACAATCAAAGGCAAAGGACACCCTTGAGAGGTCAAGCACACTTTTCTAAGGCATTATTCATGACCCAAGCTGCTTAGAATACTCTCTTACAACTTAAGGCTCAAATTTCTACCTTAACCATGCCCAAATTCCTTACATCCACGCCTAGTAATTAAAATTAAATTTAAAACTTTGGGTAAAGGTAAGTCTTTGGTAGTTGATGTAATGGAAAATATGTATAAAAATACCCTCACTTTAAGAGCCTCCAAACACCACATCAATATGTATAAAAAGCCAAGTACTATGGGTAAACCATGGCATGTGTCTAGTCTAACCATGCCAAATTTCACACCATCTCGGCACATACATGAAAAATTTCATCGTTGACCCCCCGTAGCCCATTAATTAATCTATAGGTATGGTTTTTGTTGCTCAATTTATTAGTGACGGACATGATTGACAATGAATATAATGATGAATTAGTTCATGAATATTATGATGATGAGGATGATGAGGATGATGATGATGATGACGTTGATGACGATGTTGACGACGACGATGACAATGACGGCAACGATGATGATGTTGATGATGATGTTGATGATGATCACGCCGATGATGGTGTTGATGACGACGACGATGACGACGATGATATTTGGGTCTAGAAACCCTCCCACACCGTC
>LPNX010238392.1:0-167500 GCA_001517045.1 Pseudotsuga menziesii | reverse complement strand
TAATTAACATCCACTAGCTAATAATTACCTTTCACCTTCCTCGATCTACCTTTCCCCTTCAGGTAATCCCCTTCAAAATTGTTATTGGAGTGTGGATCACAAATGCAACGTAAATTGAGCTTTGACGCTAAATTAGGAAGATATTCACTAACATAAAACATGTTTTGGTATACCATATATCCCTCCATCATAGTACCCTCAACGCGTGCTCGTTGTCTAACCAAACCCTTCATAAATTTCAAGTGCCTCTCAACCATCCACATGGACCTTCAGTGCATAAATCCACGCAACTCAATATCCTCAACTTGGTGTATGAGGTAGTGTTTCCGTGCATTGAAAAATGTCAAAGGTATATGCTTCTGCATTTCATACATGAGACAAGGAATTTATCTCCTCCAATACTTTATATATTTTTTATATATTTCTTTAGATGACAACCATCTACAAGTCACGCAAACCAATAATGATATTTAACAAAGAAAACATTAAATTACATAACATGAATTAGTGCACAAAAAACAAATATAAATTATACGAAGAATTAAAGAAACACTAAGCACATGCAAATAATCACTAGTTACCTCATGTATTTCCCAAGATTATATATAACTTGTTTGACATTATTGTCGAAGTTGTCTAGGGGAGAGAGAGGTAGAACATACTGTAGCAATATACAAACTACATCATTTTTTAAACAAAGAGTAGACAAACAAAATAACAAATTTATGCAATGTAATTAAAAAAAAATTATATGGACATAACGATAATAATTACCTTCACGAAGACATTGCAATCATGCGTTTTGACCCCCACAAAATCACCTTTCTTTGTTATGATATTCTTCAAGTTCGCACAAAATCCAATGGGAAATTTAATTTTCTGCATTAATTCTTTTACAACATTACTTTGTTGCTCCGTAAACATCCATGGAATTGAGTTTATAGTAATTTGGTATTCGTTGCTATGAAATTGAATGACGTCTTTCATTGCATGGTTTCATTCTTGAATGTCTTTGCAAACTTTGCCAATTTTTTCTTTCTCGCTCCTTAGCTCGAATAGTCTCCATAATGTTTCAGTCACATTCTTTCCAATATGCATTGTATCAAACATATGAGTGATTTGTAGGTGCTCATAGTAGGGAAACCTGCTGAATTGTATAGGATAACTTTTCATTCCTCGTGGAAGCCCATTAATGCCTTCATGATCACGATGGACATCATGAATACTAGTTTATAAATAATTATAGAAATCAATTATGGCAACTACAGTAAACAACACATAATAATAATAAAAACATAACAATTCATATACGATGATCCATACTTACCAGCTTGACGATTTCTATTATATTACATCTTCCAAAGGTGAGGTGTCATTCTCCGTGGTTTTAATGCAGTCTCTTGCTTCCCATTGAAAATATTTTTTTGGGTTGTTGTATACCTATGATTCTTAGAGAGGAAGTTCCTATACTCATCAAACACCTCATTTCTTAAGCTTTTTTAGCGACGAGATTTGATCTTAGGACCACAAACTGGACATGCAAATTTTCCCTTTGTTTGAATACCTACATAAAGATATGGAATATCTATGTCAATTATAATTATATATAAAATGAATGGAATATTTAAGACAACATGCGTGCATACTATATTAACTAGTTCATAAAATTAAATCTAGTTACAGTGGAACTTATAATTATAAACCACAAAAATGGGTTAACCCTGGGGCATCATGTATCGTCCATATAAGCATTGTATGGAATTGAAATTTTATTTGTTATATTGGTCTAGATACGGCATACATAGTGATGTCATTCCATAACTTTAGTAGCCCGTCTATAACAGGTTCAATATATACATTCATATCTTTAACTTGGTACTTACCTAATTGATTTAAACATATAAAATATATAATTATGAGTAGCATTTATATATATAAACCATGCACAAGAGAAAAATAAAAATTATATATGACATTAGGAAACAAAATACGACAAATGAGATGCCACAACTACATTAAAAATAAAACCGTTGTAGACACAATATACCCTGAATAATCATTGACAACATTATGTGCTCCCTCTTTATTGACAACCATGGATGAATGTTATTGTTGATAACAAAAATGGGCCACACCATGTAAATGGATCTCATCTGTGTAAATGGATTAAAACCATCTGACGCCAACGAAATCCTAAGATTATGGGGTTCTTCTTTAAAGTGAGGCCACGTTTCCTCCATATCTCTAAATGCAAAACCATCTACGGGCATTCAAATAACATAATCTTGACTTTTGTTCCTAACATGGTAATCTATAAATTGCGCTATGTTATTGCACCTCAATAGTCGTTGCAAATGTGGAATGATGTGAATATAACAAAAAACCTTGTGAGGAACCTTTTTTGTTACTTGATCTGTTCGACATCTACTTATATGACATTCCAGACATTCTGTTGCAAATTCATGCTAATTATAATATATAACATGGTCATCGGGGCATGCATGAATTGATTCATAATGCATTCCAATCTTTTTCATGATGGAAGATAAATCTCGATATGTGCGAGGTAAAATATTTGATGGTGGTAACAAAAATTATTCTATAAAGCTACATCAAATAAAAATAAAAATAGAGTTAATATAATATATAAATAATATTAACAAAACACACTTCATCCGTATTAATTTGAATTATGAATTAAAAATACATATATTAGAGGAATAAAGATAAACTTTATCACGATCGTATATATGTGATGGATTATTTTACATACCTTAACATCCTTGTGATTGATATGTTTGGAACACCATTAATAACCTTCAAGTTCATTATCAACAATATAGAAGAGAGAAGATTTGTTTTGGAGCCTTCATAAAGGGGTTCGTATGCCTTCTCAAGAAGAGGTATATCGTGAACAACATTAAAGTCATCAATATTTTCATTATCATCGTCATCGTCATCATGCATTCTAACATTAAATGAATCATGGATCAATGTATTTGTATCATTCCCCCCCTAAAACTTTATAATGCTAAACTTACAAATGGACGATAGTCATTCCCCCCCTCAGTTTCCATGTTCCCTAATTGTTTTGTGGCTGTTGCGATCAATATTCTTCTCCTCTTAAAGCCCCTACATTGACTACATGGACAATATCATTTCCCAACACCCCTTGTTTTCGCCGCATCCCACAGTCTAGCAAGAAATTGTCGATTTTGATCGTTTGGATCAGGGATATTGCTATTTGAATTTTTGTCACAAACTTCGTGAATGAAGACTATCGACATATATTAAAAAATCAAGGTCCACACATCAATATTTTCACAAATGGTGGTTTGTCAAAGAATAAAAAAATTTCCACAAACTGTTTGTTGAAGAAAAAAATAATTCCACAAACCGTCCGTCGAAGAATAAAAAGATTCCTCAAACCGTCTGTCGAGGAATAAATAATTTCCGCAAACCGTCCGTCGCTTCTATAGAAAACATGTCGGAATTTTTATTTAGTTTATATATTTTCAAATTAAACTGTCATCAAATATCTGACGATAATAACCTAGTTACTATTGCAAAAAATCCTTAAACAATCGTCGCAAATCTGAGGACTGTACGTCGCAAATCTGGCGACTGTATGTCGCAAATCCAACGATCGTAGGGACACTTAACCGACAACATGAATCATCGTAAAACCAACTTCATAGGTGTCAGAGTTCTGACGATGCTTCAAGATGACAAAAATAGATCCAACAAAACAATACTTGTCATCATTGTACTCCGACAAAAAAGTACTTTTCGTCGGATATCAACGGATTTTGCGTTCAAATCATGTTGTGAGGCCATGAACTTAGGGTATTTGTGAGTAATATCCATGATGATGTTTTCAGTCACTGTAACCACATCATCCTATGATCCCATATTTAACCTTTTTTATGACCTTCTGGTGATGGTATTCCTTGACTTATAAAAAATAATGGTATCTAAGTGATCCACCGTGTGCTGCTTAGAAGGGGTAAATGGAGTAATCCCAAGTTCTCCAAAAGGAATGTGTCCACTTGTAATTGTGCCACCGGATGAAACAGGAGGATCTACTAGGTCATTCTGAGCTATTTCCCGATCCAAATCTTCCCAGATTTTGTCCTCTTCTTCCTTTCTTCTTAATTCTTGAATAGCTTCCGCAACTTCCTTTTATGCTCTTTCTTCTTCCTCTTTTAGTAGTATTTCCTCTTCCTGTTGCTTCAGAACCTCTTCTTTCTTCAATCTCTCTTCTTCTTCTTTATGCTTCTGAGCTTCTTCGAATTGTCTCCTTTCAGCTTCTTCTCTCATTTGCTTCTCTTCCTAGGATTGTTGTAACCTAAATGCCTCATCCTTTTGTTTCTATAGCTTCTTCTTTGCTGCACTGTTGTTGTATTTACTATTATCGGTGCCACTTTTCTTCTTGAAACGCTTGTTCAACTCATTCATATTACTAGCCCTTCTATATGATTCTTCATCCTTATTTTTTTTAAATAAAAGGATTATATTACTGCAATGTCATGTAATTACATGCGGCTTAAAGGAACCAGAATTATCATACCCATCTCTAACAAGGTTTACATTCTTCCCCAAAAATACCCCCATTCCCCAAAACAAAACAACCATATTTTTCTTGGCATAACCCCTTTCCCGATATATACATAAAACACATATCCTGACATAAAACATAACACTACTGGATCTACTAACAGAGGACTGAACGTGAATAATAGAGCACAAAATGGAGGCCTCAAACCTGAAATTGGGTTGGAGATCCCATAATCAATCAATTGAATTTAGGTGGAGAGGAACGTTTGGCTTGCTTCTCTTTCCTGTAGAGATCCCTAGCTGCATTGTCGTAGAGCATGGTCCCTTTTTGGTTCATCTTCCTATTCGGACCTCCTTCCTTTGCTTGCACCATCCCCAGGTGAAAGAATTGAATACCCATCCATGAGGCCATGATATCTATCTTCCTATGAATAAGGTGACAATCGGCATTGTGCTCCTTCCACACTCTGACCGGTTCTTCATCCCCCTTCCGCTTCGAAGCATTGCTAAGAGAAGAGTGCATGAGAAGGTTCATGTTAACCCAATAGAGAATGAGCATTCTATCATAAGTCACGACCCTCCCAGTCGTATTACTAGGGTCCACCACCCAGGCCTCAACATCTCGACACAACTCCTTGCTGGGCATAACCTTAAGTTCCCCCCACAGGTGACATGCAACTATTTGAATTTCACTACTAGTCACCAGTGGAACCAAACATTTGAAGAATTCAATGGCTGCCCGTACGTGAACCTAGGCCCTTAACGCATGACCCTTCTTTCCCTTCCTCTCCTCAACCCCCTTACCATTTTCATGATAGTTGGGTGAGTCCTCCCCCATCCCCAAGTTTCCCCTCTTAAAGTGCTTGGGATCCATGGTAAGAAACAAGTAGAGAAACCCCTCACTAAGAACCTATGCTTTAGAGCAAAAACCAAATCCATGAGCCTTATCGACCAAGAAATTGTGCACAGAGACAATAGTAAATGGGTTACTCCTTAGAGTTTGGGTGGAGGTTGACATATCCGCTTCTTGATATAAGGGTGGTGCCTCATCATAATCACAATAGTTTTGTACACATCCCTCGTAACCCAGATCTTAGCACCATCCCCCTCCGTACCAAGAATTGAAATTGGCATCGTCTCTGTCTTAAAGATCAGATAATATCTATCCTTTGTGGCGTATCTTTCGTTTCCATCCCTTCGAGCATGAAATTGTACGTAGATAAGATGATTGAGGGCTAGGCTCGAGGGAGACCATCCTTTCATCCACAGGATCACATGTGGTGAGTCTCCTAACCTGCACCATACGTCATCATCCCCCTGTCACTTTCCTGGTTGGCATGAGATGAGGCTTCCACCTGTTGGGTAGCGTCATAATCATGGGAAGCCAATTGTCTGCAATGGGGGACCCATCCCTCAAGCCTAAAATCGTTCAGCGTACCGCACCTTTGGGCCCTACCCCCCTCCACACCAGCATTGGCTAGCAGGCTGGCCACTTGGTTGGAATCTCTACAGACGTGGCTAAATGACACAACTGAATGCACAAAAATGAGGTAGCGAAGGGTGTCAAGTATGCTAGCCCAACTCCAGCTAGACGAAGTTCTCTCAGTCGCTCTTCCAGTGCTCTTCCATTAGCAAGCCTCTTAGCCATTTGGATCAGGATGTTTGAATCACCTTCTACAATCACATGCATCCAACCCTCCCTGATCATAATCTTGAAACCTCATATCAAGACCTCTAACTATAGTTGGTATCAACTCTCATTGGTATCAACTTCAATGGACCCGTAATAAATTTTCATAATTTTACCCGTTGAATCCCTACAAACCCCTACATAGCCTGCAGGGCTCGGGTTGCCTTTGGAAGCCCCATCAAAGTTTAACTTAAACACCTGCAATGGGGGTGGTGACCAAGAGTTCAGACTTGAGTTCCTACACAACATATCCTTTCTATGAATCCCGTCCATCTTAGTTGTATCCAAGCCCCATCGCTCCACAATGTAGGTTTCTTCCACCGAGATAATCTTATCCTGATCAGTCCATTGCATACTTCGAATAATTGCCTAGATATTTCCCGCCAAGGTTTTCCAAACTTCTTCAACTGTATGGCCTTTATCCTGGAAAATACGACTATTTCTCTCTTTCCAGACACTCCACATAGCCATCCCAGGGAAGGAAGACCATAAGGTTCTGAGAATATGGTTCTTGAAATATTTAGGATTCCATTCTCGGAGGGACTGTCCTGGTTTTCCTCTGCACCTATCACATCGTCGAAATGCCAAATCCCCTTGATCCCAAATGGAGGCAGTGAAAAGGTAGTTGTCCAACAAATTTCCCATATTCTCTTCGTTCTTGAGACATAAAACGCACTGGGAGGGACCTTGGATCCCTCGTCGTCTAAGGTTTTCTCCTGTGAGGATTCTTCCCCTAACCACAAGCTAGAAAAAGGTATCCACCTTTAGCTAATGATTTGTCTCGCATATCTTCTTCCATATTCCATCCTCAACCTCCTGGTTTCCAAGCCTGATGTCATAGGCCTCCTTGATGTTGAACGTACCCTTATGCTTATAACCCCACCTTAAAATATTCGGGCCAGCTTTAACATTAATAAATATCTTTTGGAGCTCTTCCTAGAATGAATGCAGTTCCTTATCATTGATACGGCCATCCCTTCCCTGGTATCTCCAACATCGCTGCTCATCAGGCCCTAGATCCTCCCCTAGATCCTCCCAATAATGACTCACCTTTACCCTTCCCTCCTCCACCCCTCTAGATTTGATGTGTTGCCAGCTAGGTTCTATATCCATCTTGGGAAACTAGTTCCATGAATCCTCCCAGAAGTTGGCACTCTCCCCATCCCTAATTTCCCAGAAGCGATGCTCCCGTACCACCCACTGACCAATCAATGCCTTCAACCAGATGGGGGATCTTGGTTTCTCCTCATTGAATCAGATCAGCTAGTTTTTTGGTCTACCTCAGGCGTATTTGGTGTTCCATAACCTATCCTATGGCTCCAATGAGTAATTGCACCACTTCCACCAAATTTTAGTCCCCTGGATTTCACTCATTACCTTAGGGTCCTGAAACCCCATACCATCTCTCTCCTTAGGGAAACATATCTTCTCCTATCTCACCAACAAAAAATTATCCTTGGCTTCTCTTCCACTCCATAGGAAGTTTCTCTGCATACTCCTAATTTCCCTTAAGATTGTTTTTGGCACAGATAAAATCGAGAAAAGGTAAATTGGCATGGCTTGTGTCACTGCTTTGACCAGGACCAGACTATTGGGAAAGTTTAAAGGGCAAAGAAACCAACTTGAAATCCTATGTTGTAACCTATCCCAAATATCCTGCCACGATACCTTTTTCAACATGCCCATCCCTAGGGGAACCCCAAATATTTGGATGGCAAAGTGCCTCTAGAAAGTCCAAGAATCCTAACGATCTTCCTCTGGAATATGGGCACTGTATTAAAAAAGAAAACCTGATATTTGTTCATGTTAACTGCCAAACTCGAGGGCTTAGAAAAGAGGTTGAGACTCCTCTTGAAAGCATGGGATTCTTGAACTGAAGGATTCCCCATAAGCATCATTTCATCCATAAACTGTTGATGCGTCTGGAAATCCATTCCCTCATGGAGTTTAAGCCCATGAATCTCGTCACTTCCCGATTGGGTTTGGATGGGCCTGCTCAATCCTTCTGCCAATAAAATGAAGAGAAATGGGGACACTGGATCACCCTTTATGATACCATGTGAGGGGTGGATAAGCTTAGTCAGGGATCCATTCAGAAGGATAGAGAAGAAGGGAGTTGTTATCAGACCCATTACCCACTTCACCCACTCTGATTCGAAACCAAAGGCTTCCAACATCTTTTCCATATATTGCCATCTTACTTTATCATAAGCTTTCATAATATCCGGTTTTATCAACATACCTAGTCTCCTGGTACTTTTCAGGGAGTGAATCGCTTCATGAACCAAAATGGCTCCATCTAGGATCTACCTCCCCTCCACAAAACCTGATTGTTCTTAGCTTATCAGATTGGGAAGAGGGGTTTTAATCAATTCGCGATTTCCTTTGAAATTATTTTGTAGATCACATTGAATAAATCTATAGGTATAAATTTACGTGGGTTGTCTTCTCCATCCTCTTTTGGGTTTAAGGTCAGGAAGGTTGCATTAAATGCTCCTATCACCCCGCATTTACTCCTTGATTCTTCAACTATCTCTAAAATTTATTCCTTGATCAGGTCCCAAAATTAGTGAAAGAAGTTTGAGGTAAATCCATATGGAACCAGGGCCTTCCCCAAAGCCATATGATTTACAGCTTCATCCACCTCTTGCATGGATGTTGGCTTAAGCAGTATCTCATTGTTCTCCATGGTGACTATTTTAGGAATAATCCTAGTGATTATGGCTATATCCTGACCCCTGTCACCCCTATCCTCATTGAGAATGTCCTAAAATTGATGAGTCAATTCCTCCTCAATATCCCTTCTAGTTTCCATCTAGAGACCATCCACTTTTTGGATTTTATGGATTTTCAAGTTGTATCTATTGTGGATGACCGAGTTGTGGAAAAACTTTGTGTTCCTTTATCCCTCCTGTAACCATTGGTTTCTGGATTTTTGTTTCAAGAATATTCCCTCCTGCATTTCCCTAGCCTCTAGCTGACAGAGTAAGCCCTTATCCCTGGATTTCATATCCTCATCCCACCCATCTTCTATTCATTTATGGTTTATAAGCTCAATATCATTTATTATCCTTCTCTTATCCTCAAAAATATTACCAAAGTCTTCTTTATTCCATGTGTGAATTTTGGCCTTAGAGATTTAAGATTATGCTAGAAGAGGTACATCACTATTCCCACAAGGGGGACCATCTCCTACCACCACTGAGCCACCAGATCCTTAAATTCTTTATGATCCAACTAGAATTATTCAAACCTAAACGGTTTGCTCAGAACCGCATGCATCCTATCCCAGTTGAGACAAATGGGACAATGATTTGACCTCGCAGCTAGAAGGACATTGGCCACTATCTCCCTTATTCCCCTCATCACATTCTCAGAGACTAAATATTTTTCAATCCTCAAGGCAACAAGATACTCCCCTCCACGTTTGTTGTTCCAGGTGAACCAACGATTTCCAATTTCAAGGTCTACAAAGGCACTATGTACTAGGAAGTCTCTGAAAGCCTTTTGATATTTATTCAGAGCATGCCTTCCCCCGTTCCTCTCCCTGAGAGAGGTGATTATATTAAAATCTCCCCAATGACCCAGTTTCCTTCACCTTCTTGGCTTTGAATCCATCTGAAAAAATCCAAAAAGGCCTGCTTCCGAGGGAAAGCGTTGGGGTCATAAACATTCACCAAAATATCCTTAGATCCTGTCTCCAGGAAATGAAAATTAGTCACTAGGGAGAATTGGCTGGCCCTCAATTCCATGAGGTCAACAAATCTTGGTTGCCACAGGACCGCTATCCCACCATCCATTCTAGTTGCATCTATTTCCATTACTTTGCTACCCTTCCATACATTCTCCCTAAGTTTCTCCATCACCTTTGAACTGCATTTTATTTCTTGAAGAAAAAGGACATCTCGTTTCTCTTTCTTAATATTCCTTGCTAATATCTTAACTTTACTATTACACCCCTTTCTATTCTAGTATATTATCTTCATTGGCTAACCTTATTTACTTCAGAGAAGGCTGCCCTAATTGTTGGGTACTGACATGATTCGATGAATTTTACACCTACCTCTGTGATTCGATGCTTGTTTGTTTTCCTTCCCCTCTTCAATTCCTCCTCTAGGGAATTCCTTTTACTACCCTTATGGGAATCTTCTACAGTCCCCAGATGTTGTTGATCTCTGGTCTTGATGATGAATTCCTTGAGAAGATCTAGTTGCCTTCAGGAGACATACCCATGCCCCTCCTTTCCACATCCCTTGTCAATCACGTCCAGATCTAATTCCCCCAATTCCATTTCTTCCACTTCATCCTCTTCCATCACCTCCATCAGGGTCTGTTTCTCCTCCTCATTACTTGTTTCTTTCCCCTTGTTCGCCTATTGCTTCACTAGATCCCCCTCTCTTCTCCCCTCCCCCTCAGTCCTGGTCTCCTGTAGGATCTAGAAAGGGTTATTGGATCTAAGTTTCTCCTCCAGAATTTCCTTCCTTGGTTTCAGGGGTCTACCTACTTTTGACCTACGTGAACCCTTCACCATCAGTTTTTCCCTCTTGGAAATGGTTCGACATGGTCTGAGGCTGAGACAACTTTGAGCAGTTCCTCCCAAAGTGGCCATATTCATGGCACTGTCTGCATTTGAATGAAATTTGCTCATCGTCAATAATATGGATCCATTCTTTTTCATCCCCGTTTAGGTTAATTTCCTTTGGTAGGTCTTTCGATAGATCCATGTATACACAGATGCACACAAAGGCCTTGTATCTCTAGTTTTTGGTCTACTCTACCACCTTCATAAATTCCCCCAGTGACTTTTTGATATCTTGCAAGATTTACAGATCCCAGTATTTGTAGGGAAGGGAAAAAAACCTGATCCATACTGGGGAAACTGTCATGTCCTCAGTTTTCGGGTTGAACTGCTCTTTCCAGGGCCGAAGATATAACCCTGCCGAAAAGAAGAAGTACGGTCAACCCTCTAGAACCCTATTCCTATCCTCCTGGTTGAAGAAGATGATTGTGAAAAATCCCTTGGACCCTAGATGAAGATCATAGTGTCCCTTAGGGTTCCACATGTTCTTGATCCAACGAACTAGATTCCTCTCCTTCGGCCACACTCCCACAAATTTCCCAATGAGACCTTTCTCCTTCCACAACTCGATCTTTCCCCTTACCTTGTCGGATTTTATCTGTATGGATGGTATAGATTAGGATTTTGGAATGCACCCTCCTGGGCCTAATCTTCTTCCCCTCCCTAATCCATCCTTTCTCCCTTCTCCGTTGTCGTTTTTTCCTTGTGCAGGTGTGTGGCTCTATGGAGCCACCCTGCCATAGTCAGAAGCAGGGGGTTTTGCAACCCCCACCCATGTAGTCCTTGCACCAACTCTCGCGCTTCCAAGCCCTCACGATATCGCTAGATCGACTTCTTCTCTCTATCTTCTTTTCTTCATCCTTGTTAAAATGGTCTGAGTATTTGTATTGTATTATCACGGTTGTGCAATGTTCTGCAACCTTACCCTTGCTATCATTCATATGGAAAATTTTCTCACCAAAATGAAAAACCTCCAACTCTTTTACAAAATCAGTGGAAGCTTTGACTTTGGAGAACTTGTATCCTCCATGCAGAAAGGTAGCGGTGGAATGGTTTCCTTTTTCATATCGTGAAGGAAGTTTCCTACATTTATGAACACTTGCCTTACTCCTTCTTTGTGGACTATGTAGTCTGTGGCATACTTGGGCAGTAGGGATAGAGCTCTGGAGCCTCCGTACATTCTTAGATATGTGCCTGTGAGAAAACGTAGTCGCCATATTCACACATAACTTCCATCACATTACCAGATAGGTAGTTTGGTTCTTTGAGAAAAATTAGTTCATAAAGGGGCATTAGAAACTCCTCACAAATAAGTTTTTAGAAACCCGCATACTTATGTTCCCATAGAATAAGATAAGCAACATACACTGGATTCTCAATTCGTGTCCAAATGCACCCAAGCTTTCCAAAAGGGCGGCTGTAAAAAATACAGTCGATCAGGCAAGATGACATGTAAAATTTTGATCTCTTCTGGGTTATTCCTCCATGTGTTGCTGCTACATAGGATGACAAACTAGCTGATATGATGTCTACCCAGTTAAAAATAGTGCCTTCAAAGGATACACAATAAATTAGGAGAATCTAATTCAGTTTATACAGTGTCTGTCGGCACGGCAAAAAATCATGTTCAGCATCAAAGCTATGATCCTGAAAGGGGTTCATGTGCTTTGGGACTCATATTCCCCAATCGCCTTTTGGCGCAATTTCTTTCCTTGTATCATCATTTTCTTTGCACATTCCACAACATCAATATCTACCTTTTTGACCCAACCATCATTCCTCATAACCTATGGAGGGGGTAGCTTGCTGGATAAGTTTACGTAAGTTGGAGTGAATGAAGCGAAAGCTTCCCCTTTTACATTAGAGATAATCATTGTAGAAGAATTTGACTGAGGAAGAATCCATCCGATGACTTCTGAAAATGGGAATAGCTCTGGGCGTGTAGTAGCCTTAGTGATGGAACATTTCTTTTATACCAGCATAGGGGACATTTTGATCTCTAATAATTTGATAGAGATATCCCCATTTGAATTATGGGGAAGCTCCTGTAATGGCCTTACTATCCTCGAATCTGATTTTCGTCCTGGAGATGATATCCACATCTGAATCAACCTCACTTGTCTTCACTTTCTTCTTACCACCCCTTTTAGGCATTGTGTGAGTTTTTTTTTTCAAATCTGTTCTTCAAAAAGTAATTCTACTAGGTAAAAGCAGAATCTATGACATGGGTGTAATGAGAAGTGTATTAGTAATGTCGTAGTTGTTTTGAGTAAAGAAATAGATGTTATTTTACTGAAGTATTCTATTATGAAAAGAAGAGTTGTGATATGTATACATTACTGTTCTTCGATATTGGAGAGTGCAATTGTTTTCTAGTGTTAGAAAGGAGAAGAGAACCATATTTACCAATCTAGTGCTGGCCACCCAAAAATAGTTGTGTAAGATCGAGAGACAGACTCCATTAGTAGTTGTTTAATCAATTGTGCTATGACAACAGGGTGTATGTTTACCGAGTTCAAATGAAAGCTTATCAACACATGCATATATGTCATTGTGTGAGTTAAAATGTGTTGTTATCCTATCTCATTCTTTTTGTTTTAAAGCAGTAGTAATCAGTCATAACAATGTGGAAATTGAGCACCTTATCATTTTTTCTTTCATGCATTAATGTTTGTTGGTTTTATCCAGGCTAGTGGAGTTTACAGGCTTTGTTTCCAACCTTTCATTTATTAAGTTGACACTCTCAAGGCAACAAGTTTTACTCATAACCTTATTCCAAGGTGAGGATGTGCAAGAATGTAAAACATCATACTGTCGTAATGAATCATTTCACAGTGGTAGAAGGTGGACTCTCAAACCTTGAAAAACCTTATTTTCATTAAAACAAAAATCGAGCGGTTTTACGTAACAATCCCAATATTCTTTTTATTCTATCACATTTATGGGGTGCTCAACATATTCTCCCAAGATAATCATTGCGGAGTAAAATCATGGGTATGCGCAACCACTGTAATGGAAAAATCCCTCCTTTTAAGCATAGCATGTAAATCCTGACATCATAGAAACGCAGACAAGCAAGTACTTTGGATTGGGCATGTATCCTCATCCTATCCTGAAAATGATGTGAAGTTCGGTATAAGATCAAAACACTCATAAGAAACGAGTCTGCATGCATCGGGGAAGAGTTTTTCCCTAAGAAAAATGGACGCATAATGAGTTTCCTGGTGCGATAGTTGTGCAGAAACAGAGCACTATGTAGGAAAAAATACATGGAGGATGGGCGCGGCTAAATATTTCTCTTTAATACTAGCTAGGTAGGAAGACGGTCATGAGGCCAAAGAAATTTGGTCAAAAACACCCTCAGAGGGTTATATCCATGCAAACTAAAATAGAAATACCCTAGGGGAAGTGGACACGTGTTTTACCAGGAAAGGGGCTGTGGAACAGAGAGGGAAAAGCTATCTGATGGTGAAAAGAGGCTACGACGCATTTAACCCAAACACGATACCATCTATAAAAAGGTTTTAAACTTTAAAATGGCGACAAGAGTATGAGGTCAAAGCACCTACTTGTCAACTGTAGAATGACTGATGTTGGGATATAATGCAAACTTCAGATGTCTCTTGGTGGTTGGATTCTCTTCAAAACAGTGTTCGTTGTAGAAAAAAAATAACACCACACACGTATTTATATATAAACAATAAAAATTCATTAAATGCAGTGGTTGGGTGACATGAATGCGGTGGTTATCACATTAAACATGGTATGGGGCCAAAACGTCATTTGGCGCTAAAACCCGATCACTTTCCACGTAACGTCGATGTATGTCGGTGATATTCCAAAAATCATCTAACACTATTGTGTTGATGTATTTTTAAATTCGGAATGTATTCACTTGTATATCTTATATTGTACCCCGATGTTCCTATCGAGAGAATCATTTGTATTTCATTATACCCCGATGTTCCTATCGGTAGAGTCATTAATATAATAAAGTCATGTAAAGTCAATGAGGTTAACCCTCTGTTGTAAGTCGGGGCAATAGTCCCCACAATTGAGTTGAGGTTAATCCTCCTTGTTGATCGGAGGGTAAAGTCCCCACAGTCACTGGGGCACTAGGGTTATTAGACTCTCCTAGAGAGGTCGGCCCTGGTAATTGATTGTTAAGTGAGGTTGACTTGTTGGAGTGGACATAAAGTGAATAGAAGAATATAAATAGAAGTGAGGCTCTCCTCATTTCTACACACACACACTCACTCACTGGGGCACATGAGTGAGAGAGGAGAGCTCTCTCAAGTGAGAGAGAGAGAACAACTGTTGGAGATCATCTTTTCTGTCTTTGGGTTTTACTGCTGCCATTGGTGCTCATTCTATCTCTGAGGAAGTTGCGGGGTTTTCTCCTTTGTGGTTTCCCAGAGGAAAATTCTTTGTGTCTCTTGTCTGTTGTGATTATTGATGTGCATGTTATTCTCTTAGATAAGATCCTAATATCATATTGCTTAAATGATAAAAATATAAAATGGTATCAGAGCTAACCTGAGAAGAAGACACTATGCAGTTGTTGAATCTAGGGCTTCTTACTTTTTGAGTCTCTCTCCACAATCCATCAACAAAAGAAGGCTAGGATAACTCTCCATTGAAGGGTGAATCTTTTTTTTTAAAGCAGAATTTGATTATGGGATTTTCATTTTTTGCTGCGGGAAATTAGGGATTTTTACAGAAGAGGAATTTTTGAGTGAGCCCGACATAGGATTGCTCTCCTCCTCAAAATCGAAATTTAGAGACCAAGGTCGATATTTTTGGTTGGGTAAAACTTTGGGAAAGTCAAACCCTAATTTGACCTCGGGCTTGAAAAACCCTAAAATAGTGAAACTGGTAGTTATGGTACATTCGCTTTATCTTGAGATTGGAGAAGGCTCAGGAGCTGAAACTTTCACAGGTCGAAGATGAATTCTTGATGTACCCTGTGTAAAAGTTTCAGACTCAAATTCACTATATTCAGGGAGAATTACTATATGTCAATCTAGGAAGATCCAAACAAAATTTCACAAGATGTTCCAGATAGGGCACGGACTATAATTTCTATGGTAAACATTTCAGACCCTGAAGGTGAAATAGTGACACGTGGCAGTTAGTACAAGTTTGCTAGGTTGAACAGTCCTGAAACAAGTCACCTTGGGAAAAATCTCATAAGTCCCAATTGGTGAAACTAATTATGGTAAAACATGTGGTTTTGGAAATAGGACAGACGAGGTTACCTCAGTACGAAATTTCAGACACAAAGGAGCAATACTTTCAGAGATACCGCACAAACATTATCAAGAATTTTTGCAGAAGAAATTGGTAAACTAGGGCTTCCTGTTTCGGGAGCTTCCCTCCACTCTTTTCAGAAAAGGAGTACATTGGAAAGATTTCCTTGAAGAGGTCTATATTTCTATCCAATCAGATCTGAAAGATTCCAAGTTTTGAAAATTAGGGTTTCTCTAACAAACCCTGGATCAACCAGCTCCGAAACTAGGACGGACATCTCAAATCAGTAAGATCTAATATTTTGCTATTTACATTTGAGGTTCTCATTTATAAATGACTAGTCACACCATCTTGATGACAAGGTTGGTGAAACTGACAAATTCCAAGCATGGAATTATTAGATCTCACTGGTTCTTGAATAAAATGAATTAGACACCTACATAAGTGGAGAGGTTCCAGTTCCAGAGGAAGAAGAGGCTAAGGCCTTACACAAGAATAACCTGGTCAAGGACAAGAATATCATTGCTGATTCAATCAAGGATCACCTTATACCACAAGTGTCTTTCCTAAAGGCACCTAACGAGATGTTTGATTCCTTAACCAAGCTATTTGAAGGGAAGAACATAAATAAGAAGATGACTTTAATTAGAAACCAGTTGAAGAATTTGAGGATCCAGTGCAGAGACCATATAGTCATACTTTACAAGGGTCTCTCAAATCAAAGAACAACTTGAAGCAATGGATGGAGAAGTAGAGAATGTAGACGTTGTGATAACCACCTTGAATGGTCTCCCAGGATCATAGGATTCATTCATTCGAGGACTGTTTTCTAAAAGGAAGTGATTACTTTCAACAGACTCTGGGAAGAGCACACACAAGATGAAGCTCAACTCATAATAAGAGAAAAGAATATGGGAGCAACTGAAGATCAAGATTTCACGATTTAAAGAAGATACCTCAAGCGATGAGGAATATGAAGAACTCAATTCTTGAAGAACCTCTTATCCATCTTAATAATTTGGATAAGAAATGATGCTCTTATGAATGAAGAAGATGATGAAGCTGAAAGAAGGAGTCTACCCACGAAACAAGTAAAGATAAGTATTCAATTGTCATTTCATGATATTGTTTTGTTATGCATTTGTTTATATTCAGTTGATGTATTATGCATGATAGAATGTTTGCATTAATGAAAGTATACTACTAATATGCATGTGATGGGTAAGTAGCTCATGGTGCTATACAACTCTCCATTGCTACTTATTTAGAATGAAACCTCTTTGCTGACATATTGGATTAGTGCACAATCTCAATGATTTCTTGGTAGAGATGGAAGGCATCTAGAAAAGTTTCTGTGAGATATGGATGAATGTTGTTTTGTCTAAAATAGTTGCATGATTATATCTTTATGCATCAGAATTTTCCATTGTGAATATGCCTTATGAAATGTTTCTAACGATACAAATGCATTTGACTTGTAGGAAATATCGTGTACAATCACCTACAAGAAAAGAAGGATGAGACTTGTTCCGAAGAACAAGTGATGACAATTCAAGAAAGAGTCCAAGATGAAGAATAATATGACGATACTTTCACAGAAAGAAAGAGGTCTCATAGACACTCCAGTTATGTGAAATTATTGAGCGACATCATTGATGCAGAGCCTTCCAGCTATGAAGAAGTAGCCAAGAAGAAAGGGAAGGAGAGTACCAGTTCAAGAAGATTGATGCCTAGGATGCAGCATCGAGACCTGAAGGGAAGTCCGTAGTATCTTCCATATGGATATACAATATCCAACATGTAGTAGATTCCAACATCGTGGGATACAAGGCAAGATTCGTATCACGAGGATTCTCATGGAAAGAAGGCATATACTACGAAGAGACATTTGCAGCCATTGGAAGTTAAGACACATGATAGGTAGACTCATGTGTGCAAATTAAAGAAGGCCTTGTACGAGCTCAGAAGACACCCATGGGATAAAATATACATGAGGAGCTTGAAGATCACCTAGAGTGATGAAGATCTTAACCTTTGATACAAAATTGAAGATGAAAGCCTATAGAGGATGACAAGCACACAGATGGGTGTGAGAAGAACTTTTGAAAAGGTTCAAGATAGAGGATATTGGTATGCAGTGACCCTAGAATAATAGTAGTAGAGGAAGATACTTGTCACTCTGGTACAGAATGTTTCAGTGCATAGAGTACGAAAGACAGAGGGAGTACAATGCTCTGCTTCAAAGGGAGTGACTCCAGAAGATCCTGAGGTTCGACATGGTACAACAGGATGGAAATATTACTTATGAATCTAGGATTTACTGAGAGTAAAGCAGATTCCAACCTTTACTTCAAGGTTGAAGGTGGAAGACTAGTGATGCTCCTGTTATATGTCGATGACCTGTTCTTGACAGAAAATAGGAACTCATTAAAGTTGCAAGAAGGAGACTTGCTGTCGAGTTCAAGATGAAGGACTTGGATATGATACACTAGTTTCTAAGCATGGAGGTGTGGAAGAATGTGGATGGAATATCCCTGGGACAAGGGAAGTATGCAATAGAGATCCTGAATAGGTTCAGGATGATGGACTGCAAGACCATGACCACACCTATGGCATTGAACCTGAAGCTATTGAGTGTTGCTTCATCAAAGTCTATTGATGCCATGATGCCTTGATGTACCTGACGAATACGAGACCAGATATTTTCTTTGCTGTGAACACATTGAGACATGTTCACCTGATGGTTGCAAATCATGTAGTCAAGTATCTGAAGGGTATAGTTGAAAATGGGCTCAAGTATGATACAGATCTAAATATTAACCTAGAGGGTTATGTGGATTCATATTGGGTAGGCAGTGCCATTGATAAGAAGAGCACTTCGAGATGCTTCCCCAGTATGAGATCAGGTGTGATCTCTTGTTTTAGCCAGAAGCAGTCCTGCATGGCATTGAGTACAACCAAGAGAGGAGCAGTGAATCTCTAGTTTGTGATCCAGATCAAGATCTCTTGAAAGAGGGAGTTCTAGCATAGCCAGTGAGACAGGTTGTCTGAGCATAAAATCCTGGTGAAGCTCGTAGGTGGCTCATACATAAATGATCCTATAGGTTGTCCTCAGATGTAATAGGTCCTGGAAAAGCTCACAAGTTATCCTTGGATGTAATCAGCCCTGATGTGATTCTATGCTAGAAATGGCTAGAGTGAAGTTTGAGTACTTTAGGGAGAAGCTTGGTGTTCTCCAAATCGAGGTTCCTTCCAAGAGGAAATGATGAGTCCATGAGCCCTTCTGACATGGTGGTAGGATTGGTTCCTCCCATGGTCATATGTAAGTGTTGTGCCCTTCTGACATGGTGAGAGGATTGGTTCCTTCCATGGTTAGATGTAGAGCTGTGTCTTTATGACATGATGATAGGATTGGTTCCTTCCATGGTCAGATAGATGTGATGATGCCACATCTAGTATGAAAAAGGACTG
Source organism: Pseudotsuga menziesii (assembly GCA_001517045.1). Taxonomy (NCBI): domain Eukaryota; kingdom Viridiplantae; phylum Streptophyta; class Pinopsida; order Pinales; family Pinaceae; genus Pseudotsuga; species Pseudotsuga menziesii. The sequence continues at coordinate 147,953 of LPNX010238392.1, read as the reverse complement.
GCTCTGTGATGACACATCCAGTATGAAAAAGGACTGGCTCTGTGTAGATGCCACATCCAGTATGAAAAAATGACTAGCTCTGTGATGACACATTTAGTATGAAAAAGGATTGGCTCTATTTTGGTGCCACATCCAACATGAAAAAGGGATGGCTCTGTGATGACACATCCAACATGAAAAGGGCTGGCTCTGTGATGATACATCTAGCATGAAAAAGGGCTGGCTCTGTAGAGGACTGCATCTAGTATGAAAAAGGACTAGCTTTGTAGATATGCATCCAACATGAAAAAGGGCTGGCTCTATCGATAAAGACATACATGGAGGCTATGCCTACACCTAGCATGAAAAAGGGCTGGCTCTGTAGAACTTCCCGTGACGAGTAGAATTGAGAGATAGCACCAGTGATGATCCAGTAGTGATGATCCAGATCAAGTGATGATCCACACTTGATGATGATCTAGTGATGATCCAGATCAAGTGATGATCTAGACTTGATGATGATCCAGTGATGCTCCAGATCAAGTGATGATCCAGACTTGATGATGATCCAATGATGCTCTAGATCAAGTGATGATCCAAACTTGATGATGATGCATTGATGATCCAGATCAAGTGATGAGCCATACTTGATGATGATCTAGTGATGCTCCAGATCAAGTGATGATCCAGACTTGATGATGATCTAGTGATGCTCCAGACCAAGTGATGATCTAGACTTAATGAAGATGACTTGAAGATGAATATGACTTGATGATGATCCAGATGATACAAAGAAGAAGACTTGTGCTGATAAATTGTGTCAAGAGAATACCTTCCTAGTTAAGAGGGAGTGTTGATGTATTTGTAACTTCATAATGTATTCACTCGTATATCTTATATTGTACCATGATGTTCCTATCGGGAGAATCATTTGTATTTAATTATACCCCGAATGTCCTATCAGGAGATTCATTAATATAATAAAGTCATGTAAAGTCTATGAGGTTAACCCTCCATTGTAAGTTGGGGCAATAGTCCCCACAATGGAGTTGAGGTTAACCCTCCTTGTTGATCGGAGGGTAAAGTCCCCATAGTTGTGGGGCACTAGGGTTATTAGAATATACTAGAGAATTTGGCCTTGGTAAGTAATTTTTAAGTGAGGCCGACTTGTTGGAGTGGACATAAAGTGAAAATAAGAATATAAATAGAAGTGAGGCTCTCCTCATTTCTACACACACACACTCACTCACTGGGGTGCATGAGTGAGAGAGGAGAGCTCTCTCAAGTGAGAGAGAGAGAGAAACTATTGGAGATCATATTTTCTATCTTTGGGTTTTATTGCTGCCATTGGTGCTCATTCTATCTCTGAGGAAGTTGCGGGGTTTTATCCTTTATGGTTTCCCCGAGGAAAATTCTTTGTGTCTCTTGTCTCTTGTGATTATTGCTGTGCATGTTATTCTCTCAGATAAGATCCTAATATCATATTGCTTAAATGATAAAAATATAACATATCGAAGGTGAAACGTGAGTTCTTGCAACTGTATCAGCGACAAATAATAAGTTTTCTTCAACCGTGTCAGTGGAAAACAATGAATTTTATTTGACTACATCGACGAAAACTCACTGAAAAATTCCGATTGGTTTTGTCACTTATCATTTTATCAACCATTACTATATCGATAGAAAACTTGAAGCCTTCCTAAAAGCTGGGTTGCGATTCGCTTCGGCAACATTCGTTGATCAATTCCGACACTATCGAAGGTAACTCGCAAGTGAATTTTGACCGTGTCGGTGAGGTTTGAGGAGTTGCACAGAAATGGTACTTCGCAAAATAAATTATTTTACCAAGTCGACTGTGTCAGAGTGACTAGCTGAGTTCCTCTGACACGTCGGATAAACTGGCCAAGTTACTCTTATACATCGATGAAAAAACATGAGTTTTTGCCAAAAACTTCTTTGTCAACTTTTTTGGGAAAAAACTAAGTGTTTAGGATGGATTCTCTAGAGCTAAAAAACTAATCTAAGTAATCTTTCAATAAAAAATATAAGGAGGGGCCCTAAAATAAAAAAAAATTAGGGAAGCAGTTGCAGCAACAACAATTGGTTTTTGGCTGGTGAACACAGATATCTGAAAAACTATCTTTGGAAAACAAAACTGCTATATGGTACTAAATGATGGACACACCGCAATTTCTTCAATGCATTTTTCAAGATTTATTTAAAAGAATAGACTTATCCAAGGATGTAGTTTTTTGTGCATCACATTGATTGTCGTCTCTTGGGAGTAGGGTAACCAGGATTAGAAGTCTTGATAACTCTCTCGGGGCCAAAAATATGAAATTCATTTTGCCTCTGTCTTTTGGTTTTCACTTAGATATGACTCCACAGAATTGTAACAAGGTTAGATACATGTCTTCCTTTGTTCCTCACTCCCATGCTACTAGCATTCTTTTGATGCTTTCTTTTGAAAGAAATTTATGTTATGAGCCTTCCTTGATTGCTTCCTTTACTTTGAGAATTTGGTTTGGGTTCTTCCATCCATAATGTCCTTTTGTGTGAGTGATAAATTTGTTTCAAGCTCATGTATGGAGAAGAACCTCTCTAAGAAATCCTTTTGATCTGTTGGTTTATTCCTTCAGCATAAAAGTAGTCTCCATATTCACAGATAACTTCCATGGCATTATCAGACAGGCAGTTTGGTTCTTTGAGAAAAATCAGTTCATAAAGGGGCATCATAAACTCCTCACAAATAAGTTTGTAGAAACCCGCATATTTATGTTCCCAGAGAATTAGATAAGAAACATACACAAGAGTCTCGGCTCGTGTCCAAATGCACCCAAGCTTACCAAAATGGTGCCTACAAAAAATACAGTCGATTGGGAAAGATGAAATGCAAAATGTCGATCTCTTTTGGGTTATGCCTCCATGTGTTGCTGCTACATAGGATGAAAGACCATCTGATATGATGTCTTCCCAGTTAAAAATAGTGCCTTCAAAGGCTACATAATAAATTAGTGGAATCCAATTCAGTTTATACAATGTTCCATTGGTGCGGCCAAAAATCATGTTCAACATCAAAGTTATGATCCTGAAAGGGGTCCGTAGGCTTTGGGACTCATATTCCCCAATCACATTTTGGCGGAATTGCTTTCCTTGTATCATCATTTTCTTTTCACATTCCACAACATCAATATTTACCTTTTTGACCCAATCATCAGTCATCATAACATGTGGAGGGGGTAGCTTGCAGGATAAGGTTATGTAAGCTGGAGTGAATGAAGCAAAAGCTTCCCCTTTTACATTAGAGATCATCATTGTAGAATAATTCGCCTGAGAAGGAATCCATTTGATGACTTCTGAAAATGGGAAAAGCTTTGGGCCTGTAGCAGCCTTAGTGATGCTTGAGTTTTTTATGTTCTGGTACAAGAACATTTCTTTTAGACCAGCATTGGGGACGTTCTGATCTATAATCATTTGATAGAGCTCTCCCCATTTGAATCATGGGGAAGCTCATGTAATGGCCTTAGTATCCTCGAATCTAATTTTTGTCCTAGAGATGATCTCCACATATGAATCAACCACACTTGTCTTCGCTTTCTTCTTACCACCCCTTTTAGGCATTGTGTGAGTTTGTTGTTTTTCAACTCTGTTCTTCAAAAAGTAATCCTATTAGGTAAAAACAGAACCTGTGACATGGGTGTAATGAGAAGTGTATTACTAATGTCGTAGTTTTTTTGAGTAAAGAAATAGACATATGTTATTTTACTGAAGTATTCTATTATGAAAAGAAAAGATATGATATGTATACATTATTGTTCTTTGAAATTGGAGAGTACAATCGTTGTCTAGTGTTATAAAGGAGAAGAGAACCATATTTACCAATCTAGTGCTGGCCACCCAAAAAATAGTTGTTTAAGATGGGGAGACACACTCCATTAGTAGTTGTTTAATTACTCATGCTATGAAAAAAGGGTGTGCGTTTACCGAGTTCAAATGAAAACTTATCAGCACATGCGTATATGCCATTGTGTAAGTTAAAACGTGTTGTTATCCTATCTCCTCCTTTGTGTTTTAAAGAAGTAGTAATCGGTCATAAAAATGTGGAAGCTGAGCACTTTATCATTTGTTCTTTCATGCATTAATGTTTGTTGGTTTTATCTAGGCTAGTGGAGTTTACAGGCTTTGTCTCCAACCTTTCATTTATTAAGTTCAAAATATTGAGGCAACAAGTTTTATGGCATAACCTTATTCCAAGGTGAGGATGTGCAAGAACGTAAAACATCATATTGTAGAAATGACTCATTTTGTAGTGAAGAAGGTAGACTCTCAAACCCTGAAAACTTTATTTTCATTAAAACAAAAATCGAGCGGTTTTACGTAACAATCCCAATAGTATTTTTATTCTATCACGTTTATGGTGTGCTCCACATATTCTCCCAGGATAATCGTTGCGGATTTAAAGCATGGGTATGCGCAACCACCATAATGGATAAATCCCTCCTTTTAAGAATAACACGTAAATCCTGAAATCATAGAAACACAGACGAGCAAGTACTTTGGATAGGGTAGGTATCCTCACCCTAGCCAAAAAATGATGTGAAGTTCGGTATAAGAGTAACCTTATAAGAAACGAGTATGCCTGGCTAGGGGAAGAGTTTTTCCCTAAGAAAAATGGGTGCATAACTAGTTTCCTGGTGCGATAGTTGTGCAAAAACATAGCACTCCATAGGAAAAACTCCATGGAGGATGGGCATGGCTGAATATTTTTCTTTCCTACCATCTAGGCACAAAGATGGTCGTGAGGCCAAAGAAAGCCGGTCAAAAAACACCCTCATAGGGTCCTAGTCGTGCAAACTAAAACAGAAATACCCTAGGGGCTGCAAACAAGTGTTTTATCAGGAAAGGGGATGTGGAACGGAGAGGGAAAATCTATCTCATGGTGAAAAGAGGATACGACGTGTTTAACCCAAACACCATACCATATATAAAAAGGTTTTAAACTTTGAAAGGGAGACAAGAGTATGGGGTCAAAGCACATACCTGTCAACTGTAGAATGATCGGTGTTGGGTTATAACACAAACTTCATATGTCTCTTGGCGGTTGTATTTTCTTCAAAACGATGTTCCCTGTAGAAAAAAAAATAACACCGCACACGTATATATATAAAAAAACAATAAAAATTCATTAAATGCATCGGTTGGGTGACATAAATGCGGTGGTTGTCTCATTAAACGTGGTGGGGGGCCAAAATGTAGTTTAGCGCTAAAACTCGATCAATTTCCATGTAAAACCGATGTATGTTGGTGATTTTCCCAAAAGCATCTGACATTGTCGATGGTGAAACGTGAGTTCTTGCAATTGTATCGACGGTAAACAATAAGTTTTCTCTGACCGTGTCAATAGAAAACAATGAATTTTATTCGACGGCATCGGTGAAAACTCGTCGAAAAAGTCCAATTGGTTTTGTCACTTATCAGTTCATCAACCATTACTTTATCGGCATAAAACTTGAAACCTTCCTGAAAGCTGGGCCGTGATTCGCTTCGGCAACATTCGTTGATCATTACCGATACTATTGAAGGTAACTTGTGAGTTACTCTAGACCACATCGGTGAGTTGCACCGAAACGGTACTTCACAAAATAAATTCTTTTCCCAAGCTGACTGTGTTAGAGTGACTAGTTGAGTTCCTCTAACACGTCCGATAAACTGGCCAAGTTACTCCGATACGCCGACGAAAAAACATGAGTTTTAGCCAAAAAATTCTTTGTCAATTTTTTTGGGAAAAAACTAAGTGTTTAGGATGGATTCTGTAGAGCTAAAAAACTAATCTAAGTAAGATTTCAATAAAAAATATAAGGAGGGGCCCTAAAATATAAAAAAATTGGGGAAGTGGTTGCAGCAACAACAATTGGTGACCGCCTGGTGAACATAGATCTCTGAAAAAACTATCTTTGGAAAACAAAACTACTATATGGTACTAAATGATGGACACACCACAATTTCTTAAATTCATTTTTCGAGATTTATTTAAAAGACTAGACTTATCCAGGGATGTAATTTTTTGTGCATCACATTGATTGTCGTCTCTTGGGAGTAGGGTAACCAGGATTAGGAGTCTTGATAACTCTCTTAGGGAAAAAAATATGAAATTTATTTTTCCTCTGTCTTTTGGTTGCCACTTAGATATGACTCCACAGGATTGTAACATGGTTAGACATATGTCTTCATTTGTTCCTCACTCCCATGCTACTAGCATTATTTTGATGCTTTCTTTTGAATGACATTTATCATCTGAGCCTTCCTTGATTGCTTCCTTTACTTTGAGAATTTGGTTTGGGTTCTTCCATCCATAATGTCCTTTTGTGTGAGTGATAAATTTGTTTCAAGCTCACCAACGGAGAAGAACCTCTTTGAGCAATCCTTTTGATCTGTTAGTTTATTCCTTCAACATATTTTCTGTTGGTTGAGGTTCCTGCAACAATTTCCTCCAGAAGAGGGGATAGCCAAAGAATTTCTATGTCTGAGGATTTTGAGGTTGTTGGGGAGGCTTATCCTAAGCCCGAGCACCTAATTGGGTTATCCCATGATGCGTCAGCTTGAAACAGGTAGAGTAGGGTTAAATGATGAGTATAAGTAGCCGTCAGATGGGTAGGTATCTTGGATCTTCGGAGGAGGAGGTTTTCGCAGTGGAAAATATACATGGGAATTAAACCACGAAGGCACGTGAAATCCGTAGGTCTGTTTTCCAACGGCCTTGATTTTGAGCAGACAAGATCTGCGACAGAGATGCATATTCGCCACCCAAAATTGCATGATAGATAAGATGGTGTGGAGCTGCGAAGTGTAGGAAGGACCCACATTTTTGAACGATGATGATCTAACAGGGATCTGATCAATGGTCTTGGTCGATTTCGCAGCAAGGAAGTGCACGATAGTTAAAGGGATGGGGGAAATGCAAAATCTTGTGGGACCCCTCATCTTCGACGGTAGAGATATGGCGAGATGATGAACTGACATCCTCGATCTATTTCATGATAGAAACATACATGAAGGTTAGCCAATGGGTGGAGCGCAAAACAAGGTAGGGGCCGCATGGTTGAATGGTCGAGCACCCTCATGGAAGATATCTATGGCCATGGTTTGTTTCACTGTCCAAATATTCTAGGGGAGATAAGGAGCAAAGATATTGTGAAATGGAGGTCAAGACAGGAATATTGACGGTGTGGGTCATGACCTGGAATCTCAAGCCTTGCTTCCCAACACGTGCAATAAGGACAAGCTCCAAAATGAGTTGGCAGTAGAGGGTAGGTATGGCCTTTTCATGCCATATGACAATGAGGCATGGGAAACTTAAAACCAAGGCATATCAATGTCATCATAAGGAGGGATTACCAAAGTTCCAAATGTCAAAGTAGACACACCCTGGGATATCCTGAGGATGATTACAAGTAAGGCCAAAAGTCATTTTTGTTTGTGATATCATTGGAAGTCACAACAGAAAGGGGCGAGGAAGCTGTCATCTACACATAAGGTAGCAGAGCAGGATCCCACGTGGTCATTGATGCTATCATCATGCCATTAGATGATGATGCATGGGAGGAGTTAATAGACTCTCATCTGAACTCCCTCACCCAGCTCGTTATAACGCCATCATTTGAGCTAATTAGAGAGATAGATTGAGTAAAAATTGGTGAAGAGCGAGGATTCCTAACCGTTTCTCTGTTGAGGAGCCTAGAGGTCCTAATACAAATCCTATGATACCTTCTATGCTCAATAAGCCTATTGTTTGATGCATGCCACTAACTGCTGGGCGCGGTGTGGAATTTCAATCGTCCCCTGACTTTCATGCCACAGTAGCTCCAACCATCATGGTAGATATGTTTGTTACATTAGAAATATTTTCTGATGTTGATGAAGACAATGCTGTCCTAGTAAAATGTAGCGCCACGGGGGAACCAGTACCTAAGATTCCCAGTCCCAGAAATGTCCCGCCAAAGCCTCTAGATGAGGTCGCAGACCCCATTACTGCGATACATAGTATCCATTGCTAGGGGTGGGCGGTATGAATGAATTTTAAGACTCGACAAGAACAGAGCGAAGGTCTTCATCATCATTGTCGTGTACTCATATTTCCAACTTCATCTAGGATGATGACGTGCCTCGGGAAGTGTTGCGCTGGATTTCCCTGTAGGAAGGATCTGGTCTCATTAGAAGAAGCTGACAAGAATGACAAGTGAATTAAGGATTGAGTACTATAAAAAAATAGGGTCTTCTTATCTAGGTCTACACAAATAACAATGTTACCAGCAGACATGGATACCAGACAGAGGGCCAAGCACAAAAGGAACATAAACCTTCCTGCCAATTGCGAACACAGGAAGACTATGTTTCTGGAACACAAAAGATACATAAAGGTCAGAAGTAGGAAGGGTCACAGGGCCAATTCAAGCTTGTACACCGTAATGTGTGCAAGAAGAATTAAACTGTTAGCTAAGTGCTGAAACGTCGTTGTCGAAGCAAGCGATCCTGCATCCCATACACCGCTTGCTATTTCGATTAGATATAGTTGTCCCAACATACTTCCCTTGGTAGGTGTCAATCATGATGAGTTTTGCATTCCAGGAAGTTTGTTAGGATTTGTTATGATGGTTCAGAATTCGGTCCACAAATTTTGTAAAAATATTAAGGCTCTGTTTCGAGGTTAGCCTCGGGAGCCCTTGTATTATAAATATAGCTTCCTCGGAGGAGAATAGGGGTTGGATTGACTTTCATATTTTTGAACCCTCGGCGCCGAAATTGTAGCTCTGCAAACATTTTTGGGAGTAGTAATGAAAATGATTCTCTGAGGTTATGAGATTCATCACTGTGTCTGCATTTAGTTTGTGTTCTCTGTTTGTGTCATTTTCATGTGTTATTTTCTGCAAAAATTCTTTCTAGTTGTACGAGAAGAATTCATTTCATTAAGTGCTCTTCTCGCCAGATGTAGCTTTCGTTATGTGTTTGTAATGGTGGTTATGGAATTCATCCATGGGTAGATGCTCCATTTCTGCTATTTATCTCATTATGTTTTTTTGCTAAAGGTGTTGCAAGGGATTCATCCATCAATAGGTGCCCCATGTTATACTGGGATTTTCTCCTTTCTCCTACCACCACTTAAATATTTAACTGAATATTGCACTTACTTTGCCTCATAATACGTAAGACAAATTCATTATTCATCATCTTTTTTAATGTCCTCGAATGTTTCAGACTATGACTCCATCGCCCAATGGTTTTATTATTTGTTTGTCTTTCAATCTTTTAATTTACAAACAACTCTATTACCAGCAGAAATCTAGCCTTTTGCATGTGTGTTTAAAGCTGTATGTACTTGTGAATGTTATTGTCACAATGAGAGATCCATCTCTGTCTGCATTGGCTAGAATGCAGTCTAAAGGCTGGTTTGAATTTTTACCCCTGTGATTTCCTACCGCAACCATAGGAAAATTACAAGGTGCTAACATCTTGGCGCCGCTGGTGGGGACATAATCACTATTATTTCCTTGGGAGAACCACATTGTTTAGATCTATGAACCGGTTGAGCAGCCGGTCCTAGACACATATTGGTTGTATATTCTCTGGTGACTCCACTTAAGGCCTTTGAAGGCAACTCCACTGGGAACACTGAACACCCAAAAGCTGCAAAGATTTTCAGATTTTCTATGGCGACTCTATTGTGGAAATGAGCCCAATATAGCAAATCCTGGAAAGGCATGGTGAAAAATGAGGTGCTGTGCTGTTTTTCTCCAAGATATATTGTCTTTTCTTGTGCGTCTCTTCCTATCCCTTCCTAGGCTGGTCAAAACAACTTCCCAATGTGTATCATGGTTAGGGAAAAACCATAGGTCCACCCATGTGTATACTTATTTAAGAGCCGAGAAATACCCTTTGCACTCTACAAATGATTCAGACCAAGACTATTCATCCGAGCCCCACAAGGAAAATGATCATCCCTATGAGACTCGTGATGCTATGATGGAACCTACTTCCTTTTTTGAATCCCCAGATAGGGATATCCAACCCTCATCTTATCTAGAACTCCCTCTACCCTCCTCTAAATGGGCCTCATTGAAATCCATGGTCAAAGGACCATCTATTGCTACGAGCTTACCTCCTCCCACTTCAGAGATTAAATATCCTTCATCATTCAGTTCTATAGTCCCTCCTGAAATCCCTAATAAAACTCCAACAAATGATAAATGGTTCACCCCCATACTTCTCCCTGCAGTCCTTCATGCCTTCCTTAAGGGTACACCCAAAGGCTCAAACAATTTACTGGGAAGAAGGGGTATTTGACTGAGGAGCACTTGGGATGGTTTGCAGACTGGATTAGCCTAGAAGAAGTAGACCATGGTGACATTAAGATCAAACTACTTTACCAAAGCCTCACTAGAGAGGTGAGAAGGTGTTTCACAAGCCTTCCAGACAACTCCATTCTGAGCTATCAAGCTTTTGAAGATTCCTTCAAGGAAAAATGGGCAGAAAATAAAGACCCCAGGAGGTGTTTGTCCCAGTTCTAATCCATAAGGAGGGAAGAGAGTGAATCTTTCCAAAGGTTCTCTGATAGATTTATGGAAGTATACAACACTATCCCTACCCATTTCAAGCCTCCTTCTGGTGCTACCCAACTCCAGTATGCTGAAGAATTTGATAGTGAATTCACCTTATGGATGAGCGAGAGAAGGTCAGTCTCTCTAGCAGACATGATAAATGATGCCATAGAAGTGGAAATGAACCTGGCTGCTACTAGGGAGAAGGGGAGAAAAGAAGAAAAAAGAAGAAAGAATGAAGATATCACCCAGCTTCCTCCCTCTAACACACCCGAGGCCAGAATGAATGAGATAATGGAGGCCATGGAGGCGTGGATGGAGATATTCATGATGGACCACAACCCCTCCGCCATAAGAAATTAGGAATATAGAGAGCCTTTGTGTGTTGGGAAAGCTCAAACTGCACCTGAAGATTTGCAAGAACATACATAGCCTCCTCTACTAATGGAAGAAGGGGAGGGTAAACTGTTGTACAGGAATAAACACCTTATAACCGAAGGTCTGGGGTTACCAACATACTCATAAAACTTGTAGGCAATCAACTCTAGAGTACAGAAAAGGAAATAAGAGGATAGAAAAGACTCACTCGATACACAACGGTTGATCATAGCTTTGTCCTCTTCTGCTCTGCTTCTCCTCCAAAGCCTTCAGGGATGCTTCTCCTTCACCTGTCAAGAGAAAATCCTCCAAGTACAAGATGATACATGTATATAAAATAGGTTAGATAAATAATATACAGAGTGCTTAATCATAAGTATTCATCAAACCATGATACATGAAACACATTCAAAACACATATGGAAGAAGGATTCTCTTTATTAACAATAGTGAATGAGTTTAGATTACAACCCAATGCCTGAGACAAGGACTCCTCTGCAACCAAAGGATTCTGAGTTCCACTGCTCCAAAGACTTCTGAATAGATACCACCAGCATAACTTTGCTCTCCAAGTATGATTGATTAATACCCTCCCCAAGGCCTTTATTTATACTTAGTGAAATAAGGAAATTTCGAGGGTTGAGGAGGTTGAGACAGTTAAGATGGTTATAGTTAAGGGCTTAACAAATCTCAAATAATCGCGATTTATTATTTTTAATGTCAAAGGAAGGTGTACGCGGGTATTAATATTGGCAACCCACGTATGAGACGTGAGTTGCTCTAATGGGAGCCCGCGTACAGATATATACGCGGGATGCAATAACAAATACTCGTGTACAACACACGACATGCCATAATAAAAGGCGCGTATGTACGCGAGCTGCATATAGGAAAAGGCACGTACAGAACTTGACATATTCAAAGGTAAAAATAACCAGCTAGATGGATGATAAATGTAGTTCATAACATTCCCATCTATAGTGTTTTAGGCAACCTTCAATCCATAAATGTCCTTTTGTGTGCCAACATAGGGAATGTCGACACTCGGATGGAGAAGTGCCATTTAGGTAGATAACATATGCCCCCTAATGTGTGAGGTCAGAGGGAAGCGATGGCCGAAATACATTATAATATTTATCTTTAGAAAACTTAGAAATCCAATGGAGCAGAGGTAGTACCTGAAAAAAATACATAATAATGTCATATACAAAGTCATATCTGAGGATGCTATGTTCAATATACTGGAACACTAGCTCCTTTACAATATTTGAGTACATCATATGATACGGATACTAGACCACGTATATTACAAAGGTGGATCAAAGCCACAATATATAATAATGATGAGTCTTCAAAGATCTGGAAGCTGTGAACATAAATGGAACATAATCTTGCGCAACTTAGTTCATAGGGGTGGAACTAAGGTCTTCATAAACAATCCCAAAGAACCAGTACAATCCAAGCAAGGTGAATAAATGTAGGCTGAAGTCGAACATGGAAAGGATTCAATAGTTTGTCAATCAATAGGTGATAATCGACAACTAAAGCAAAGGAATTCACCAATGATGAAAGTGAATCCTGAGGTACGATCATCAAAACTCTAGGTCTTTGTCATCAGGAAGTACTGAAACTGAACCATGATGTGATAAGGAAGGCAATAGATCCTCCAATGAATCACAAGAGTGACTAGGAACTAGGTAAAAGAAGGGAGACACAATAGATAACAAATATGACAATGATGGGATCAGGATACGGATCAAACATTGGGTTTAGTCCTTAAACACTGAGCACGACACAGAGATGACCCAAGGTAGCATTTCACTCATAGATAGAACAACTAGACTTATCTGTCATGTAGGAGACATGATTAGATTCCCTAGGTATAACGGACAAGAGGAGGAGTAAGAAACTCAAAGTAATAACTGAATGAAAAGTAAACACTGAGACATGGGTATTGGAAAAAAAAGAGAGTGCTATGTTCAAGGAGGACATGCTACCACTACTGAAAACAAGAGAAAACTTCTTCCTTACCTTCCCTGTTAAATTTTAACGAGTGTAGGAAAGTCAACTCGGATCCCTCTTTATTTTTTAACAAGCTTGAAGAGACGAAAAAATAATGCTTGATAGTGTCACTGATTCATGGATTTAATGGGCCCGAACTAGTACATGCTCAGTCGGTGTTTTCACATTTAGAGAGTCTGAAAACTCCAAAGAAGACTGCAGGGGGGTCCTTTTTCGTCCAATTTAGTCTTTTGAGGCCGAAAAAGTATAAAGCATACCACAGACTAACTCTCTTAATTTCCATAGAATAAAAGGTGAACCTTTTTCGTACTTAGTCAGGGAGGTCCGAAAAAGGTTAAATTACCGCCTACCCAACGCTCCTTCCAAAACAGCCGAAAATAGCCTAAGTTTTACGAGTGTGAAGGAAAGCAAGATCACTCGGAAATATCCATTTGATTACAAGAAATGGGGCTTACAACAATAAACTCGTTGCTTTGTTCTTAAGTGTTTAACGAGCATGACAAAGACACAAAGTACACTCGGAATATTTTTCATGTTTAGGTCTAGAGCACGAAAAAGAGAAAACTAAGCTCATACCGAGCGTTCCTTTTCCGTAAATTTAGTCCCTCAGGTCCAGAAAAGTGATAAACCTATGCCTGAGAATCCTTTCTCGTATTATTCTGCATGGTCCGAGAAAGAGATAACATACCACTGATGCGGATTCCCATTCACATATTCTTAACGAGCTTGAACAAACAAGTTAACTCGACAGTCAAGTCTGTTTTGAAGGAGTCAGACCTGGGCCTAAAGAAACTCCATAAGGGCGGGGAATCATATAAAGGGATATCTTGTAAAAAGATATTCCAAAGAAGCTCTATTTGGTGTGAAAAATAGCTAAAAGGATACCCCTATACCTGAAACAGTTGCAGCATGAGTATCAAAGGACAACATAGGCTTTAAAGGAAGATACTCATGAAAAAAAGGTCCTATCCACGGAAGAACAATGGTAAAAACAGGGAACTAATGGTTTATAATACCATAGTCCGTGGAAAAATGTTGATTGCTAAGGTTAGTGTGGATTGAGTATAGATGCCAAAAATGCATTGGAAACAACAAAACCACCCTATTGGAGCCAAAAACACCTTATAATGATGAAAAATCTATTTCAAGGCAAAAAGAAATATGGTATTAGTTAAGTAGATTTCAAACTATAGGAAAAAACCCACTTGGAGAAATAAAATTTCTATAAATAGTTGAAAATCAAAACAAAACTCACCATTTGGAATTTTTAGCCATAAAAAGCAAGTTTTTACCTCTACCTTCATTTGATCGTTGTGAACAATTTAGTGGACGAAATCAAATTCCGCAAGTTGCAGGTAAGCCTACACATCGAGCTCTTCATTTTGATCCTAACAATTATTAATTTTGAGTCCCAATTTCATTATTAAAAACATCCTAAAGCATATCACGACGTGTACGCAGGTTCACAGTGTAAAGACTCGTGTACACGCGTTCTGTACGTGGGTTGCCTTTAGAGACAGTCGCGTACAGTACGTGACATGTCTAACTAGATAGTCGCGTGTACTGCGTGAAGGATAAAAAGCTAATTAGAGTAAAAAAATTTTGAAATTTTATATGAAATTAATGAATCAAATTACTTGTTTTGCTAGGTGTGAATATGGTGTTGGAATGGAGGGAACGGGAACATGAAACAATGGACCAAGAAGCGCTCCAAAGTGTGCCCACCGTACATGCATTGTGAACGAGTGGGTTATTAAAGTTATTTTGCACATCACCCATGCGGGCCAATGTACGCCTATTGGAATTCATGATAAACTATTGGGATCATGATTTGGGGATGTTTGATCTACAGGGTGAGACTTTGGAGATTACTACCGAGGACATGTATTTCATTACCGGTCTGTCACGACGAGGAGCACCGGTTAACTTAGAGGGCATTGGCAGGGGCGGTGACCCTTTAAGTGTCTAGAACTACATAGATGTGTTTTGCACACCAGGTACCCAGAAGAGAGGGAGTTGTGTCCCTATTGTACATATCCGTGATTTCACACTACAGGTACTGACAAGCACCATTGTGAGGATTGCAGGATCCTCCTCATTACATTTAGCTACATGGAACCAAATGAGGTTTGCGGTGGATTGTATTCATGGTTCCCTCTATGATTGGTGTTCGGGAGTTGTCCCTATCATGAAAAGACAACTCTCCGATTGCAAGAGAGGAAGATGAAAGAACTTTGGTTATTCTAGCATATTGGTTGACTTCTTCTTCTTCGAGAGTACCAGGGTTGAGCCCCACCATACCTCTACCAGTTCGATCTCCACGTCAGCCGAGGCTGAGCAGATGGGGAGACATCTTCCTCTGTCAAGGAGGAGGAGACACAGTGCAGGGTGTATACGATGATGATTTCTATATCTGGTGGGAGCGATAGCTACTGGCACTAGAACAGTTTCCATATGCCGGCATGGACTTTCGAGGTGATCTAGACCTTGTCCTCCCTCCAGGAGGAGCATGGGGAGAGCTAGGTAAACAATTTTTTAAAATTTTTATGAATTTTAAAATGATAGATATATACATATATGTACAAGTCTTAATATTATAAACATGTCAAAATGCAGATATTGGACCAGTCCGCCCTGAGGGGCATCCACGCATGTTTGTTCGTCCTATCATAGGCGAAGACTCGGGGCTGATTAGGGTTCTAGAGGGAAAGCTGGCCAGGCTGACCCAAAGAGTTCCCACCTTGCGGATAGAGCATATCCCGACCGTCATGCAGGAGTTTGTAGTTGGAGTTCCACATGTCTGGTTACGCCTTTTGAGGTGAGTAGCCAGAGCAGTTCTGGTATACATAGATGCTGTGGAGGCTGCCAAAGCCGAAGATGCTGAGGAAGCCAGAGTACAGAGAGACCATGGGGACCAAGGTGGTCCTGCTTAGATCTAGGACATTTTGATGGACTGCGATCCACATTTTTGTATATTTTTGTATATTATACAGTTATGATGGGATCTGAGGATTAGACTCGACCTATCTATGGACATATGCTCTACATATATATATATATATATTGTTGTTGTCAGTTTATTTACAAGTGTTTTTTATGTGCATGCTGTATATTTTTATGAAATGTGTGTTAGATGCCAATCCAAAATGTAATTAGCATATGCATCAGTCAATGAATTCTGATTTCTTGGATTGTGATTGAATGTAATAAGTTCAAAATTTCTTTCCAATAACCTGATTTGCATGAACCGATGTAATAGAATGGGATTTCGTACTTGATAAGCTCGATTGAGTTGGGAGACCACCAGTTGAGAGTCCAGACAGACCTCGAGCTGGGTGATACCACATGACAAAGCATCCCATAGAAGCTCAATTACAGCCCTATACTCAGCAACATTATTAGAAGCAAGACCTAAGCAAGCGCCTCCTGCGGAAACAAGCTGTCCCGAGGGAGAGTAAATGACCCATGCTGCTGAGGCTAGATTACAAGTGTGGTGACTGGTGCCATCGGTGAACCCTATATACCTTTCAGAAGACATCTGCAACAACCAGCAGATGGTATAAAAAACAAAACCAACAACCTAATGTACATAAAAATACATACAATAAAAATACAAGAAAAAGTGCTAAGCCTAAGCATAGTACTTCTTCAGGTAGAGCCCATTTATAGGCTTAGGCAGCTTATTCCCATCAAAATCAATTAACTCATATGTGCCCTTCTTCAAGACTTTCGACATGACATAAGGTCCTAACCACATGGCCTTGAATTTTCCCGCCCCTAGGGGTTCTTTGTCTTAGTCCCAAAGCAAGACAAGTTCCCCCTCAGAGAAAACCCGAGGTTTGACTGATTTATAATATTGAGTTTTGACCCTATTCTTATGATATTTCTTAGCAGTCAGCGCATCTCTACGTTGTTCATCAAGGTGTTCTAAATGTACCAGACGTTCCTCAATCTCTGTCGTATCAGGTAACACATGAATAACTATTTTTAGAGACGGGATTTCACACTCAATCGGGGTAACTGCTTCCACTCCATGGACGAGTTGGAAGGGGGAGAAACCCGTAGCAATTTTTACATTAGTTTGGTAGGCCCAAGGAGTAGGATATAGCATGATGTGCTAGTTAGAACAGGCTGCATCAATTGTACATTTAAGGATAGTTTTTAAAGTCTTGTTTACAACCTCAAACTAACCGTTTGCTTACGGATAGTATGAAGATGAATGTTCTTGTCTGAATCCGAGCATAGTGGTTAGTTCCGTCATCATGCTATTTTGAAAATGACTGCCATGGTCAGTGACAATCACTTTGGGTATACCAAACCGTGCTATAATTTGATTGAATACGAAGAAAGCTGTTGTTTCCCCGTTGGCTTTGAAAGTAGGCACTTCCTTTGCCCATTTTGTAAAATAGTCATCAACGACAATGATGTATTTATGCCCCCCATCCAAGGCTGGGTTGCATGTCACGTAATCAATCCTCCATTTCATAAAGGGGCCTACCGAGACAATGGGAAATAACGGAGCGGGATGTGACTGCATTTTCCTGGTGTAAAGCTGACAAGGGTGACAGCGCTTCACTGCTTCCACACAATATTTGAAGATTGTGGGCCAGAAATAACCGGCACGTAGTATCTTCTAGGTCGTCGCTAACCCAGATAAATGACCCCCACATGCTCCACTATGGGAATCATTCAGGACAATCTCCACTTCCTCATGGGTAAGGCATCAATGCAAAATGGAATCTACCCCTCTTTGATATAATGCATCTCCTATGATGAGGTAGTTCTTAGCATGAATGCGTAACTTACGTTGTTCCTCCCGTGAGGAAGCTGCAGGGTACTTCAAAGTCTGGAGATATATAAGAATATCTCTGTACCAAGGATTAGAGGTGGATATCAAGAAGATGTGCTCATCTGGGAATGAGTCATCTTTAATGGCTACATCTTCTTCAGTAGGAAATTCTGCTATAAGTTGAGCAAAAACTGAGGACTTCTTAGACTTAGCAGACTGAAAATCCAATTCAAACTCTTGGAGAATGACTATCCATTTGTTAAATTCCCCCCCAACAATCCGTCGGGACAAAACATATTGAAACGGATTCACCTCCGCCTCTACTGTTGTGGTCCTCAGTAAAATGTAGTGACGTAACCTTTGAACAACATAAACAACTGCTAAGGCTAATTTCTCAACGTGGGAGTATCTAAGTTTAGGTCCGGCCAAAGCATGGCTAAGATAATAAATGGCATGCTCTACAATTTTATCGTCCTCCTGGACTAGTACTACAACAATGGTTGACTCAGACGTGGCCAGATATAATATAAAATCCCTAGAATAATCTGGCGGACGCAATAAGGGTTCTGACAACAAAGATTTTTTCAATGCCTTGAAAGCAAGTTGTGTGGTTTCATCCCATACAAATGGGGTGTCCTGTTTGAGTAGGCGCAAGAAACCCTTAGTAATATTGGCATAGTTAACAATAAAACGTCGAAGAAAATTAGACTTTCCTTGCAAGCTTTGAAGTTTCCCGACAGAACGAGGAGGATGCAGATTTACAATGGCCTCAACTTTTAATGGATCCACCTGAATGCCTCTATTAGAGACAATGAACCCGAGCAATCTTCCTGACTCGACACAGAATACACATTTGTGGGGATTCAAGCGGATTTTATAATGTCTTCATCTCTCAAATATCAACCGTAAATGATCTGGATATTGGATCCTCTTACGAGAATGTGCAAGCAGATCATCAAGGTATGGTTCGAAAATGGATTTAATATCATGGAAGGCAAAGTTCATAGCCCGTTGAAAGGTTGCCCCAACATTTTTCAATCCAAAGGGAATTTTCTTGTATGCGAAGGTACCCCAAAGACAAATGAAAGCAGTTTTATGTTGGTCTTCTGGTTTTATTTGAATTTGATTGTATCCGGAGAAACCATCCATAAACGAGAACACCTCACTTCCTGCACAAGCATCTATAATCTGGTCTATAAATGGCCTGGGATAGTTATCCTTAGGACAGGCTTTATTTAGGTCTCTAAAGTTAGTACAAACGCGTATAGTCCCTTGATTCTTATCAATAGGAACATGGTTGGATACCCATTTTGTCAAAGCTATGTGATAGATAAAACCAGCCTTCAACAGCTTTTCAACTTCAGCCTTCACAGCCGCCACTTTGCGTGGGTTAACAGGTCTTAACTTTTGTCGAACCGGTTTGGCATCAGGATATGTTCGGATTTCATGTTCAACAATCGATGGATCTATGCCTGGCATCTCCTCATATGACCAGACAAAGACATCGCAGAATTCCTTAAATAGGGCAGTATAGATAGCAATCTCTTCAGGAGAGCAGTTTGCACATATATATATGTTTTCCACGACATCAGGATTTACAAAGATGTTAATAGGTATAGTGGCAGAAATATTTGCCATTATCCCTTCAGCAAACATTCCTTCCTTGGGTAAGGGATTGATAGGTGTATCAACATCTTCTGACAGTCTCAAATGAAACTCTTGATTTTATATTCTGCTTAGTTCTGGAAGAAAATAGGATCGATGGTGAAGATCCTCACAAATCTTACCATGTCCACTCATGGCTTCCAAAATGGCTTCATCAGAAGGTAAAACCATGTCTAAACAATCGATAGAGTGCAAATAGTTTTCCTCCCATGCGGGCAAATAGAATTCTTCCAGATCTTCCGAGACTGTAAGAGGATCTGGAATAGGATCAACATTGGCTTGAGTAATAGCTTGATAAGCTACTTCCACTACCGATAAGGGCACTTCAGGCTTGGTGGGAGATGGGAGAACCCAAGGATCAGTCCTATCAACAACCGTAGCTATGGACCTCCCCACACTAGTAGAACCAATATAATTAACCGGGGATGGAATATCAAATGTGCCCATTAGTGATGTGTACATTCCAGCCCCCAAGCTCTGTGCAGTAGGTTTGACTTGATAAACCAATGGCACAGTGGACTCATTAGACTCTAAATGACCTTTTCGAGTAAAATCAAGTTGGTCAATAGTAACCAACTTGCCCTCATGTGGAAAAACCACTGCACGAAAAATGGCCGACGCAATAGCAGACATCACATAAGTCCAGTTTCTTCCTAGAAGCAGATTATAGTCCAAAGGAGCATCAATCACTTCCACCTCAACAGACACTGCTTTTCCTACCAGCTTAATTTCAAAAGTCGGCAGGATACCATGCTGACGGAAGGACCTTCCATCGAAAGCAGTAAGTAGAGTGTATGACGGGACCAGCTCTGGGGATCCGAGAGCTTTCCAACAGGTCAAGGACATAACGCATGTAGAAGCACCCTCATCAACAACTTCCCTTCCAATGGTCTTTCCACCATGGATGAAATCTATTGATAAGGCTACATGGTAAGGTAGGCAAATTTTAACATCAGACAAATGAAATTTTGCCATGAGACTCGATGAGTCCATGCTGCCTAAAGCTGCTAAGAGGGCATCCCGCTGGGCGGGAAAACTCTGTAATACCTCTAAAGCTGACATTGCACATGGGGTTTGGGCTAGATATTCAACCACGGAGTAGTTTGAAGCAACCCTAGCATTAGGGTTATGCAAGGTCTTCTTGAAGACACCTTTCGGTATCTTTGGCATAGTTTTAGCAGGGTTCTTTATCATGAGAGGGTTAGAAGTTTCACCTACAGCTTTACCCTTCTCAGAAGTCTCTTTCTCATAATTTTTATTCCTCATCTGTAACAAAGTGGAAGATCGAACCATGTTGATATAGTTTGGGTCAGGGGCATTTTGAGTGCCCCCTACTACATTAGAAGCTGAAGCTGAGTTCTGTCCTTGGGGAAAAGGATCCTTCAGGACAACTGGTTGTTGAGATTTAAACAGCTTCTGGGCTTGTTCCACAAGGGGACAAAGGTGAGTAAGGTGGTCCTCGTGGCACAACTTGCACGTGAACTTAACCTTCTTCTTTTCTTTCTTGCCCCCATCAGCATTGTTCGCAGGTTTCTGCTTGTTTTGGTTTCCCTCTCCTTTCTTTCCTCTCTTTTTCTTCCCACCGGGATGGTGATTTCCCTTCTGAGAGGTTTGTGCAAAAAAATTTGCACTCTATGGGGAGGGGGCAGCCTTTTCCACCTCCATCGTAGACTGCTTGACAGACAACTGATGAAGTTTCTTAGCCAAAGACTCTACGGTGGGAGAGTTGACAGACCCAACCACACCATCGGCATGGGGTCCAGGCTTAGGCTTCTCCGCATCGTGCGTAGGCCTCGATGCCTCAGGGATAATCTCATACAAGATCCCAGATTGTGAATAAATCAAATCCAATTGCTAGGCCATGAGAATGGCTTCTTCTTCATTCGTCACTCCTGAGGTGGATACGTCCTTAGATATGTAGGGCAACAGGGATTTAAGGAACCACTCTAGACGGAACTCAGGAGGGATAGTGGCTTTTATAAGGCTCTTTCGCCTCCTCCACTCTTGGATATGATCCGAGATGTGGGTAGCCTTGTTCTGCCTAAAGGTAGATAACAAGTCCGTTCCGAAATCATATTGGACCGGAAGCTGAAAGTGGCTAAGAAATGCACTAGCAAAGTCCCAGAAACTACTGAAAGCAGCAGAAGGTAATTCAATATACCATTTTTCCGCGGTACTTGTTAAGGTTCTCTGGAACAGCCTCAACCTAACTGAATCTTCATTCAGTGAATTTGAAGAACACCATAAATGGAATGTGGTGGCATGAGCCCCAGGATCTTCACCAACTTTTCCCTCGAATTTAGGGATGTCCGATGGCAATTTGGTGGGAACAGGTGGCCACGAGGGGTCATGCCTCACTGGGTCATTCATCAACTTTGACAAATCTGGCAAGTTTAACGTTGCCAAGAACGGAATTTTGGGTCGAGCCGGGGCACTAAATGTGCCAGCCTGGGGATTAGAGGGTCCTGCCCCCGAATGCCCATAGGTAAAGGTGGGGTTGCCCCCTGCCACCAGTTGCGAAGTGGGTAGATTAATCTGAAACAGATTCCATCTGTAAGCCATGGGATTGTGAGTGGGAGGTGCAGTATAAGAAGTTCAGGTCATCCCAATCGAAATTAGGGTCTGAAAGACAGTAGCCGGTATCCCTCCGCTAAATAATGAAAAGGGAGAGCTCATAAACGGGGCCAAAATCAAAGTTTGAAAACTTTGCCCATAAGAGGTATTGTTTCCAAACTGCACTCCTACATACAAAGTTGATGGGCCTACGTATGGAGTGGATGGGGGAATGTGCTCCCATTCGAAGGAAATCCTTGGATGAACACCGAGGATCCTACCAGACCACTCTGGGTAGTGTATGGAAAGGAATAAGGAACAATAGGCATATTAGGAATCCCAGTAACCATATCACTAGAAGTACCTGCTAGGTTTGAGTGAACGGGTGGTTGGACCACCCGACTCGCTGGAGTCAAAGGTGTAGAAGGTATACTAGATCTAGGGGCACTTACCGGGGGAGGTAGTACCCCTCAACCGGAACGGCTGAGGTGAACACAAAAGAACTTTCTCCCACAGAAGACATAATCCTACCCACAGGGACACCTAAAACTGGTGAATCAAAAGGTCTAACCTGAACGATCACAGGATTGTTTAAATCAGTCAAGGGTGTGTTAAAATTCCTTGCAAACTCGTCAGTATGCAAGTCTTCTATCTCAACTGTATCAATATCAAAACAATTAGCTACAAGTTCTGGTTCACCTAGAACTTCACTTACTCCTACCGGTTCAAATGAACCATCTGTGTCCAATCTCCGCCTTTGGGGTAGAGGTGGAGGTTCCAATGTGACGAGAGGAGGAAGGTTTCACAACCTTCTTGACCTTCTTATAGGTTGGTCCTCCACGATTGAAAATTTAACAAATCAAACCCTAAGGCGAACTAAACACAGGCAAAACCACAGAGCACACACTATAAAAAATCCCAAAGCCTCAAACAATCAATCAAGGGTGAAAGATATGCTTTCCCGAATAAAGTTGAAGAATGATTACTTGGCGTCCTTGAAGTGGTTCTTAGGCACAAGTGGAGGAATCACCCACCGCCCTCCCACACTTAAAACAAGGGTTACCTTCCAAGCCCGTCCAAGGTGAACCAGAAATAGCCTTCCGGTTTACCTAGGTATGAACCCTAAATGTCAAGAGACTAAAGGCTACCTTAGCTATACCAACAGTCTGGGGGGACAGTCGCAAGCCTAACTCGTACGCATGGGCAGGGTAGCTGAGCCCGAAACTTTGTCTAGGACAGAATCCCCAGATGCGTAAAAGTCCTGATTTATGTTTTGACAAGGAATCAGAGGGTTATCTCCTCAGTCCAATGCCTCCACGTGGCCTCGTGCTTGACTCCCTTTTGAGAGGAGCTTCCCAGATACAATTGATAAAGACAAGGATTTACCTAAAGAAAGGTCCACTACGTCTGAATTTTAAAACTTATGGGAAGTTTACACTTCCTATCCCATAAATCTAGCCTAAGCTAGTAGGTGGAAGGCCCCTAAAAATAAAAATTACTAGTAAGTTTTAATTATTGCGTTCATTTTAAAGGGATTTTTCTTACTCAGAAGGAAATGGAGTGATGAACTATGGTGTTTTTTACTCGATAAGAAATAAAAAAGTAAAGGTGTATTTTTTTTTCAAAGCAAATTGCCACTATTAAAGGAAACTTCTTTTTCTTTTTGTAAATATAGATTGATGAACAAATGCAAGTGATAAAGAGAAACTAAGACTAAGTTTTTGTAGTTTTTGAGATTATATTTTAAAACTGAAATGAAAACTACTTATGCAAAAGCAAATGCAAAAACTTGAAAATGTTTTTCTTTTCACTTTTTAAAAAGCTAAAACTCTACTATGCACCTAAAATGCACGGGAACTTGAGTATACTTGGATCAAATCAACTGTATAAAATAAGCAAACTGAAGTAAACAGGTCAATAAAACCAAGAATCAACCAACAAAGGGAGACCGGGAACCCTAGCTTGGGTGTGTACAATGACAAGAAATCACTGTAAACTCACAAAGTTAAGTGACAAACCAACCACTATCAAAAGATAGACTGGAAAAACAATGCCCAAAATCTTGAACACTGATTCAGACAGAGACACTTCAACCTATAACCCAAACAGGCTAACCTACTTCAAAATGCCAACAGAAGACGATACAAACAAAAAAAACCCAAGGGCTTTACAAGAAAGCACAAAGTGTGGTCACCAAGGTCTTCACACTAACTGCCCAGTATTCATAAAGAAAGCCAACTAACAAACAAGAATTACAAAAAGTCAGGGACAAGCAAACCCTAGCCCAAAATCCCTATTTCCAGGCTTGTACGTGACTGTGTAAAAGGGCAACTCGCGTACTGTACGTGACTGTCCAATAGAGAAACCCGCGTATGCAGGCCTCTGTATGCGACTGTGTATGAGAGCAACCCACGTACAGGTACAAATTTTTTCTCAAAAATAAAGAAAAATCCACAAGGCTTTCAAATACTATGGTAAGCATGAACCAGGATAAAATACCACACACAAACTTCAAGGCAAAGACTGGTCAGGGGTGACATAAATAACCTACAGCATTCTGGGCTCCCCAGCCTGAGTCGCCAGTTCTGTTGTACAGGAATAAACACCTTATAAACGAAGGTCTGGGGTTACCAACATACTCATAAAACTTGTAGGAAATTGACTCTAGAGTACAGAAAAGGAAATAAGAGGATAGAAAAGACTCACCCAATACATGACGGTTGATCCTAGCTTTGTCCTCTTCCGCTCTGCTTCTCCTCCAAAGCCTTCAGGGATGCTTCTCCTTCACCTGTCAAGAGCAAATCCTCCAAGTACAAGATGATACATGTATATAAAACAGGTTAGATAAATCATATACAGAGTGCTTAATCATAAGTATTCATCAAACCATTATACATGAAACACATTCAAAACACATATGGAAGAAGGATTCTCTTTATTAACAATAGTGAATGGGTTCAGATTACAACCCAACGCCTGAGACAAGGACTCCTCTGCAACTAAAGAATTCTGAGTTCCACTGCTCCAAAGACTTCTGAATAGATACCACCACCATAACTTTGCTCTCCAAGTATGATTTATTAATACCCTCCCCAAGGCCTTTATTTATACTTAGTGAAATAAGGCAGTTTCGAGGGTTGAGGAGGTTGAGACAATTAAGATGGTTATAGTTAAGGGCTTAACAAATCTCAAATAATCGCGATTTATTATTTTTAATGTCAAAGGAAGGTGTACACGGGTATTAATATTGGCAACCCGCGTATGACATGCGAGTTTCTCTAATGGGAGCCCGTGTACAGATCTATACGTGGGATGAAATAACAAAAACTCGCGTACAACACGCGACATGCCATAATAAAAGGCGTGTATGTACGCGAGCTGCATATAGGAAAAGGCGTTTACAGAACTTGACATATTCAAAGGTAAAAATAACCAGCTGGATGGATGATAAATGTAGTTCATAACATTCCCATCTATAGTGTTTTAGGCAACCTTCAATCCATAAATGTCCTTTTGTGTGCCAACATAGGGAATGTTGGCACTCAGATGGAGAAGTGCCATTTAGGTAGATAACATAAACAACTGAGATCTCCTTTACCTCCCAATCCTACTTCCCATGAAGAATATATTCAACAAGAGGAAGGTAACTTCCTACCCTTATGTTTTTCCTCATTTGATTTTCTGAAACAAAGACTAAATTTTTCTAATCTAGCACAAAAAACGGAGGTGAGGAATGGTGTCATGGAATTTTTGAGGATGGAGGATGAAAGGGGTGATCAAGTAGGAGTTGTTGTGAATTCTAGCCTTTCCATTTATGAGCAAACATATGGGCAGCTCGAGACCACACAGGAGGAATGTGGTGATTTGTTCAATGAAGAAATCAACTTGTTGGTTGTAGCTCCTGTCTGTGGGGGTTTTGAGAAAGAATTCAATCCTCCACTATCTGATAAATATGAGGATGAATACTTGGAGGGTCCTATGTGGGATGTTTTTCTTGCTCTTCTAGTACAAAATATCTATATCAAGAAGAGTGTACATCACCGGATTTCATTGAAGATATTCCCCGTGTAATGCATAAGGAAGAGCAGGGTTTGGATTCCGACATTTGGGATGAGGTGATTGATTTCTCAGGTACAGATGGTCATGAGCTTCCTTTGCATGGTTATTTTGAAGAAAAAATTGATAGTACGCAGGGGAAGTTACAATTTAAGCAGCAGTATCGAGGCGAGTAGATGCTAGGAGCATTGGAAGATAACCTTGGATTTTATGATCAAGTGGCTGATTTTTTGAAGCAATCGTGTCACGGCAGGCGCGTAGCAGAATTTTCGGGAGGAGGTCATGATTCGATGGCTATATATGTAGAGATGCCGCATAGTGTGAATGTTTGGTTATGGATTTGCAACATAAATCAAGTTCCTTATCACAACCCTATGCCATTTGGTCATTTAGTACTATTTTTTATTAAGCATGAGGAGAAATTTCACATATGGTATCATCTGCTTGGTTGGATTCACTGGAAGTTAGAAGCTACTTGATTGGGAAGTGATGCTCAGTAGGTAGGGTAGGTAGAAACGAATAATCTCGGCATGGCGAGAATTTCCTTTGAGCAATTATTTCATTTTATTTTTCATTATCTATTCAGTTTTTGTTTTTAGAGCACGCTTTGAGGTTTCTAGGAAATAATTCCAAACCAGCCCTATGGATTAGGAATGTAATCTGTGCAAGTTCTTTTCTACCTCACGGGGAGGATAACATCCTTGAGTTGGAGCCGTTGTTAGCACTTGTGCTAATTTTTGAGATTTCTATATAGGTGCCTGCAACGATTTCCTGCAAAAGAGGGGATCTCCAAAGACTTTCTATGTTTGAGAATTTTGAGGTTACTGGGGAGGCTTATCCTAATCCTGAGCACCTAATTGGGTTATCCTATGATGGGTCAGCTTGACACGAGTAGAGAAGGGTTAAATGATGAGCAGAATTAGTCGCTGGATGGGAAAGTACCTCATATCTTCTGAGGTAGAGGTTTTTGCAGTGGAAAATATACGCAGGAATTAAACCATGAAGGTGCACGAAATCCATAGGTCAATATGTTTTCCAACGGTCTCGATTTTGAGCGGACCAGATATGTGACAAAGATGCATTTTTTCCACCCAAACTTGTACGATAGATAATATGGTGTGGAGCTGCGAAGTGTAGGAAGGCCCCACCTTTTTGAATGATGATGATCTAATAGGGATTCGATCAATGGCCTTGGCTTATTTCGCTGCAAGGAAGTGGGCAACGGTTAAGGGATGGGGGCAATGAGAAATATTGTGGGACCCCTCACCTTCGATGGTGGAGATCTGGCAGGATAATGAACCGACAACCCCGATTTGTTTCACGATAGAAACATACATGAAGGTTATCCAACGGGTGAAGCACGAAACAGGGTAGGGGTCGCATGGTTGAACAGTCGAGCACCCTCATGGAGGATATCTACATCCATGGTCTGTTTCACTGTCCAAATATTCCAGGGGAGATAAGGAGGAAAGAGACTATGAAATGGAGGTTAAGACAAGGAATATCGATGGTGCAGGTCACGACCTAGAATCCCAAGCCTTGCTTCCCGACAGGTGCAATAAGGAAAAGCACCAAAATGATTTGATAGTAGAGGGTAGGTATGGCCTTTTCACGCCATATGACAATGAGGCAGGGGGCACTGAAAACCAAGGCATATCAGTGTCATCATAAGGAGGGATTGTCGAAGTGCCAAATGTCAAAGTCGACACACCCTGGGAGATCATGAGGCTGATTATAAGTAAGGCCAAAATTCATTTCCATCTGTGATATCATCGGAAGTCACAACAGAAAGGGGTGGAGAAGCTGGTTTCTACACCTAAGGTAGCAAAGCAGGACCCCACGTGGCCGCTTGTGTTGTCATCATGCAATTGGATGACGGTGCATGTGAAAAGTGAATAGACTCTCAGTCGAACTCCCTCACCCAGCTCATTATAATTCCATAATCTGAGATGATTAGAGAGATAGGTTGAGTAAAAATCGATGAAGAGCAAGGATGCGGAACTGTTGTTCTTTTGAGGAGCCTAGAGTCCTAATACAAATCCTACGATACCTACTATGCTCAAGAATCCTATTGTTTGATGCATTTCGCTAACCGTTGGGTGCGGTGTGGTATTTCATTCGTCCCCAAACTTTCATGCCATAGTAGCTCTAACCATCACGATAGATATTTTTGTTACATTAGAAATATTTTTCGATGCTGATGAAGACAATGTTGTCTTGGTAAAACTCGACGCCATGATGGAATCAATACCTAAGATTCCTAGTCCCATAAATGTCCCGCCAAAGCCTCCAGATGAGGTCTCAGACCCCATTACCGCGATACATAGTATCCATTGCCAGGGGTGGGCAGTCTGAACAAATGTTCGGACTCAGGAAGAAAGGAGCGGAGGTCTTGATCATCATTGTCGTGGAAACATATTTCCAACTTCATTTAGGATGATGATGAGCCTCGGGAAGTGTTGTGTTGGGATGCCCTGTAGGAAGGATCTGGTCTTGGTAGAAGAAGCTAACAAGAATGACAAGCCCATTAAGGATTTAGTATTGTCAAAAAATAGGGCTTTCTTCTCCAGGTATATGCAAATAATAGTGTTGCTAGGATACATGGATATTAGATAGAGGTCCAAGTACAAAAGGAACATAAACCTTCCTCCCAATTGTGAACACATGCAAAACATGTTTCTGGAATGTGGAAGAGACATAAAGGTCAGAAGCATGAAGGGTCATAGGGCCAATTTAATTTTGTACACCAGAATGTGCACAAGAAGAATTAAACTGTTATCTAAGTGATGAAACGTTGTTGTTGAAGCAAGCAAGCCTGCATCCCACACACCACACGCTATTTTGATTAGATATAGTTGTCACGATGTACTTCCCTTGGTAGGCATTAATTATGCTGAGTTTTTTATTCCAGGAAGTATGCTAGGATTCGTTATGATGGTTCAGGATTCGATCCCCAAATTTTGTAACTGAATTAAGGCTTTGTTTTGAGGTTAGGCTCGGGAGCCCTTGTATTATAAATATAGCCTCCTTAGAGGAGAATAGGGGTTGGATTAACTTTCATATTTTTGAGGCCTTAGTGCCTAAATTGTAGCTCTATAAACATTTTTGGGAGTAGTAATGAAAATGCTTCTCCGCGGTTATGAGATTCATCACGGTGTCTATATTTAGTTTGTGTTCTCTGTTTATGCCATTTTCATATGTGTTATTTTCCGAAAAAAATGCTTTCTATTTGTATAAGAAGAATTCGTTTCATTAAGCGTTCTTCTCGTCAGATGTAGCATTCGTTATGTGTTTGTCATGGTGGTTATGGAATTCATCCATGGTTATATGCTCCATTTCTATTATTTCTCACATTATGTTATTCTATTAAAGGTGTTTCAAGGGATTCATCCATCAATAGGTGCGGGCCTTGTCATACTGGGATTTTCTCCTTTCTCCTACCACCGCTTAAAGATATTTAACTGAAGGTTGCACTTACTTTGCCCCATAATATAGAAGACAAATTCATTATTCATCATCTATTGTAATTTCCTTGAATGTTTTTGAGTGTGACTCCATTTCCCAATCGTTTTATTATTGTGTGTCTTTCAATCTTTTAATTTACAAACAACTTTGTTACCAGAAGAAATCTATCCTTCTGCATGCTTGTTTAAAGACGTATGTACATGTGAATGTTACCGTGACAATGATAGAGCCCTCTCTGGATGCAATGGCTAGAATGTAATGTAAAGGTTGGTTTGAAATGGTCACCTCTGTGACTTCCTACCGCAACCATAGGAAAATTACAGGGTGCTAACATGCTCTTCTTTGGATTTAAAGATATGCCATATTTTCTACAATGGTCAAAAATCTGTTTCAAGTGAAAAATGTGGTATTCTCTTTTCTTGGAGAAAAATATCACTCATCTAAGTAAACCACTACACAGTGGTCAGTTAATCCTCGTAATGCAATGTCCATGGCCCTCTGAAATGTAGCTCCAACATTTATGAGGCCAAACATCATTCTTCTATAAGTGAACATTCCCCAATTTGTGAGAAATGTAGTCTTCAATCGATCATGTCCGTCCAATAACACTTGACTGTAACCTAAGAATCCATCTAAAAGGGAGAACAAATCTGATCCTGACACCATTTGAAGAATTTTTTCCATCGGTGGAACTGGATAATTATCCTTATCTGACGCTATATTTAGATTTCAGAAGTCAACACACAACCTTATCTCTCATGACTTATTCTGTACTGGAACTGAATTAGCCACCCATTTAGAATGTTGAACACTAAAGATAATCTTTGCATCTAGTAACTTCTTCACTTCGCTTTGGATTAAAGGCTCTAACTTAGGATGCATTTTCATGAGTTGTTTTTGAAATGGTTTTATGCCTGTCTTAAAAGGAATTATATGTTGAATGACTCGTGTATCATATGTTTTTAGATCTTCATATGTACAGGCGAATATATATTTATATTTCTAAAACAATTTAATGAATGGACTCCTTTCTTGAGGCAAGCAACAATTTCCCAAATTTACATACTTGGGCTCAGCTTCCATCCCTAAATTTATCAGCTCATATTGCATAGATGAACTGTTGGTTTTGATGTTGGCTGGTTTTCTGAATTTGTTATGTAGATCAAACATTCCCTCAAACGTCCTTACTCCTTTAGGTATGAAATTTGCTTTGGTCAGCTCTCCATTTTGTAAAATTGCTTGATGTTCCTCATCATCAATTACATATTCTTTGAAAAGTTCATCATTGGCCAAAAAATTGATAATCTATTCATCGTCGTCAAACACCCTTAGATTTGTGATATTATCAGCTACTGATGGCCTGAAAATAAGTTCAATGGAACATTTATGATTAGTTGGTACTAACCTGGAAGCAGAAGTAGCCAATAAATCTGCTACAACATTTTGTAATCTATGAATTGAATTTATATTAAAAACATTAAAATGTGCTATCAAATTCCATACTTAAGCTTGATATCCTTTAAGGTGTGGAGATAAACAATGAATTGTGTCTCTAACTTGCCTAAGAACTATCTCATAATCACCAAATTTTTTTATATTTTTTACATTTTGTTCAATGGCTTTTTTCAGGCCTTGGACTAGAGCTTCATATTCATCAGTATTGTGTGTGCATTCAAACTCCAACCTACAATAGAGAAAAATATTTTTTCTTTTCAGGATCCATCAGGACACAACCCGCTCCTGATCCCTCTTGTGTTTTAGAACCATCAAAATATAAAATATAAAATCTACCTTCTAAGAATACTTGGTTAGTATCATTTCCTACGTAAATGACTAAATTTACTATGTTACAATCAATATCACCGGTCCGTGAAAATCTAAGGATATCGGACAGTGTATTTGATTCACAAATGACTTCCTCAACTTGGTAATTCCCTGGTTCAAGCTCTAAAAAGTAGTTTCCCAAAACTGAAGTTGAGAAATTTATCAACACGTTCTTTTATTCCAACTGATTTACGTTCTGTTTCATATGTGGTTCCCTCAGTATCTTAATTTGATTTTGACTATTTTGGTACAGAAGCCACATGTGAGACCAATCAGTTGCAAAGTAACCATTAAGTTTTGTTGACCGGTCCCTACTTAATATTAAACCATAAGCCTATGATATATCTACTACCATAATATCTATGAACTGGCATACTCTAGGATTTGCATACAATCAAATTAGCACATATTTCATCTCCCCTATAACCTTAACAACATACCTGTCTGGTTGAATGATATGAGATGGGGATGGTGTTGGTTGGCCATTAATCTTCTTACAAATAGAAAGTGGAATAGCATTGGACAAGGCTCCAGAATCTACCAAATATTTACCTACATTGTGATTAAAAATTTCAAATGATAACAAGAAAGGAAAAGTTTAAGATTTAGATTTGCCACCAATGCTTGCTTCGTTAATCTCAGTATTATATTTAATGGCTTTTGAAGTAATGTTGCGTTGTGGATCAAATGCTTCCAATAGTTTCTTTCTTTGTTGTGGCAAATTACATAAAGAAATATTTTCTTTAGTGTTCTTAATGTCTTCCACAATATCATACCCCATGTCATATTCTACTGAACCTTTCTTAGTACTTTCTGTTTTGTTTTCCAAGGTCTTCACAGGTT
This sequence comes from Pseudotsuga menziesii, assembly GCA_001517045.1. Lineage (NCBI taxonomy): Eukaryota > Viridiplantae > Streptophyta > Pinopsida > Pinales > Pinaceae > Pseudotsuga > Pseudotsuga menziesii. The sequence continues at coordinate 115,787 of LPNX010238392.1, read as the reverse complement.
TTTTAACTACTGGATTTGTCTCTTTTATGTTTTTTAGACTAGACTTAGGTTGCGTTTGAGTAGTGCTGATAATTTTCTTCATGGTTTCCTTTATCTTCTTTATTCTAGGAAGCACTAAACTTTGATCCATCACCATTCCTTTACTTCTCGTTGTAACATTTATTTATGATACTTGTACTTGTTCAACTTGCTCTTCTTCACTCAACCCCAATGTGGGTGCCCAATCCCATAATACCATCGTGGTTTCTTCATTTGTTCCTTCTGGGTCATTTTTTGGTCTTCTTCTACCTCAGGATCTGTCATTTGGGCATCTAGCAGTTGATTCATAACCAAAGTCATTGAATTTATCCAATGTGGGAAATTATTTTCAGATTGATGCTCCTGGTGAAAAGTACAATAGTGGTCCATGCCTACTTCATTAAAATTTAAAACAGAAGAATTAATTAAAGGCGGTTGAGGCTTCCCATTTTCTTCCCTTTTCTTGTAATAACGTTTGAAGGGCTTTCTAGATGAACTAGCTCCTTTCTCCTTTTCTAAGTCTACTATCTTGTTTGATAACTTTTGTATCATTTTGACCACATTATCTACCTCATTAGAGTGTTCTTATTTGGGCCTAGTTAACAACAATGTTTTTTACTAGTTGTTGTTTTCACTTCTGGTCCTGAAGTATGATTCGCTATACTATCAAGATCAACCTCCACCCTTTTGGATTCTTCATAGTTTTCTATCAGCGTGGGATTAACTACCCTTTTCACAAACATTGCTATAGGTGGGTATAGTGGTGTAGTATAATACTCTACCAAATATTCCTCGATTGGTTTAGTTGCAGCACTAAAACTATTCAAAGAGTACTAAACCTTTGATTGAAATCCTGGACCTTTTCTTTCTTCTCCATCTTCATAGACAATAACTCCTTCATGAGTGTGGCTACGGTTTTCTGATTTCCAAATTTACTTCTAAACATTCTTTCAAAAGTATCCTAGTTTTCTATCGAGTTATCCTGTAGGCTGAAATACCACGCATATGCTCTGGGATCGAAAGTAAATGGGAACAGTCTGCAAACAACATCTTCATGATCAACTTTGAGAAGAATTAGTGCGAGGTAAAAAAAATTCAGGTGATCTTCAATGGAGATACCCCTTCTGGGATCAAACTTCGGTAGCACTCGTTCTAGGTACTTGGGTAGATCATGCAAAGGCGCAGCCATATTAAGAGGTGTTCTAGCCCTCCATGATGGTTTATTATTGGTGGACATAACTCAAGGTGGAGATTGTGGTGGATAATGTGAGAAAACTTGAGATGTAGGAGACTCTGGTCCCAACTGATCAAGAGGTTGAGTGATTTCTTGGATAGATAGATCCACTAGTTCTTCCAAATTTTCTACAAGGATCAAATATTGAGTATAAGAGATTGTTTTCTTGGGAGCTTGCCTTCTTGGTAAAACAGGGAATACTTCAAGTCCTCCAAGTTTCTTAATGTAATATCTTGTATACCTTCGAAAGTGATCAACTTCTTCGAATGGCACAGCATACAAACTCTCTAAGTCTTCTTCTTTAGAACTTACCCTTTCTTTTTCTTCAAATTTAATAATAAAATCTTACAGGAAAGGCATTTCAAACTTTGTTCAAGTGGAATATTTTCTTACAAACATATTTCCTCGGTCAGCCATGCACTAGCGGCCCTCCTTCTAGCGCCAAATCTGTTGATTCCTGGAAAATTCTAGGTACCTACAATAGGGATTCTCCTCGATGATCGATCCCAATTAGATTGTTCACCGTTTGGTATGGGGAATCTGTCCGGTTATCGGTCAGACTACTGTATATTAAAATGTGTTCATAAGTTTTATATGTTACGGCTCGATCCATCGTTTTGTGTTTTGTTTAAATGAAAGATGAAATGTATATGCCTAAACTAAATGCATGTTATTGATGGACATGAACCTCACAACTGATTCGTAGGTCCTTACCTCCCGTCTTACCGTTCCTTCTTTTTCAATTACTTCTTTAAATATGAATCTAACAAGTTTATTCTATTCTAATATACTCTAGTTCAATCTATTCTATCCCCGTATGGAGCAGATTTAAAAGTTAGAGCAATGTACTATAATTATCCATAATAATCACATATATAGTTGTTTCAATTTCATATGCATATTTACAACAGAAATATTATCAAAGAATTTTTTGACATAATAAAACATTCATTACTCAATTCATGCACAAATCTTTATATAGGAAGCAAAATCATTCATACTCAAAGAAATAATTCAAAAGAAGTCAGAACAATCTCACAGTTGTATGGAAACAAAATAGAAGTAATTCCACATTTGAGACTCCACACATCCCATGCAAATGCATGTGCATTCCTTTCCCAGCAAGTAGGTCCTTCTTTATTAGCAGAAAAAAATCTGTTCTCCTTACAAAATAATCCAGCCTCCATGTGCTAGCGAAAAGACCCTCTACATCTACTCTCTACCTCTATTTATATTATAATTACAATTTGTCATCTAGTGACTCATCGACTTCCCTAACCCTAGGAATTCAAAAATTCGTCTTCTAATGCCTTATATTAGGAAAATGACAAAAATACAGAAAAGACAAAATTTTCAAGTGGGCCCTGCCAAGCTTGAAATATGTTGTCCCCATGCGTTGGCTTCTTCTGCTATAGTCTTGTAATTTATTGGCTCCATCATTTGCACAGTCACTTTGTGCATGGCCAACTATGTCTCCACGTGTTCCACCTTTTATGGGGAAAACCTACACACGTCTTCCAAAATGTAGTTACTGATAGAAGCTTGCGCAACCCAAGTTTTAACATCTTCTTCATTTACAACTTCCATTTTTCTAAATGTACTGTACATCCTCTTGTAATCTATCTTGAAAATATGCCTCATGTTGGTCCTTGTTTGGAAGATCAGTAATCTTTGCAACCAAAGCAAGCTAGCATTTCTCGTGGACTTGGTGTAACTTTCTATAAAACTCGGTACTTTTTTCCAACGTTTTGTCAATTTCATTGTTTAACCTTACGGAAGCTTTCTTGCAAAACCCCAGGAGTGCCATCTCTATTTTTATGCCTCCGACTGTTTTCTGTGACATGTGTTCTAGAAACCTTGAATTGGCCTCTATCCATGTTAGCTGACTTTGAACCCTTTTTGCGACTTCTATTAGTCTTTTTTTTCTGAAATTCAGTGACTCTGCTACAATTTCCTTTAACCTTGTCTCCATCAGCTTTACTTTATGGATTCACCTGAGATATTAACCTACACTTGGTGTATATTTCTTTGCATTGTGCAGGACTGGTCACGAAAAGGAGTGATGTCCTGCCTTTTCTCATTAGCGATCTTCAACTGATTTTCCATAGATCCTTTCTCTACCACCAACTCTTCTACATGGGTTTTTAAATATCCCACTTTCTGGCTCTCCATGGACTCTCTTGATTCCAATTATGAGATCCTGGCTTCAAAATTATTTTTCTCTCCCTCCATAATGATTAGATGTACCTTCAATCCATCCTTTTCTGTCTCCAAAACTTGGTATTCCCTTTGGAGTCTTTCCTTTTCTGAGAGGATATCATCGTGCGTTCTTTTTAACTTTATGCCCTCTCCTCTTGTCTTAACTAGAGTTTCTTTTAGCTTGAGCATTTTTTCCTTATGATGTTCTACATTTTCCATCGACCGGTCAACGTTATTAGCGTTGGCTTGCACAGTTGCTATATTCACGGAGGCCATGAACTTAGGGCCTTTGTGAGTACCTTCCATGATGGCATTTTTAGTCATTGTAACCACATCATCCTATGATCCCAACTTTAACCTTTTTTCTGACCTTCTGGTGATGGTATTCCTTGACTTCTAAAAAATAATGGTATCAAAGCGAGCCACCGTGTGTTGCTTAGAAGGGGTAAATGGAGTAAGCTCAAGTTCTCCAAAAGGAATGTGGTCACTTGTGATTGTGCCACCTAATGAAATGAGAGGATCTACTGGGTCATTTTGAGTTGTTTCCCAATACAAATATTCCCTGATTTTGTCCTCTTCTTCATTTCTTCTTAATTCTTCAGCAGCTTCCTCAACTTCCTTTTGCTCTCTTTCTTCTTGCTCTTTCAGTAGTCTTTCCTATTCCTACCACTTCAGAGCCTCTTCTTTCTTCAATCTCTCTTCTTCTTCTTTCTGCTTCTGAGCTTCTTCGGCTTGTCTCCTTTTAGCTTCTTCTCTCATTTACTTCTTTTCCTCATCTTGTTGTAACCTTAAGGCATCATCCTTTTTTTTATGTAGCTTCTTCTTTGTTGCACTGTTGTTGTCTTTACTATTGTCGATGTCACTTTTCTTCTTCAAACACTTGCTCAACTCAGTCATATTACTGGCCCTTATGTACACTTATTCATCCTTGTTAAAATGGTCTGAGTATCTGTAATGGAATCTGGAGATTGCACAATGTTCTGCAACCTTACCCCTGCTATCATTCCTCTGGAAAATTGTCTCGCCAAAATGAAAAATCTCCAACTCTTTTACAAAATCAGCGGCAACTTTGACTTTCGAGAACTTGTATCCTCCTATGCAGAAAGGTAGTGGTGGAATGGTTTCCTTTTTCATATCATGAAGGAATTTTCCTACTCCATTTATGAACACTTGCCTTATTGCTTCTTCATGGACTATGTAGTCCATGGAGTACTTGGGTAGCAGTGATGGAGCTTTGGAGCCTCCGTACATTCTTAGGTATGTTCCTTCTTGCAAGAAAAATTAATCTCCATATTCGCAAATAACTTCCATGGAATTATCGGACAAGCAGTTTGGTTCTTTGAGAAAAATCAATTGATAATGGGGCATCAAAAACTCCTCACAAATAATTTTGTAGAAACACGCATACTTATGTACCCAAATAATCTGATAAGAAACATACACAGGAGTCTTAGTTTGTGTCCAAACACACCCAAGCTTGGAGAAAGGGTTCTTGCACAAAATACAGTCGATCAGGTAAGATGACATGTAAAATTCCGATCTCTTCTGGGTTATGCCTCCCTGTGCTGCTGCTACACAAGATGGCAGACTGTCTGATATGATGTCTGCCTAGTTAAACATAGTACCTTCAAAGGCTACATAATGAATGAGGGGAGTCTAATTCAGTTTATATAGTGTTCCATCGACGTGGCCAAAAATCCAGTTCAACATCAAATTTATGATACTGAAAGGGGTCTATAGGCTTTAGGAGTCATATTCGACAGTCGCCTTTTGGTGCAATTTCTTTCCTTGTATCATCATTTTCTTTGCACATTCCACAACATCGATATCTACCTTTTTGACCCAATCATCGGTCATCATAACCTGTGGAGGGGGTAGCTTGCAGGATAAGGTTATGTAAGCTGGAGTGAATGAAGAAAAAGCTTCCCCTTTTACATTAGAGATAATCATTGTAGAAGAATTTGTCTAAGGAAGAATCCATCCAATAACTTCTGAGCACGGGAACAGATTTGGGCGTGTAGCGAGCTTAGTGATGCCCGAGTTTTTTTATGTTGTGGTACAAGAACATTTCTTCAAGACCAGCATCGAGGACATTCTGATCTCTGATCATTTGATAGATCTATCCCCATTTGAATTATGGGGTAGCTCCTATAATTTCCTTAGTATTCTCGAATTTGATTTTTGTCTTGGAGATGATCTCCACATCTGAATCAACCTCACTTGTCTTCGCTTTCTTCTTACCACCCCTTTTAGGCATTGTGTGAGTTTGTTGTTTGTCAACTCTTTTCTTCGAAAAGTAATCCTATTAGGTGAAAGAAAAACCTGTGACATGGGTGTAATGAGAAGTGTATTAGTAATTTCATAGTTGTTCTGAGTAAAGAAATATGCATATGCTATTTTACTGAAGTATTCTATTATGAAAAGAAAAGCTGCGATATGTATACCTTATTGTATACCTTATTGTTCTTCACAACCACTGTAATGGAAAAAGCCCTTCGTTTAAGCATAAAAAGTAAATCCTGACATCAGAGAAATGCAAACAAGCAAGTACTTCAGATTGGGAGGGTATCCTCACCCTAGCTCGAAAATCATGGGAATTTGGTATAAGAAAATGCTTATAAGAAACAAGTATGCATAGCTCGGGGAAGAGTTTTACCCTAAGAAAAATGGCTGCATAACCATTTTCCTAGTGCGATAGTTGTGTAGAAACATATCACTATGTAGGAAAAACTCCATGGAGGATGGGCATGGCTGAATATTTTTCTTTCCTACTGGCTAGGCATGAAGACGGTCGTGAGGCCAAAGAAATCCGGTCAAAAAACACTTTTAGAGGGTTCTAGTTGTGCAAACTAAAACATAAATACCCTAGGGGCCATGGACAAGTGTTTTACTAGGAAAGGGGCTATGGAACAGAGAGGGGAAATCTATCTCATGGTGAAAAGACGCTACGAAGAATTTAAACCAAACCCCATACCATATATAAAAAGGTTTTAAACTTTAAAAGGACGAAAAGAGTACGGGGTCAAAGAACCTACCTGTAAACTGTAGAATGATCGGTGTTGGGAAGTAACGCAAACTCTAGATGTCTCCTGGCAGATGGTTTCTCTTCAAAATGATGTTCGTAGTAGAAAAAAATAACACTGCACCCGTATATATATAAAAAAACGATAAAAATTCATTAAATGTAGTCATTGGGTGACATAAATGTGGTGGTTGTCACATTAAACACGGTGGGGGGGGAAAAACGTTGTTTGGCCTAAAAATCAATCACTTGTCGCGTAATGCCGATGTATCTCGACAATTTTCCCAAAATCCTCTGACAGTATCGATGGTTAAACATGAGTTCTTGCAACCGTATCGGTGGAAAACAATAATTTTTCTCCAACCGTGTCGGGGAATACAATGAATTTTCTTTGATTGTGTCAGCGAAAACTCACCAAAAAAGTTTGATTGGTTTTGCAACTTATCGGTTTATCGACCATTATTGTATCAGTGGAAAACTTGAAACCTTCCCAAAATCTGGGCCGCGATTCGCTTTGGCAACATTCGTTGATCAATTCTGACACTATTGAAGGTAACTAGCGATTTAATCTTGACCGTGTCAGCGAGGTTTGACAAGTTGCACTGAAACGATACTTCATGAAAGAACTTGTTTTTCCTAGGCCGACCATGTCATAGTGACTAGTTGAGTTCCTTTTGATACGTTAGAGAAACTAGCCAAGTTACTTCGATACATCGACGAAAAAACATGATTTTTAGCCAAAACATTATTTGTCAACTTTTTGGGGAAAAAACTAAGTGTTTAGGATGGATACATCGGCGGAAAAACATGAATTTTAGCCAAAAACTTATTTGTCAAATTTTTGGGGAAAAAACTAAGTGTTTAGGATGGATTCTCTAGAGTTGAAAAACTAGTATAAGTAAGCTTTCAATAAAAAATATAAGGAGGGGCCCTAAAATATAAATAATTTGGGGAAGCGTTTGCAACAGAAAGGAGAAACAAAACATAAGAGGTTGCATAAGTCAATAGGGTCTACCAACATAGACACAAATACTTAGGATCACACTTTCCCACTTCCCCTTGCTCGTAACATCATTTCCTCATACTCTTTTATGTGGCATCAGTCGATATCAACTTTTTTATTTTATAAATTAATAATAATAATGTGCAAACTATAATCCCAACACCTCGCACCATAATGTCACAACATCAAAATAATAATAATATGTAGGGGATAAACCATAGGGTATTACAGCCCCTTCCCCTTAAACCATGCATCGTCCTCGATGCATAATTATTTATACATGTCACATAATTTATAAATTTTTCAAATCGGATGAGGGTATGCCTCACTCATCACATATTCCATTTCCCAAGTTGCATAGTCAGGTTTATAATGGGTCCATTGGACCTTAACTTGTATTTCATTGTTCCTGGGAAACTTGACTTTCCAGTCTATGATGGCAATAGGCTCCATCGAAAAATATCCTTCCAATTTCACCTAATCCAAAATATATATCAAAACATAATCAACATTGTGTATACCTACCAATATATATATATATATATATATATCATGAGGGGAAACACCAAGTGGCACTCAAGGGGGCGCACTAGGAGAGAGAGTGACTCCAATTTTAATAAAAAACCATCCCAGAATAATAAATCAAGGAGAAACACAACATAAGACGATGCATAATTCAATAGGGCCCACCAAAATAGACATAAACACTTAGGATCTCACTTTTGACACTTCCCCTTGCTCGTAACATCATGGTTCTTCATACTCTTTTAGGTGGCATCGTTCGATATCATCTTTTTTATTTTATTAATTAATAATATAATGTGCAAACCATAATCATAGCATCTCGTGCCATAATGTCACAACATCAAAATAATAATAAGATGTACAGGGGATAAACTGGAGGGTATTACATCCCCCTCCCCTTAAACCATGCATCATCCTTGATGCATACTTATTTATACATGTCACGTAATTTATAAACTTTTCAAAATCAGATGAGGGTATGCCTCCCTCATCACATATTACATTTCCCAAGTTGCATCTTCAGGTTTATAATGGGTCCATTAGACCTTAACTTATTGTATTTCTCTATTCCTGAGCAACTTGACTTTCTTATCTATGATGGCAATAGGCTCCACCAGAAAATCTCCTTTCAATTCCACCTAATCTAAAATATATATCAAAACATAATCAACATCATGTATACCTACCAATATATATATATATATATATATATATATATATATAGTATTAAAATATGCTAGATAACCAGTAATCATGTCATATACATCATCAATGCAAATTAAAAACATCTATATTACAATTTACTTGTATTATATTCCAGTCAATTACATGCCTAACATCATGAACAAACTTTTTCAACAAAGACACATGAAACACATTATGCACTTTTATGTTAGGAGGAAAGGCAATTTCATAAGCAATTGGTCCTATCTTTGCCAAGATTTAAAATGGTCCACAATATCTAGTTGCAATTTTAGAACAATTTCTTAAGTTTAAAGTACTCTTCTTTGGTTTAAACTTCAAAAAGAAAATTTCCCCACCTGAAACTATCTGTCAATCATGTTTCGATATGCATAATATTTTTGTTTATCATGTGCTGCATTCAAATTATGTTTAATCTTAACCATCTGATATTCCATATCCTTTAATAGTTCTACCCTAATAATAACTTAGTATGTCGAATTGTCCCAACTAATAGGAGTGTTACACTCTCTTCCATACATTGCCTCAAAAGAACTTACTTTCAAGGAAAAATGAAACCCGTTATTGTAAGCAAATTCCACTATGTGTAAATAATTTTCCCATTGAGTTGGTTGATCCATTACATACATTCTTAACATATCTTCATTTACCTAATCTACCCTCTATGTCTGTCCATATGTTTATGTCCGTAACCCCAAAACCAAGGTCACGGGCACATGTAAACCCTAAGTAAGGATGAATAAAGGCATAGCACAACGAAATAAGGTCAACCAAAGGCTAGGATAATGTACCATTGAGCCAATCAAAATAAACATATTTTGTCTTGTAGCTACCAACTTGAAAAGACCAATAATATCAATTACAACAACTACAATTCAACAATACCTTTACAACAACTCAAGAACACACATAAGATTACTTGACTTATTAAGGAAACTGGATGTGTAAGTTCCATAATCCACCCAACTGTAGGCACTTATATGACATATACTAGTTCGGTTGTGAGCGACCCTAAGTTGGCACAAGTAAATTTCAACCCAAAATGCGACTGCATATTTGTCTGAATTTCGATGGGACTCCTTCGAACATCCGACAAGGTGGACTATTTTTAAACATCGGTAGAATTCCATTGGATATTCAACAAACTCAAAGCACATCATAAATACGATAACATTTAGTCGTGTGACTAATAGGTCAATAAAACAATAACACATTGATTAACCGACGTATATTTCCAGGACTATTATCAGAAATGAGACAAATTAAGTGTTGGTTAATCGAGAACATATTCCACCCTGGTGGTCGGTTAACCAACATAGAGTCATCAGATTTTTGATGACTTAACGACATAAAATATACAAAAATCCAGAGAAGTTACCATCAATTGTACTACCACCTCGTTGAATATAGAATCTAATTCATAAAAAATGTGACAAATTAAGGGTCGGTTAATCGACACCGTACTCCACCCAAGTGGTCGATTAACCGTCAAAGATTCGTCATATTTTTGACAACTTAGCGACATAAAAATACACAAAAATCCGACGACGTTATAATAAGATTGACCATAAAGTATTCTCTTAAACTCTTGGAAACTATGAAATATAAAAAAAAAAATGTAATCCAGGTGCCTTTAGATAGAGTAGTTGGCTTTAGTATTATGATTTTGAGGAACAAAGGTGAAGGAGAAGGGGAATTTGTGGTTGGTACATATATTTCAGTCATACTTTTGGAGATCCAAAAGTGCTTCTCCGTGGGGAGATTTGATCCAAGTGGATCTCCATAGTCAAACAATGCAGAAGGGTTTCATTAGCACCAAAGACATTCAATCGATTAAGAGATTACAAAGATATTCCTAATGCAATTCAAATATGATCGAATGAAATTCATTCGTGAAAGAAATTGTAGGTTGAAATTACGGACAAAAAGGAGGCTATTTTTAACAAAAGTTCACAAGACATTGAACAAAGTGTATTTTCATATTAAAATTGAAAGTTCAATTAAAATTATGTAAAAGGGGAATATATGAAAGTGATCATACAAATTTTCTTTTAAATTTATGAAGTAAATTTAATTAGATGTTAGAATACACCTCACCAATTAGTTTCCTAGTCCTAAGGGAGTGTTGAGATCTTCATGGAGAAAGATGAGACCATTTCTGCACCTATCCCTTAATGTGTCTCTTGATCCTAATTTAGGGGATCTTAGGAGAGATATTCTCCTTAACATATGTGATGTAATCATCCATGGAAAAACTATAAATACCTCTCATTTGGAGAAGGAAAATAATTTTTTTTTAGAGAGCTTTCTAGTAATCTTTGTATGATAAAATTCATCCCAAGATGTGAGAAGTAGTTTAGTTCATTTGAGAGCCTTAGTTATTTTTGGTGAGGAAGTGAAAGGAATACTAAGTGTTGGTTGTGGAGCCTGATCTTCCATATCCAGATATATTATTTAGCTATGTTTGTACCCCAGGTTTACTGTACACTCGTTCCCCAACTTTGGATGTTTGTTGGCCAATAGTTTTGCGGACCCATGGTATTGGGTTAACCGTAGTATTTTCCCATGGTATTTCCCCTATAAAAGAAAGCATTGTAACACACATTTATATTGTATTGTAGCAACGTAAACAATATATTTGATTGTGTGAGAGAGAATTTGAGAGTGTGAAGAGGAAGTGCAGCGGTGTTGTTGCAGGTTGTATCCCTTCATCTTTCTAGATGGTAATAAAAGGACTGGAAATTTCTGTGTAGATGTAGCCCATATTTTTGGTGAACCATGTTATATCTGTGTCTCCTTGTAATGTGTTTAATGTGTTTTGCATCTTGTTTAATGATTTACCTGTATAATTGTTATTGCTCTGCAGTCTTGTTTTCTAACAATTGGTATCAGAGCCAAAAGGTCTATTTGGTTGGTAAACTCGTAGGAAATAATGGTTCTTGGTTTGAGTGGGAGAAATGGAGAAAGAAGGAAAGTTTAGGGTCAAGAAATTTAACGGCCAAAACTACCATTTATGGAAGATGCAAATGGAGGACTATTTGTACCTACCATTGGGAAAAAAAGAAAAACAGTCAGCGACTATGAAGGATGAAGAATGGGAGGTTCTTGACAGATTGGTGCTGGGAACAATACGGTTGTGCCTGGATTCATCAGTGACTTTCAATATTTCAAAAGAAAAAACAACAAATGGTGTGATGAGTGCATTGGGTAAGCTCTACAAAAAACCCTCGGCTTCCAACAAGGTATTTTTAATGAAGTGATTATTTAATATGAAGATGTTGGAAGGTGGATCTGGTGTTGACCATTTAAATGAATTTAATACACTTACTAGTCAATTAAGTTATATAAAAGTGAAATTTGATGATGAGGTTAGGGCTCTTATAATCTTGTGCTCATTTCCAAAAAGATGGAATAGCTTGGTCATGGTTGTAAGTAACTATGTCCCTATTTCAAACACTCTTAAGTTTGATGATGTTGTTGGTGTTATTATTAGCAAGGAAGTGCAAAGAAAAAGCACATGTGAGACATCAGGTAATGTGTTTACCATGGAGAGTAGAGGGAGATAAAATAAGAGAGGAAGGAGCCCAAGAAATCATAGCAAGTCTAAAAATGGAACATCCAACTCTAGATTTGGAAAAATAGAGTGCTAGAACTGTGGTAAGAAAGGACATCTGAAGAAAGACTGCAGAGCACCAAAGAAGAAAGGTGAGAGGCAACAAGAGACTACTCAGAAAGTGAATGTAGCAGGTGATGTGTTACAAGATGCTTTGATTCTTACATTAGATAATACTGGAAATCACTAGGTAGTAGATTCAGGGGCTTCATGTCATGCTACACCCCATAGGAAATTCTTTCATGATTATGTTCATGGTGATTTTGGACATGTTTATTGGGGCATGATGAACCATGTAAAATTGTTGGAAAGGGTAACATAGGGATTAAGTTAAATAATGGAAGTGAATGGCTACTAAAATATGTAAGGCATGTTCCTGCTATGAAAATAAATTTGATCTCAACAGGGCTCTTGGGAGATAGCAGTTGTTTGTCTACGTTTGGAGAAACGTGGTGGAAGAGCACTAAAGGATCATCGGTAATAACAAAAGGAGATAGGGTAGGTACGTTATATTTATGTCCTCATAATATTGATTATTCTATCTTTGTAGCTTCCACAGAAACAAGTGCAGCATTGTGGCATCATAGGCTTGGACACATGAGTGAGAAGGGGATGTAGATTCTCCACTCAAGGAAACTACTTCCAGATCTGAAGCAGGTAAGTTTGGAATTCTATGAGAACTGTGTTTATGGAAAACATAAGAGAGTTGGATTTATCAGGGTTGGGAAACAAAAGAAGAGTGAAAAGTTAGATATTTTCCATACATATGTATGGAGACCAGCTCAGGTACAATCTCTTGGTGGCTCTCATTATTATGTTACTTTTATTGATGATGTAACTAGAAAAAATGGGTTTATTGAATTAGACATAAATTTGATGTGTTTGATACTTTTCAGAAGTGGAAAGATTTGGATGAGAATGAGACAGGAAAAAGGTTGAAATGTCTAAGATTTGATAATGGAGGTGAATACTGCAGCAAGAAGTTTGAAAGTTACTGTTCACACAATGGGATTCACAGAGAGAAGATAGTCTCTGGAACACCACAAGAAAATGGCGTGTCAGAAAGGATGAATAGGACGATCATGGAGTGTGCAAGGTGTATGATATTGCATGCAGGGTTTCCATTACAATTTTGGGTTGATGTTGTAAACACTATTTTTTATTTAATCAACAGAGGGCCTTCAAGTGCTTTGGATGGTGGGATTCCATAGGAGGCATGGACAGGTAAACAGGTAAAATACTCATTTCTGAGAACTTTTGGTTGTGAAGAATTTGTCCATATTGATAAAGATGATAGAACAAAGCTTGAAGCTAAATCCAAGAAATGTACCTTTATTGGATACGGGGTTGATGATTTTGGTTATCTCTTATGGGATTTTGAAAACCGCAAAATCATTAGGAGTAGAGATGTAGTATTCAATGAAAAGGTTATGTACAAATATTAGTTGCAGGGAAAGAAATTGGAAAAGGAAAACACATAGTACATAGTGCTTGATGAAATCAAAGAAAATGAAGTTCCAAAGGCACCAAAAAATCAAGAACAGCAGCAGGTAACTGAAACTCCTGCAACTGTAAGAAAATATACCAGGTTAAGTAGAACCCCTGAACAATTATCTCCTTCACTGTATTATTTATTGATGATTGATTCTGATGAACCAGAATCTTATGAAGAGGCAATGCAGATAGAAACTAGAAAGAAGTGGGAGCAAGGCATGAATGAGGAGATGGACTCATTGGTAATAAACCAGACTTGGTATTTGGTTCAGTTGCCTGCAGAAAAAAAGGGCATTGCAGAATAAATGGGTTTATAGGTTGAAGGAAGAAGATGGAGGCAAGAAGCGGTACAAGGTTAGACTTGTTGTAAATGGGTTTGCACAAAGTAAAGGTAAATACTTTGATGAAATATTTTCTCTTGTTGTTAAAATGACTTCAATTAGAACTATTTTAAGTCTAGTGGTGGTAGAGTATTTGCATCTTGAATAATTAGATGTAAAAACAACCTTTCTTCTTGGGGATTTGGAGGAAGGGACAAGATCATTCACTTTAGGCAGGATTTTTTTTAGACTTCATCTTTACAGGATTTATATGCAGTAGCCACAGGGGTATAAGGTCAAAGGGAAGGAGAATTTGGTTTGCAAGTTGAAGAAGAGCTTGTATGGCCTAAAGCAATATCCAAGGTAGTGGCATTTAAAATTTGATAAGTTTATGACAGAACAAGGTTGTGATAGATGTCATTCTGACCATTGTGTTTATTTCAAGATGCTAGATAACATAAGATATATTATCTTGTTATTGTATGTGGATGACATGCTTGTTGCAGGGTCTAACATGCAGGATATGAATGTGCTCAAAATAAAACTAGCTAAATCATTTGCGATGAATGATTTGGGTGTTGCAAAGCAAATCCTTGGTATGAGAATAACAAGAGATAGGAAAAATAGCAAATTGACGTTGTCTCAAGGTGAGTACATAGAAAAGGTGTTGCAAAGGTTTAGAATGCAGAATGGAAAACCAGTTAGTACACCTTTAGCCAGTCATTTCAAATTAAGTAAGGAGATGTGTCCAGAGACACAGGAAGAGATAGATTACATGTCCAGAATTCCTTATTCATCAGTGGTTGGAGGCTTGATGTATGCCATGGTGTGCACAAGACCAGATATTGCACATGCAATGGGAGTTATGAGCAGGTATATGAATAATCCAGGTAAAGAGCATTGGAAAGTAGTACAATGGACTCTTAGGTATTTGAGAGGTACCACTTCTCATGCATTATGTTTTGGAGGTTCAAACATTGTTCTATAGGGATATGTTGATGCAGATATGGTTGGTGATAAAGACAATAGGAGGATCAGCATAGGGTATGTGTTTACTGTGGGTGGAACAATAGTAAGTTGGATTTCAAAACTGCAATAGGTTGTTTTTCAACAACGGAAGCAGAGTATGTTGTTGATACATAGGCTAGTAAGGAGATGATTTGGTTACAGAGGTTCATGGAGGAATTGGGTAAGAAGCAAGAGAATATCAGGTTGTATAGTGACAGCTAGAGTGCCATTCATCTTGCAAATAAATCAGCCTTTCATTTGAAGACTAAACATATACAGCTCAAGTACCACTTCATAAGATATGTTCTAGATGAAGTACTGTTAAAACTGGAAAAGATACATACTAGCCAGAATCCTATAGACATGTTGACAAAGGGAGTATCCAGAGAGAAACTGAGTTCCTACTTGGTTTATGTTTTCCTTCAAGCATGGACGTGGAAACAATAAATTTTCCAATTCCAAGGTCCAGAGCATAGTCCAGCAAGTGCAGTAGTGGTGGAGTTGTTGTGATCAGTCTCCAAGTGGGATATTTTTGGTTGTGGAGCCTGATATTCCATATCCAGAGATATTATTCAGTTGTGTTTGTACCACAGTTTTACTGTACACTTGTTCCCAAACTTTGGGGTCGGGGGCGAAGCCCCTGAGAAATTTTTTTGGGATGTTTGTTGGACAACAATTTTGTGGACCCATGGTATTGGGTTAACCGTAGTATTTTACCATGGTATTTCCCCTATAAAAGAAAGCATTGTAACACACATGTATATTGTATTGTAGCATTGTAAACAATCTATGTTATTGTGTGAAAGAGACTGTGAGGGCGTGAAGAGGAAGTGCAGCAGTGTTGCTGCAGGTTGTATCCCTTCATCTTTATGGATGGTAATAAAAGTACTAGAAATTTCTATGTGGACGTAGCCCATTTTTTGGGTGAGCCACATTATATTTGTGTCTCTCTGTAATGTGTTTAATGTGTTTTGCATCTTGTTTAATGATTTAACTGTTTAATTATTATTGTTCTCTGGTCCTATTTTCTAAGACTAAGATGGGAATGAACCACTTGAAGTGAATATCATGCAATTGTACTTATGAAATCCATATATATTTGAAGGAGATAATAAAGAGACTCAAAATTTCATTGAGTCCAGAGACGTAGCCATGAGGTGTGGAGAACTTCGTTTACAATTCTGGTTTGTGCATACTTTTTCATGTGCTTTTTTGTGAATCTCCAAATTGATAAATATTGAAGTTGTTTATTTTTCCAATTTCTTTATAAATAATGAGAAATTGAGAATCTTAATTAAGTATTCATTAATGGAATAAAATTGAGTTTACCCATTTCAGATCAATCATTGTTATCATCATCATCATCATCATCATCATCATCATTGTCATCATCATCATCATCATCTTCATCATCATAATCATCATCATATTCATCAACACATCATCATCATCATCTTCATCATTGTCATCATCATCATATTCATCATCATCATCATCATCATCCCCATCATTTTTGTCTTCATCACCGTCATCATCATCCTCATCTTCATCGTCATCATCGCCATTGTCATCATCCCCATCGTCGTCATCCTCATTATCATCATCATCATCATAATCATTGTTATCATCCTCATCCTCATCCTCATCTTGTTATTTGGATATGGATTTGATTTTCATAGCGTCCAAAACTAGGCTCAATGGGTTATGTAGTGATACTAAGTCACTAGGCTCAATGGATTAAGTAGTGATAGTGGAATAGGGGTCAGTGGGCTAGTTGATGTGTTAGAGGTAGGTGACTAAATAATATAATATTGTATCAAAGGAACTTCTTTCTGTTCGCAAATTTGATAAGAATTCGGTATAAATTTCATACATGAGCAAACTTCAACCATGATCCAAGTTCTTTGCATGGTGGAATGATGCACTTAGGGGTTTTCCCTAATTATATGGAAAACTGGGTCACTAGGACAATGGGGAGATAGAAATCCTTTATGGATTTCTCCTTATTGGTTGTACATGAATTCCATAGCCATCCCAATCACTCAAATACTTATCCTGCATGGATACATGAATTATAACCAAGATATTTTTCCAATAAAGTGCATTTACTATCACTATTATATTTTACAAAGATGCCTTTCAACAAAGGTATTTTATATACCACAAGGAAACCCTAGAAATATAGTTTTAGCAGAGATCACAAGGATATGTTTCTAACAAATATCACAAAGATATTTTTATAGAAAACATCACAAACATCAATTGAATTCTTTATGTAGTTTAATGTAACATGAAAACAAACTTATATGAAACAGTTCCAATCTAACTAAGAAACCAAAAAGGTCATAACAATAATTTTTTTTTAGATATCATTCAAAAGTCCATTATACATCAGCTAACAATGATCAATATCAACCAATATCAATCATACATCGACCATTATGCATACATCAGCCATACAGATGTTGGTCCTTGATACATCAATTCAGGATACCTCAACCATATATCAATCATATATTGATTATGTAATATCAATCAATGACAACCATGCATGCATCAAGTGACCATACAAACATCAATCATAGTACATCAATCAAAATACATCAGCTGAAATACATCAAGCAGAATACACCAAGCAGAACACATCAATCAGGATTCATTAATCAGAATACATCAATCAGGATTCATTAATCAGAATACATCAATCATACACACAACAACCATAACAACTAAGGACAACCAATAATAGCCATACATACAGTGATGACAATGTCATAGATGTATTATCCATTAATCAGCCAATGCCAATCAATAACATCCAATAGCAACCAATAATATCATACAACATACATCAACTATATCAATCATATCGAATGTTTACTATTTATCATAACATTATATATAATTATTAGCACATGATGATATATATAACATCCATATATTAATAATACATGTATATAACCAACAACATCACACAAACACTACTAATACTACACTTATGTAAACACTCAACACATACACAATCATACATCTTGCTTGGATACATACTCCATCAATAAAAATGCTATACATACTTTGATGACAATCCCACCTAATCCCCATATACTAACCATACATTATGTTACTAATTATTTACATGTAGCACACTACTTATACTATAAACCAAAGTAAATACATTGCCACCTCAAACAACCAAACATCCCACCACCAAATTCTTCTAACATTCTAAAATAAAATAATTATTAGCTATACAACACACCATCATACACTCATACCATACACCATACTTACTATTATTGTGTATTATTTCTATATATATGTCAATTTTGTCTACATACATATTATAATTCTTCAATCATATATCATACTATTATTAATCATATAACCTATATTTTATACACTTGTATAATTATTATGTTATAGCATAATATCCATAGAATTACAACGGTATAATTACTTTACCCATTACTATCATATTAGATAGACATTATAACATATATACTAACATAACATAGCTGATCACACTATACTTCCAAACACTTTCGAATATTTCCCAAATACTTCAAAACACTTCCAAATACTCCCAAGTACTCAATGCTTCCAAAATACTACCAAATAATTTCAAACACTTCCAAATTTTACACTTACTTCATTACATACATTCACATCTATACATATAGTATACTCACAATATCACATACATGTAATACTAATAATTATTACATCTAATAAAATACATATTACAATATATACATACATTCATATATATATATATATATATATATATATATATATACCCCTCATCTATCTTGCATCACATATTATAGTATACCTATTTATGTTTATGTTATATATATAATATTATCATACACTAGTATACTACCTACTTACACACATAGAATTAAGAGAATATGAATCATTAAAGACAAGTGGTTCATTTCCTCCAAAAATAGACTAGGAGTTACATCTCCATAAGTAAAATAAATAAAATAAAAGAGAATGAACCATTAGAGACAAGTGGCTCATTTCCTCCACTCAATAAATAAAATAGTAAGATAAGTTAGGATAGTAATAATTAATAAATAGTATAAAAACATACTACATGCATAAAATAAAAAGGAGAATGGGAAACATCATTTTAACAAGTGTATCATTCCTAAAATATCCAAGGAGTTACTCATCGTTGTAACCACTACCTTTCAAGTAGCAAAGCATGCCCATACATAAAAGTATTTCCTCAAGAAAAGGAATAGAGAGTATATCTCCCACAAATAACATTTCATATTAATAATAGTAATATTACAACATCTTTATATATCTTACATCATTAAATGTCATATATATACATAAGTATTTACTTTATACACTATTTAGATATCACACCTTACAACATATATACTAATATATTGAATATACTAATAGATCCATAATATCTTGACCTTTGGAATTAAAAAGAAATAAAAATACATTAAAATTGATCTCTGAAGTGAGGCTTTGAATTCTTCCATTAACATAAGGGAGGTTTATTTCACTAAGCACGTTTATAATCTCCAAATGAACATATACATAAGATTATAACTCTGTAGAAGGCCCAACGGCTGCAATGTTGGAATTTAAGATCTGATACCACTTGTAATGTCCCTCGGGGATATCAAATGGACTTAGGGACATACCATTAGCTCTAAGGGGCTAATTACAACATTTAAGCACAATGGATAAATAGAATAAATACTTAATTTCAATTTTCACAAATTAATTACGACAAAATAGCAATAATCACAAATTAGTTAAAATAAAATTTACATATGAACAAGCACTTGAACCAAGGATGGGAAAGCTTATCCAACACTATCTAATTACAACACTTAACTTACAAATGACGTCACTTAGCATAAAATAATTTCTTAAACTAATTAACACAAATTATCAATCCCAATGGATAATTAACACCTACATCCATGTAAATATGGACAAATAACCATTTTTAAATAATTAAACATAATAAAGACAAAAATGAGATATCAAGACTAGTCAACTAGTTTCACTACTCAAACCAATAGTCTTGTGCATTTTCGACACACAAACATACCAAATATCGAGAAAGTGAACCTACATACATTATTTTCATAAATAAGCGTGCATGTACAACAAAATCAAAGTATATTTTTAGATCCTATCTTAGTATTTAAACGAAGAATCTTTTAGGTTCAATCAATACAACTAGTTAATAAACACTGCTAGGAATTCAATCAAACCAATTGTACTGAGATCGTGGGCACTCAGAAGTGAAGATACATATATGGAAAATAGAATTCTATAGCACAAATAAAGTACCAAAAACAAATAATATTTCTATGAATTCATCTTTTACGAAAAATAGATATTAAAATCCAAAAATTAGTTACCAGTTTCACTGTTTAGAGGCTAGTTTCCAATTCTAGTTTTCAAAATCAATTCAACGAGAGGGAACTGATGATCAGAGGTTAGGAATAGTATATTATAGGTAATATATATTCATATGGTTGTATATTCATATTCATATATATTCCGCATCTCAAATCTCAAATCTATCTATGGTGACCTCTCCGAAAATACTAGCAATTTGAGAAATGGATTAGAATCATGATAACAAATTTTATAGACTATCTTGGAATCTGTTTCACACATTTAATCGAACATATAAAATGAAAATATAAAATATAAATCAAATAAACTCATATAGACATTTTAATAAGCATTTCTCTTGCAAAATCCCAAAACTAGCTTTCACAATTTTTCCAAAAGAACTAGTAATGGAAAAACTACCAGAATCATAGAAAATTACTTTTTACATTTGATTCACGCATTTCATCAAATATTTCATATATATATATATATATATATATATATATATATATATATAGAGAGAGAGAGAGAGAGAGAGAGAGAGAGAGAGAGAGAGCGATCAAAACAAATAACCCATATAAATAAAATACAACCACTTATCCTTCAAATCCCACAATTGAAATCGACTATGCCACATTCCAACTGGACGTAGACATTGTACAATCCATATATTTATTTGCACAGGTCACCCAAGACAGCACCATGATTCCATAATAAAGAGTGCACTCAACCATAAAAACCAACTATCATCAGCCCAACCACAAATCCAATGGAAAGTGGATTCCACGTCACTTCCAATCCAGGACAATAGATCCAGGAAATATAGTCACAAGTATACCATCAGACCAACTGTATTCCAATGGAAAATAGATCCCACTATTTTCAATCCAGGACATACAGATCTAGGATAGGTAGACTCAATAAAACACTAATCTTCCATCGGTCCAACCGCATCCAATGGAAAGTGGATTCCACATCACTTCCAACCTAGGACACGCAGATCCAAGACAGATAGACTAGCAAGAACCAAGTCTCTCTGCTTGGGCACAAGCTCAACAAGGGAGTACAAATCATCCAAAAATACCACTCGATCACAGGATTGCACACATACCAAAGGCATAAGATCAAATTCCCAAGTGCCAAAAAGTAATGCACATGAGTGACTAAACCAAGAATCAAGAGAATGAAGCCAATAATCTCGAACAAGAATCAAGAAGCTATAGATGAATCCAAAATCAAGAGAAATAAAAATTAATCACACACAAAATAATTCAAATTCCTCGTGAAGAACTCAAGTTGGGAGAGAGAGAGTCACAAGAGGAGTTACTTTCCTAGAATAGAAACCCACTAAGGATGAGTTATAACTTTCATGAGGGAAGAAACCAAGTGGCACTCAAGGGGGCACACTAGGAGAGAGAATGAGGCCATTCTTAATAAAAACCATCCTAGAATAATAAAATCAAGGAGAAACAAGACATAATAGGGTGCATTAGTTAAGCGGGTCCACCAAAATAGACATAAACACTTAGGATCACACTTCCCCACTTGCCCTTGCTCATAAAATCGTGGTTCCTCATACTCCTTTATTTAGCATCAGTCGATATCAGCAATTTTATTTTATTAATTTTTAATAATAACATAATAATAATAGTGTTCAAACCATAATCCTACCACCTCGTGCCATAATGTCACAGCATCAAAATAATAATAATATGTCCAGGGTCTAAACCATAGGGTATTACACCTAACCCTTACCTCTCTGCACCCATCTACAATCTATAATTCCCATTTCTTGTTCCACCTAGTCCTTCCCCCATGTCACAAGTGAAGGTTAATCTACTATATCCTTCTCTCGCACAACAAACTCGTCGATTTGAGCGGTTGAATGTGGCTTGAATCCCCCAAATCCTCAAAATTAGGGGAATAAGAAAGGAAAGAATAGGAAAAACCAACAACAGGGTCAAGGGCGAAATCCCCCTCCTTAGCAAAACTAGAACATGAGAAACAAAAACAAGGGAACTAATAATCCCCCTGTTGCAGCTGCAACTTTCTTCCCAAATTTTTAAAGTTTTGGACCCTCCTTGTTGATTTTATCTTGCCTGGTTTATTTGGTTTCCTAAACTCGATTGTTCCTCTGCTACAATTTTGTATTTTCCTAAGTTTGAATTGAGTTCAATTGTTTACCACTTTCGGAGGATGAATGATTATTTTTTGTCTACAAATGCTTTTGACTGTGAAGTTTGAAGTTTTTGACTTATGGATTGATTTCCTTTATCGCTGTCGGAGGTCATTTGAACAATGAATTAGGGCAGTAGTTTTGTACGCAGCCGCCGTTGCGAAAGGTAAATAACGAATGTCCCGATGGATAGTCATGTTTTTCATCGATGGTTTTTATCTCCTTTGTTTATTTTTTCAAAACTTTTGACTATCGGTGTTTTTTTGTTTTCTCACAATCGGAGCATTAGTCCTTTGCGTTGCCGCCGTTTCAGATGGTAGATTGCAAGCATCCCAACAGAAGCCCATATATTTGCCAATTCCGTGAGTTTTTTTTTTAAATGATTTGTTTTGTTTTCACTATTCAAAACTATTTTTGACATTTGATCGGAGGACTAGCCCTTTGCTTTTCCGATGCATGATCTTTAGTTGTTCCGATCACCGACGGTTTCATGATTTGCGGGGTCCGTAGTCAGTTTTGCATCCGCCGTTGCGGCGATCGTTCACACTATCTTTCTGATTTTTAGTTGATTTATTTGTCGATGTATTTCTAGCTAGTTCCTCATTCCTCCGATCGTCGATGATGTCCTTTGGTCGCGGAATCTATAGTCCTTATGTCTTCTGCCGTTGCGGCTCCTTAGTGCACTAACCATCCAACTGCTTAGTATTTTTCCCGCCTTTCTCGTGTGCTTTTACCCTATTTTTCAATGGCGGTTACTTTTGTCAGCTCTCATGCTTTCATCGGAGGATGTCAAATTGGTCCAGAGGCAGCCTGGATTGAGTAAAGAGTTTGTTTTTTGGGCTTGCGATTTTAGTTTGGACAATGGATTTAGCAAAGTTCAAGATACCAAAGGGCAGGATTTTCATTGCATTATCATTTTTTCTCTTCATGCATTAATATTTTTGATAGTTTACTTTACAAGATATATGTTTTAATACAGTTTGCATTACTTTTTCAAACGCTAAGTGATCTAAGAACTGGTTATTCTTGACAGGGTAATTGTTACTGTAGAGAAGATATGTCTAGAAGACAAAGAAGAAGAAAGGAGGCAGCAAGGAAGGAAGAGAAAGAAAATGAAGAAGCAGAGATGAAGAAAGAGGAGAAGAAAGTAAGGGTCTGAGATCTCAAACAGATCGATAGCAGCAGAGGCCCGGGCTTGGGAAAAGTTAATCAGTTACCAAGCTGGCCCCTTTTTATAAAGTTCTCTTAAAATCTTAATCTGAAATGTAACGTATTGTATAAATCATGAGCACTCACTAAAATACAAAATCATGGGACTAAACAGTTTGGGGGAGCCCAAAGGTCACTGAGGGGCAGCCCAAGAGTTTTGCTTGTAGTATAAGTATAGGAGATTTAGATAGAGTGAGGGACTTTTTCCCAGATAGATTTGTGAGAGTATGATGTAAGAAGAACTATTTCCTTTTGCATAAAGAAATTACAAGTTTCATGTTGGAGAAAGCTTTGTGGAAGGTTTCAAATGTTGTGCTATGGATTTGTTGAATGTGAACTATTTCGTTTTCAGCTGTTATCCATTAACTATGAGATTGTTCTAACTCTTTGAACCTATGTTCTTGTTATGAATGCGCTCTAGTTTATTCTATGAAATTTCCACTATGGGTAATGAATGCTTTTCATAAACAATGAACTGTCTTGTTGTTCATATATCTATAAATGTTCATGTGTTTTGAAATAAGTAACAACTATCTGTGATTTTTCTTAATGCATGCGTAAAATACATTACTCATTGATAAATGATAATCTTGCTCCCTAGGGATAGGTTAGGTAGTTAGTTTTAGTTTCTTGTTGTGTGTGATTTAGATGTGAGAGAGTTAAGATGAGAGGTAAGAACCTGCGCATCACATTGTGACCGCTCCTTGTTTTCTCTATCAATCTACATTTTTTAGATAGGCACTTGCATCTCATACTTAAATACAAAAAACTAAAAAACATACACGGTGGACTGGGCCGTAACTGGTAAAACCCTTTATTTTTGTTACTTGACCTACGGTAGTCGGACCGTAAACCGGACGGATTCCCCATACCAAACAGTAACGGGCTAGTTGGGAATGTTTACTGGGGAGAATCCCTAACTGTTGTTACTTGCAATTTTCCAGGCCTCAACACCCCCTAAACAAGAAAACAAAACCAGCCTTTGGCCAAACTATCCCTACTCTATGTGCGGAGAGTATGCAAATTACACTCATCATTGCTTGTTTATACCTAAGTGTCAACAATTTCTTCAGGCAAGGAAGAACGTAGCAACTAATCCTACTCAAGCACCAAACAAACCAAAAACCCAACAAGTTGTGTTGCAACAACCCTTTTCCAACCAAGGGGTAGTTACCCAACAATAGGATCCTCACCCACAAGGTGATGGAACCTTCCAAATCATCTACATGAACATGATTGAAGTCAACCTCCATACTGTTAGGTCACCCAAATGTCGCATTTTTATCATGTTTTCCCTTCACTATTCCTCACATTCATCCCTATTCATCACTCCATTAACCATTCCTTATACCATTTTCATAAATAAATATGGGTTTACCTTGTTATTTTCCAATTGATTTATTTTAAGTATTTTAAGAGAATTTATGATTAAATATTAGAAAATTGACATATTTTCATTTATACCTCAAAGTTGTGTGAGCTTTGTAATGTGTAGGAATATTTGAAGATTTCCAACAAAAGTATTATTCAAAATATTTTCAAATATTTCCTCCACCACTTGAATATTTGAAGGAGATAATTATTTAAGTTTATTCTAAGGAGAGGATCATGGAAATATGGATAGAATATCTCATCCAATATTTGTGAGAGGATTTGTGAGCATTTAAAGGGATAAATATTTTGTAATTATGGAAAATAGGTTGAGAGAAAAGTGGATCCACATTTATCATATTTTCAAAGAAACTCGTGTATAAATAAGAGTGCTCTCTCTTCATTTGGAGGATAGGGGCATCTTTAGTGGTGTGCAGGTAGAGAAACCATTTATGTAAAGTCTTTTGAGAGTTAGTCATGGATTTGATCATTTTGTAATAGGATTGATGTTTTAGAGAAAATATTTTTATTTCTCCATAATATATTTGTTAATATAGATTTGTCATTTTTCATATGTGTTTGGTGTAGATAATTTTCCCCTTGTTTAATTTCACGTTTTCTTAACTAGGTTTAATTTACGCAACTTCGTGCTTTCCTAGATTAGATTTATCTTCATGCAAATTTCCTCCTTTCATAAACTAGATTAAATTTCAATTGTGTGTTTCATTACTATGCATTAGATTAGTTTCCTTTCACGCAATTTCATGCTTTCCTAGACTTAAATTACATTTCAGTTGCATGTGTTTTCTTCTAGAATATTAGATTAGGATAGTGTTGCTCTGACCCTGCATATATTTTGCATGTGCCTCACAAGTTTACTCTCACCTCAGGTTGACAATTTTAATGTTTGATATCTTATTAATTGTTTAATATTTTTCACCAACGCATACTCACGCCAAAGGTTATGGAATGCTTGATCCCCTATAAGGGGATTATTTCCCTGCTACCTCTAGTGGGACTTTGTAGATTCCTCTTACAAGCAATGATAATATCCCTCAAATATAGAATCCACCACTTAGAAAAACCACCCATAACCCAGGAATGAAAGCTACACACAATTAAGGACTGTGGATATTTTGGCTCAATCCCTTGCCACCATGTCAACTTTAGAATTCCTATAGTCTTGTCCTTCTCAAACTAAGGCACTACTTAGTGCATTGGGCACAATCGACCCATCTTATCTATGCCTCATGACCTTTGACCTCAATAAGGGTGAATCGTGGCTCCCTTCCTCAATCACCTTCCAGATTCCCCTCACAATCAAGAACATAATTATTCATTGATGTCTATTCGATGAAGGAGCATATAATTATGTGATATCCACTCATGTATGGAAGCATTTGGGTTCACTAGAATTGGTTCTCTCATTTATCACTCTCTGTTCTTACGATGGGAGACCATCAAAACCATTATGTTCGTATCAAAACGTTTGCATAGATCTGAGGGGAAATGGTACTTTTAGATATTTAAGTGGTTGACACTCAGCTCAACAACAACATTTTGTTGGGGCGTAATTACAAGTACACCGTAAAGGTGGTAGCTTCCTCAGTTTCTGCATCATGATGTTTCCCCACAGTGGAAAATCATCACCCTTGACTAGTTGAACTACTATGACCCCCATACCAACTCAAATGAAAATAATATCCTACCCACCATAGGATTGGAAAATTTTCCCATGTATATTGATATAGGTCCAGGAATTTACAAAAACTTTGTGTTGCTAAGAGCATACTCTGGTCCTCCACTAGTTATTCATGCATCCAAAAATGGTATCGTGTGTACTATCCTCACCTCTAAACACAAGTCACAAACCCCCTCTGCACTAGAATTGGCACCTCACACTAGTCGTCGCACTAACAGATCATAACCCCATTGGTTCCACATATATTCCAAGTCCATTTCTTGTCCCCTCCTATGGGATTACCAAGAATGCTAGTGATGGCCCAACTCACATTGCCTAAGGTCACTCTAGGAATACATGTGTGGTATTTAACACCACATTATCTCAATATGACTCCAAATCCCATATCCCACTACGATTTCACCCCCGTATCACCCACATTCATGCCATTAGGGCCACCTACATGATTAGTACAGCATGTGACAAAACCACCATTGGTTGTCTCTAAACCCAATGTTAAGGGAACGAAACAACCCAAGTTGAAATCCCCCATTGTACCAACTACTACCCCCACACCCAAAGTCAACCAACCACGTTCTTTATGGAGACAACTAGGACATGTGAAAAACCTTTGCTCCACATTACCAGAGCTAAAACATTTGCTCAACACCCTCCTTAGTGCATTGCATGCTGCTAGCACTTCAACAGGGGGCACGCCAATCACCTCGACTATGCCCAATACCAAGACCAAGGCCAAGGAATTATGCACCAATCATGCTTAGTTTGGGAATTATACACATCACTATCCTGAACTCCCTAGATTTAGAGATTCATTGGATACCATTCACCTCATGCACCCCGTGGTTGAAATCCCCCAACTGATTTCCCAAGAAATTACTTCCATCAACATTGTAACTACATCAAATCCAACTAAGGAAGAGTGTGGTGGGTTTTTAATGACACGGACACCACACCATATGATTCCATCTAGTGTTAGCATGGTCCCACCTAACCATACTTATAGAACACTAATTCCAACCCATTCACTCAACCATGTATGTGCCACTCAACCATGTCGATCATTCACATTGTTGATCCATTACTCATTTTAGTGCCCCATCCTGCATGTAGAGTGAGAAATCCACTTAGAACAAATGTGGCTAGAAGATAATCCTCCCCATACGGTAAACTCACAAACACTACCTCAAGAGGAAGTACTTCCATTGCTACCAAATACCATCAATCACATTGATATAATCAATATGTCATCATTATCAATTTTGTCTACTTGTGACAATACAATGTCATCATCCTCAAAGGAATACCATGGCCCACCACTAAAATCTACCTCTACCTTGAGTAGAAAAACATGACCTAGTATATACTCCTTAAACCCCAATAGACCTTAGTCATATGTTAGGTGTCTCTAGCATAGATATTTTACGCAACCCCACTAATAAGTTGCATCCAACGAATATCTCCCCATAAGTCGACAGAATTGGGACGCCTCGTGGACATGCAAATTTTATATCACCTAGATAACCTATGTCGATTTCAAACACAACTAGGATCTAATTAAAAGATATGACACCATCATTCACTGCCTACAATGTCTTTTTCATTAAAAGCATTGTAGCATCTCATTTTTAGCAATCTTTTAATATCATTATAGAACTTACATAAAAAATGTGACCAAACATAATTTACTATGTATATGATCACTACTAAAAATTGATTCATCATCTTTGTCGATGGCGTGATCCATTGGTCAAAGAATCAGGCATTCACTGCTTGGGCCATTCACACCCCAACTCATGCTCTATGACACCTAGGTGGATCATGCCTTGGGTCAGTGAATCATAATCAAGCAGAGTATGATGCAGTCATTAGATTTTTGAATGATGTCATCCACATCAAGATACAACACCTTGATTTCCACTTAGATTACCAACTCATTGTATCGCAGATAAACAATGTTTTCATGTTCTCAATCCACTTCTATTTCGTAGGCTTTTTCATGTGCGCCCCCTCGTTCGAAAATTTGAAACCATTACATTTCTTGTCAATTTTTATGCATTGTCAATACTCTTCTCATCTTCAATATAACACTTGGTTACTTGTGTCATGTGTGTGGTATTATCATTAATAAACACCCTTCTATCATAAAACAACAGTTCACGAACCTCAATCACAAGGATATCATCTCGAACTAACATATAGGCAACATATTCCCTCTATTTACATTGCATTCACCTAGTACTCCCTCGGTGTTGGTTGTGGAGCTTGATATTCTAGATTCATAGATGTTATTGTCCAGTTGTGTTTTTACCCCAATTTTATTGTACACTCGTCCCAACTAGGGGGTGTGTGGTGGCATCATCTCCTCAAGAGGAACCAGGGGGGGCCATCCCCTCGACTAGGGGGTCCGGGGGCTAGCGGGACCCTAGTGGGGGTTCGTGGGCGAAGCCCCTGAAAGAAAATTTTGGGATGTTTGTCGGCCAACAGCTTGCGGACCCATGGTATTGGGTCACCCGTAGTATTTCCCCATGGTAACTCCCCTATAAAAGGAAAATATTGTGATACGACTGTGTATAGTATTCTAGCATTGTAAAATAATCGTTGTGATTGTGTGTGAGAGATTGTGAGAGAGTGAAGAGGAAGTGCAGCAGGTTTGTTGCAGGTTGTATCCCTTCATTTTTTTGGATGGTATAACAATAAAGGGCTGGCAATTTCTATGTGGATGTATCCCATCTTGGGTGAACCACGTTATATATGTGTCTCTCTTATATGTGTTTAATATTTGCATCTTGTTTAATTTTTATTGCTCTATGATCATGTTTTTCTAACACTCGAATAACCATCGAGTCTTAATTATTGGTAATGGCACACCATTAATGTTTTTACTAAGAATATTGTGTTCCCCCATGGGTGTGTGCACCATCACAACCCATTCATACTCTAACACCCATGATGTTAAATTTTCCCAAGTCCAAGGAATATGATAAATCACCAAGATTGTTAAGTTAAATCCACATATCAACACCTTGCATTCTTCGCGTCCCAGTCTTGAGATTCCCTACCACATGTTACGATGATGATTCAGAGATAACCTCTCATCCCATCCATGAGCAATATACCATCTATGTTCCTATTCATATCATCAACCCCCAAGAAAACCATAATGGGGTCCCACCCACTGAAGACAGTAATCCCATTCAGTTATTTCCACAAGAACATTTTGCATGACATTTATTCACAGGGCACCTTCCTTCTAATTTGCACAAAATCACCACTTCATCATCAAAATGACTCCTCGACTCATTCAAAACCATGGGAATCCTTCTTATATAATTCTTTGGTCCCCTATCCCACTCAAAACCGTGGGAACCACATCCATGATTCTTTATGTATAAATTGTTCCCCAATTCACCCAAAACCACAGGAACCCCATTACATTATTATTTTGGAAGCACCACATGGTTTCCCTTTATCAATGTACTTGATCCTGCCTAACCCCAACGTTTTTCATTTTGGCATTTACCTTACCCCTTTAGTATTGTGTCCATGATAAAGACCTTCATCTATAGTCTATTTCCCTTCATTACACCATGTCTCAAAATTTGAAGAATGTAGTCGTCATCCACTCACCACATTTACATTAATCAAGGGAAGTCATGATCCCCACACTTATCAACCATTGTTTTGTCATTCTTGGTTATAAAATGATCTTGGTTCTTGAGATAAGGCCCATATGTTATCAGCTTCTTAATATCTCATCGATGTTATATCACTCCATTTTGAGAGTTGTAGTAGTTACAATTATACCTTGGGATCCCTTCTCATCAATATAATGGATCTCCTCGAACTAAGTAGGGAGAATCATTAGTGCTTCCTAACTTAGTGGTATCCCTTATGCTCGATGCTGACAAGTCATCACATTAAGGGGAGTCTTACGTTCTAATTGTAGCATTGTTCACATTAATGATTTATATCAGCAACACATATTATATAGCAAAGTTATTCATCCAACATCTTTACCATTATTCAAGTCCCCCACTCTAATAGGATGTTCATGGTCCTCAATAATTTTTCTTCTTCATCACTTGTAACATGATTTCCTTGACTAATTTACTCATACAAGGATCAGATTTTCCTTTGTCCTTGCAGCAATAGTATCAAGATATAACCCCTAGGTCTCCTCTTATTATAATCTATATTGACATGTTTTTCACGAGCATGAGTATTCATGTCTCACTTACATAAAACACCATCCATTCTTTATAACTTCAATGGTCATCACCACCAACCTTCCCCCATGCATAGGTCCTTTTACCCACAAGTTCTTGATAACTTATTAAAACATGGAGAGAAAGAAACTATGAAGCATTGGATCCCTATAGTACCCTCTAAACCTCATACATCACGAGGAATTTGTTAACGCTTGAATTTCACACACATGTGACATTTTGGCTAATCTTGTAGAAAGGCATCATCAACATACAACATGTATATCACCATAGCCATCCTCATTAGATCCATAAGAGAAATTGATCCCTCGAATGACAAAGGAAGTTGATATAAAAAATTGTGTAACTATTTGCATTCAACTCCCACGCTATTGGCACGACTATACGTTTAGCGCCCCGAGTGTACACATGGATTTTCCTTCAAAATTCACACAACTATCAAAATGATGGGACCACTTATTTTCACAATGCATTCAAGGCTCATGAAAGCTCCCTTGGCTCCAAAAATAGAACTCAATTTCTCACATGATTGGGAGCATTCAATATCCCCCTTCATGTACTTGAAGAACCGGTTCAATAGAAAGGGTGTTCACATTTGGATCTAGATGTTTTTTACCCACCATTTGGCTAAGCCATGGGCACATTCTATGGCATAAAATAATAGAAAATTTATGCTACAAGAATTGCATTGAGATCTCATCTTTCAATCCACTTATTACCTCAAGTTGGCATGCAAAATCTCCCTTGATCTCTTCCTCTAAGAAGCAAGTGTTTCTCCATTTTTTTATGCTATTTATATTGAAATTGTGTGGAAAAAAATGACCTCCCTAAGGGATATTGTTGGGTTCCCTTTGAATACATCACCTCCTAGGTGACACCATTGTATTTAGTTGAACTATTGGGTAATCAACATTTGGTTTGGAATACTCTTGTTATTGTGTTTTACTTAGCACTTGTCTCTTTTATTTCATGTTACTTTATTTTTATCTATTGTTTAGTGTTTGCTTTGCCATTTGGATTTTGGGATACTAAATTACAATTCACAATACTATGTCCTTGTTGCAACCTCAAATATTAACTCAAGCAAGGAAGAATACTCACCCTTGTGGCTATGTTTCCTTCAATAAAGTTGTAGATGGAGGGTAGTGACACCTACCCCTCCATCTCATGTTATATGTAAATTGATCCTCTCAAAATCGTAATGTAAAGCTTCCTAAGAAGTTCAAGATGGCAAGAAATTAACCATCACTAGGGATCTTAAAGTCTCATATCCCTCTTCCAAGGTCAATCAATGTTTATCCTCTCTCTAAATGTTCATGACATTGGGGTCATATCCTAGAATCTATCCTTCCGTAGATCATTTTCCATCTATTTTCCTAAGGTTGTCTTCCTTCAAGAAATGAAATGCATAAGGTCCCAATGTATCAAGTACCTTTATCCTATTCTTAAATGATAGAGTTTCTACACATTAGATGCTAATGACCTCTTGAGTGGTGTTTTGACTACTTGGAATCTCAACATAATATCTCTCTCTTCCTTTGTTATGTTTGCAAGTGTCATTATAGAAAAGGAAGTTTGGGACTTGGAAAGAAAGTTTCATCTCATCAACATTTATGGCCCTTCTGCGGACAAAAGGTATTTTCGGATGATCTTAATCCCATAATATGTTGACAATAAATGGTGTTACTCTTAGTGGAGATCTCAATCTAACCTTTTCTACTCATGAAGTTTGGGGAGAGCATGCTCTCCATGATTAAATTTCCCCTTATTTCATCCATTTATTTTAACGTCTAAATTTAGTTGATGTGGAGCCTCCCTAGATTGTACCTTACTGTAGGAACTTTATAGGGGAGAATGAGGCTATCTCTAAATAGTTGGACAGATTTATTCTGAATGAATCATTGGTTTCTGATCTTGAATGATTTTAGTCTTGGGTTGGATCTGGCAGAGGTTCAGAACGTCAATCCATTTTGCTACAAATTGACTCTAAGAATGAAAAACCACCAAGTCCTTTCAAGTTCAATCATGAATGGATAGGTGATGAGGATTTTTTATCCTCTTATTTAAAGTCACTAGATTCCAATCAACCTCACCTCTATTCTATCAACCATGGATCAACTCTCTGCCAATTTAAAATTGATTAAAAATATTACTAGTAATTAGGATAGGAAAAAATGGAAGGATTGACAAACAAAATTGATCCTTCTGGAAGATTCAATTGATGTTTTTTTTCTTGAAATGTAACTGGTTCTTCTTCCATGAAGAGGCATAGTAAATAAAGACTTTAGAACATAGAAAACAAGTCATTTTAGAATTCAAAGAAAAATTATGGTGTCTTGAGAGCAGAGGGATTTGGTTTGCAACGGGAAACAATAATACAACATTCTTCCATAAATGTGTTTCCTATAGAGAACAAAAAACACCATATGGGAAATTATCTCTCAAAAAGGCTCATGGCTCTCCTCCTTCCAGTACCTATCTTGTGAAGGTATGAACTATTTTTGGTCTCTCTATACAGTGTCGACAAAGTTGCACATTAGGGAAGAAATACAACTTATCATACATTTTCCTCAATTTTTCGATGATGAGTTGAATGACAAGTTGGATGAGCCGGTCACCAAAGAATAAATCTTTCATGTGCTATAAAAATTCAAGAACTCTAAAAGTACAGGCTCATATGGTTGGATTGTGGAATTTTTTCCGGAATTCTTTGATCTCTCAGTTGAGGACCTAGTTAAAGTTTTTGGGGAATCTAGACATCTAGGAAAAGTGGTTTGGGCTATTAATGCCACCTTTATACCTTGTATTCCTCATAAGAATGATTCAACCTATTTTGCATACTTTAACCCTATTTCTTTGTGTAACTTCATTTACAAATTAATAGCCAAGATCATTGCTTTGAGATTAAAACAAGGTCTCTCTAAAGTCAAGTCTAAAGATCAATTTGGGATTTTATCCAACTGACAAATTATGGATTCTATGGGAACTACTTAAGAGGGCATGCATTCCATGAAGAAAAAGAATAATCTCATTGTTAAGTTGAATATTGACCTCTTCAAGGCCTTTGATGAGTTGGATTAGATTTTTAAGGCTCATTTTGCTTCAGATATGGTTCAGGCTAGACTTCATCAACTGGGTTCTTTGTTGTGTTACTTCATAAAGCTATGTTGTGTTAATTAATTGATATCCCTTAGGATTTTTAAGGCTTCTCGGGGTCTTTTATAGGGTTTCCCACTATCTCCTTTTATTTCCCTTGGTATCTTAGAGATTAAGTAATCTTTTATTATCTTTGAAACATAGTGGATCCATTCGAGGTATTTCAATCCCATAAGGTGTTTCTATTTTTCATCTCCTCTTCATCGATGGTATTTTCCTTTCTATTTGTGGTCTTGCTTATAAATGAAGGCACATTAAAGAGCACCTTAATATATTTTGTGTACCAATTGATATGGACATCAACCTCCAGAAATCAAAATGGTTATTCAGTGAGTTGTATCATGATCTAGTCAAGGTATTGACTCAAATTAATCCAACCCCTTTAGGGGCTTCTTGTTAGGATATTTAGACAATTAGGAGTTAATTAAGTTCAACTTGTTCCAATAATTTGTTGGGTAAAGTGTGTTTATTTAGCATGGATTGGTATGCATGTGTATATATGTAATTTGACAGCCATGATATGTTCCTCATGTTGAGTGATCTGACAGTTTATCTTCTCTTTGATCTTAACAACCATTGATCCATGACTTGGCACCTAGTTGATCCATGAACTCTATTTAAAGAGCATGGATGATCATTTGTTAATTGATCGAAAATGATAATCTCATTTGTAATATTATTTTCAATGCATAATAATATTGCCTCAAGTAGCTATTTGGTTGGGGCCATGGAGTGTTTCCGTATTTGAGGGTTTAAACCATGTAAAAAAATAGGTGTGTTGATCTATGATTTGTTTGTGTGAGTGGTTTCTCAAGGTGTTCGGTCTTGTTGAAGTATGATGTGATAGTCGAACACGATATCAGAGCTTTTATGAAGTTCTACTTTTGTTGGTGGTCTAGATCATGAACCGGTGTTGCAAAGGTGGTCAAAGAATTTGTGGATCTGATATTTATGTGCATTTCTAGGTTGTGAGAGGTGTTCCATTGCATTATTAGGAGCACAATTTCCAATTAGAAACAATTTTTGTTTCACTAAAAATTGTTTTTGTTTTCCCAAGATACGACCATTTTACTAGATCCAAAGGTATACTTTTATAGTTACACGTTTTTTTTTTCTCATATTTTTTCAGTTTTAGTTTGGTTTTATTTTAGATTCATTTTGTAACCTTCTCACTCTATGTATGTTCTTTGCCTTGCGCTCTTCTCAAACTCGGCAAATCATAAAGAAAGTGGTAAGGGTTTTCTTTACTATGTATAATGCTTTCCATGCACTTTGTGTGATCTCAACAAATAAGAAACAAAGGGGTAATGGTTTTATTTGCTACATATGTTTTTTTTCATGCACTCTGTGCAAACTCGGTAAACCAAAAACAGTGAAAAAACGTACATTTTCTGAGAAAATGCCTAATGAGGACTACCCCAAAATCCGAGCCATTCTAGTTTCATGATTTTTGTTTTGTTTTGTTTTGTGTGAAGTGTATTGTAGGCCAAAAACAAGGTTTTTGGGGTAAGCATGCACTTCAAAGTAAAAAAAAAAACACCTCTTACTCCTTTCCAGCTTTTACTTATATTTTAAAATTAGCTCACTTGGTTAGAAGTTGTTTTATTAAATAAGAGGTATTGGGTTAAATTATTATCTATGTTTGTTACTTTTCTAAAAAAGTGCAATTTAACTTCTATTTTTAAGTTATTGTATTGTAAAAGTGCATCTCACTTGTTTTATAAAAGTGGGTCACTTAAAAGTGTAAATCCTTTTAGTTTTTGCATGGATTATTTAAAGTAGCATTATTCTAAAAGTGAACTCCACTTATTCTAATAAAGTGAATCACATCAAGCAACATTATCGTAAAGTGAGTAAAAAATTAGGATTGGGAAGAGGGGGGTCTTGTTTTTCCAAGTGAGTTAATCTTGTACCTACCATGTGTCGGTTTGTAGTTGCCTTCAACCATTTTTTAAACAAGAATAAATTTCTCATCCAGAGTCCGTTTTTAGTGTCGTTTTTTTGAAACCACCTATGTTTTCTAGACCTTTGCATCTGGGCCATTAGTTTCTTTTTTTTTTATCCTGCATATTCTAGTATGATCGCCCCATGTGATATTCTACTTACTAGTTCCAACTACTTCTCATGGAAAACATGTATGGAGGATGTCCTGCAAAGTCAGAGGCTTTTCCATATTACCTCCAGGAAAGAGACTGAAATTTATGATGATGATAAGAAAATCAAATCAACCAATAAATGTGATGAGGCTCATGGATTAATCACAATGTCCATTTCTAATGACTTATGATTCCACCTTCAAGGAATTTATGATCCAGAAACAACTTAGGAAAATTTGGAAATTGTGTTTGGTAAACACAATGAAATTCAAGTTCATCGGCTTGAAACTGAGTTTATTACCTTAAGTCTAGGTGATTTCACTTGCATACATGACTATTTGTCTAAGTACAATAACTTTAGACTCTTAATTTATGAATCCAACATAAAAAGGAAATACAAGCAAAGTATTTTTCATATTATTTCCAAGCATGGACCTGCCTATTCTATTTTTGTATCTACCTTTTACTCCATGAAATAATCTTTGTTGATTCAGTACAAAATACCACTTTTGAACCTTTTTGTGATTCCTTAATTAGAGATCAATATAAGATCATACATCTTGGAATAATTAGCAATGTAGATACATTTATCAAATCCTTAGTAGCACAACAGAAAGAGAAGTACAAGAATCCCAAGAAGCAACATCCTCACAATAATAGTCAAAACAAGGATCCAAAAAACTCTCATCCAACTCATCCTTTTGAAAATGATAGAGGAACCAAATCAAAAGGTAAGAATACAGAGTGTCATTGCAAATTCTGTGGGAAAGATAATCATGATGAATCTAAATGTTTCAAGAAGATGGAAGCCTTTGAAGCAACAATGAAGAAGCACAACATCAACCTTGATTCGTCTTTAGAATCTATATCTCATAGACATGAACTTTGTGCTTCTGGTGTTTCCTTTAATGCATCTTATTTATCTTCTTTGAAAGAGTAGTGCATTGGTTCTGGAGCATCTTATCATATGGCTAAGGATAAAGCCATATTTTATACTATGAATGAATGTAACACCAAACAACTATTGTTGGTGATGATAGATATCTTAGTGTTGTAGAATTTGGAACAATTCAAGTAGATGATGGTCAGTTCAATGATGCACTGTGATGGTTAGTTCAATGATGCACTATGTGTTCCAATCATTTCCTGCAATTCGTTGTCAGTCTATCAAATCACTCATTCTTGTGAAGGTAAAACTGTAATGTTTACATCTCACCAAGTTGTAATCAAGGATTTTAAATATCATAAGCATGTCCTTGATACTGGAATTGTTGATGATATTACCAAGTTGTACAAAATTAACAACTTTGGGTCGTCATTTTTTCCCTTAGTTTTTGTCACTCATAGTGATGATTTGAGCAAGCTTTGGCATGAACGAGTTGGTCACTTAAATTATCGCCCATTGAAACAACTATGTAAACAAAATATGGTGACGGGTATTCCAATGGTATCTTGTAGGGATGGTGTTTGTTTCAGTTGTGTACTCTGAAAAACATCATTGGAATAGTTTCAACAAACGTGCATCTTGGCATGCCTTATCCCCCTTGCGGCTTGTGCATAGTGACTTGTGTGGTCCACTTCCATCTGCTTCCTTTTCTTGTTTCAAGTATTTCTTAAACTTCATTAATGATTACTCTACATGCATTTGGGTTTATTTCCTAAAAATAAGAGTAAAGTATTTGGCATGTTCTTAGCCTACACAACCGTTGTTAAAAACAATTTGGTCATCAAATTCTTAAGTTACTTGTTCTAATAATAAGGGATGATATGCTAACAACAAGTTCACTATTTTCTATATTGAACAGGGAATCCAGAAACAACACAATGTTATATATACACCACTACAAATTGGTGTAGCTAAGTGGAAGAACCGCACACTAAAAGAAATGGATAATTGTATGCTCCAAGATAAGGGACTAAGACTTCAATTTTGGGTTGAAGCCATAAATTGTGTAAATTACATAATTAATCACACCCCCACTAAATCTTTACAAGGTGTCAAACCAAAAGAATCATGGAGTAGAATTAAAACAGATGTAATTCACTTCTATATTTTTCGCAATGAAGCATGATCTCATATTCCAAACGTAAAACAAAAAACATTGTAGCCTAAAAGTGAAAAGTGCATATTTTTTGGATATTCTGAATATATAAAAGGTTATAGACTTCTTCAGCACATTCTCATGATATAATTATTAGAATAGATGTTAGAGATGTTAAAATTAATGAAAATATTTATGTCTGCGACCCTAGTTTGGTGTTTGTTCCATTTGTGGCTTGCGAACCTGATTTGAGAGTTGTGCCATCTTCTACTCCCAACTTCCTTGAAAACATTCCTACTCTGGTTTTTTATGATGACAATGAGGATGAAAATACACCTCTGCCTTCTCATTTTCCAATTGCACCGATGAAACCACTTCCTTGATGGGCTCATTCAACATGTGAAGCAGTTGGTGATCTTATCGATGATCCTAGAGATAAGCGTTGAAATCGTTGTCAGTTCCAACAAGCCACCATTATTTTGTCTCAAGTTTCAGAGAATCATGATCCGGAGACATTTGTAGAAGCTTTAGCGATTCCAAATTGGGATGAAGCAATGGATGAAGAATATCATTCTTTAATGGAGAATGATACTTGGGATCTTGTACCTCTTCCGGAAGGAAATAAACTTGTCAGATGTAAATGCATCTAAAGAACTAAGTATGTATCAGGTGGAAGTGTTGACAGATTGAAGGCAATATTATTTTCCAAAGGACTTCCCCAAGTTGAAGGAATTGACTACAATGAAACCTTTTCCCCTGTCACCAAAATCAACTCCATATGCATTGTTCTTGCCTTTACATCCTTACATAAATGGGAGGTCCATAAAATGGATATTAAGCTCGCCTTCTTGCATAGGAATTTGTAGGAAAAAAATTACATGGAACTACCTCATGTCTATGCTCATAATGACTCTAGCTGTATTTGCCACCTTAAGAAATTGGCATATGTCCTTAAGCAATATCCTCGATCTCGGTATGCCAAAATGGATATATTTCTCCTTGACATTAGTTTTTCTAAATGTCATTCTAACCCTAATGTCTATAAAAAAAAAGTAGGAAACCATATCATCACTCTTGTTCTTTATGTTGATGACTTTATTCTTACTAGTGGTGACCATAAATGTTTAATCCATCTGAAATCTAGTCTTAAACAAAAATTTGAAATGACCAACTTAGGAAATTTGCATTATTTTCTTGGCCTCCAAGTCTTGCAATCCATAAAAGGAATATTTATTTCTTAGTATAAGTATGCTTGTGACCTTCTTTGTCGATTTCACATGGAAGATTGTAAACCAGCCCCATCTCCCTTCCAGTATGGAGTTAAAATTTCTTCCATTGCACTTCACATGAAGTAGATTCCACCTTGTATCATCATCTTGTTGGTAGTCTATTATACTTTACTCAAACTCATCTTGATATTTCTTTTGTCACTGGTCTTGTTGCTCAATAAATGCATACACCCCATGAAATCCATTGGAAAGCAACAAAAATGATACTTCGATATATTCAAGGTACAATTTACTTTGGGATTCATTACAGTTCAAGGGGGACTCCTTTGTTGCTTGGTTTCACCAATTCATATTGGGCCATCGACCCTAATAATCAGAACTATATTGCAAGTTATGTTTTTAGTATTGGTTTTGGACCTGTCACCTGGGATTGTAAGAAACAAAAATATATTTCTCTTTCTTTAGTAGAAGTAGAGTATCAAGCCACATTTAATTCCAGTCAGTAAACTTTGTGGATTTGACATGTCCTTTCAGAGTTGCGATTTGAGTATAAACATCTAACACCCCTTTGGTGTGACAATTGAAGTTCCATCAATCTCACGAAAGATTGAGTTCAACAGTAACACAACAAATACATTAAGCTACATATGCGCTTCGTAAAAAATCTTGTTCATGATCACATTCTTGAAGTGCTCTTTTCCCCTATAGATGATCAAGTTGTAGACATCTTCACAAAGTCTCTTACAAAAGCAACTTTTTCTAAACTTTGATCTATGTTAGGACTTTAGGAATTTGTATAGGATCTAATTCCTCCTTTATCCTCCTATATTAAGTGTCACTTTTGTAAATATTCTAATCCTATCCCAAGTTGTTCTTAAGGGGGGGTGTTAGGATATTTATACACTTAGGAGTTAGTTAAGATCGACTCATTCTAGTATATTTGTTAGGTAAAGTATGTTTCTTTAGTATGCATTAGTATGCATTTGTATATATGTAATACGACATTCATGATATGTTCCTCACATAGAGTGGTCTAATAGTTCATCTTATCCTCCTTCTTAACGACCATTGATTTATGGCTTAGCACTTGATTGGTCCATGATCTCTATTTAAATAGCATAGAGATTCATTTGATAGTTGATCAATAATGAGAAGCTCATTTGTAATATTATTTTCTTTGAATAATAATATTTCCTTAAGTGTCTATTTGGTTGGGATTGTGGAGTGTTTCCCTCTTTGAGGGTTTAAACCACATAAAAATATTGGTGTGTTGATTTGTGATATGTTTGTGTGATAGGTTGCTCAAGGTGTTCGATATTTTGGAAGTATCCTATGATAGTCAAAAATTTCTAAATAGTGGCATCAAATATCTCAGATACTTTCTTAATCCCAATTATTATCGGGTTGTGGATTAAAAAGAATTCATACCATATTTTTTATGTGCTTCAGTTGTATTTCGCTAGGAGGGGGCTTAGTCTTAATTAAATATGTATTTCAAAGCATCCCACTATATTGGGTATCACTAGCTCATGTTTTCAAATTCATCCGTTATTAGATTAGGAAGAACTACTTCTGATTTCTCTAGTTTGGAAAAAAAATTGCAATGGCATTTCAATGATTAAATGGACTACTCTTGCTTTTCCCAAGGAATTTTGGGGATAGGGAATCAAAAAAATTATGCACTTTGGCTATACCTTAGCAACCAAATATATGTGGCGCTTAATGTTTAGTGAAGGCCCATGGAGTAAAATAATGAAAAGGAACTATTACAATGACATGTCTTTTGAGATGTGGATTTGATAAGAGGTTAAACCCTCGGTTGATGTATCAAATATATAGAAAGGTTTTATTTGAGCCTCTCCCATATTATGTCGTTGGATATACCAGTAGCTACTCATAGGTGATCATGTTTGATTAGGAGAGGACCCTTGGGTGGGATCCTCCGTCATCTTCAAATTCTCTCCAGCTCTAAGAGCATCCCTACATGCTAGAGATCTCTTCTTTTAGGAAAATGTTAGGTCCCAATATAGAAATGTTAATTGGATCCAAAATTTGTTATCAATATTAGACATCAATTTTCGATGCCATTGTTGAGGAATGTACACAATATATTTGAAAGTTGTCTCATGATGGCATCTATCTTCGATATTTTGATGATAAACTTATTTGGGCATGGAACAAACCTTTGGGTACTTTAAATGATAAGATATCCTATGAGGTGATAATCCGCCCTTTCAAACTAGAGGAATCCAAATAGTGGTGGAATACTTTATGGAAATTAGACTTCCCTCTGAAGATCATATTGTTAATTTATCAATGTGATATAACAAAATATTAACTTGGGATAATGCTAAGAAGAGTCCTTGGCAGGGCTCCAGTCAGTGTTCTCTATGTAAATGTCATGAAGAAAAGGGATTTTATTTATTTTTGGATTGCTCCTTTGATGTCTCAGTATGGCGTGACATTCTTTGTAAGACAATTGTATAGTCTCTTAGACTCAGCTTTCTTTTTGTTAGTGTTTCGAGAATTGGTATGTTGTCTTGGCACTAAAGCCATTTCAAACTCTTATGTTCTTTGTTATGTGGGGGATCTAGTTAGTCTAAAACCACTCTTTGTTTGAGGGCTCAAGGTGGCCTCCTCTTGTTTCCACTAACAAAATACTTATGCTTTTAAGGAATGGAAACACTCATTATTTCCTTGGCCTTCACAGATCTTTCTCCCTCCTATCAACGTTGATGTTCCATGCAGGTTGTTCAATAGATCCTTCCAGGGTGACCAAGCAGTATGTGGGATTGGAGCGATTTTGTATGTTCTCTTTTGATCACTTCTTCACTATAAAGTGTAACTCCAGTGGTGGAACTAACTCTCAAATTGGACTGTTCTCTCTTTTTCATGTTCTCAACTTCGCATTACAAAAAGTAGTGCAGGATATTTGGGTTTGGTAGATTCTTAATTTGTTGTAGATTGGTTCATTGGAAAAAGCCAGGTTGATTCTCTTGTATTGCAACCTCTTCTCAAATGTATTCAAGATGTTGGTTCTCAATATTGATCTTTGTTAATTTAACATACCTATCGTCAATTTAATTCTAAAGCTAATAAATTGTTCAAAGAATCCATGTCTTTGTTAGAATGTGTCAGTGGATTCAGGAGTTCCACAGGAATTGTTACATACATGATTATTATTTTTCTCTCTACCAATTTGAACTTTTCCCTCTTTTACTTTGTGATTCAAAGTGAATGTCATTGTATGTTCTTTCCATACACTGTGGATCAATTTTGTCTTTTTCTTGAATACTCAACATAATTGAGATGTTTTTTTCATGTTGTTATACCATGTATAAATCTAATTTGATGGTTTGAATCAACCTAAATCAAAACTTACAAGCTCTTCAATATATACTTTGATTTCACATCAAATTGCAAGTATAACTTGTTTTTTCGAAAAATAAAATTAAAAAAAATTACATGGTTTTACAATCAGTCAAGATAAGAGAATTTGGATCATTTCATATTTATGATCTACATGGCATAAATAATACAATAACAACATATGATATTATCATTATATGTATATTTCCAATACATAAGACATGCACGCGTTCTTACTAAATACTTAAGTACACCAAACAAGTGGAATTTGTTTTCACGTCCCAAAGTATAATAACCAAAAGAAACATAATCAAGCCTATAAATTACAAAGTTAGAATATTTACTCAATATAGTTGGTAATTAAAATAATATTAAACTTACTGAAAAATAGATCGATTGCATCATATGATTTTTTTTTAATAATTGTTATCCTAGTATATATGTCTGGTTCTATATTAGATTCACACACATTATGTTCAAATTCTTTTTAACGCAATACCTTTCCACCTTGATTAAATTTCTCTGTATTCAACTAAGACATCCTTTCATGTTCAATGGTCCTTTAGCTAGTACAAATGTGTTGAGTTCTAAATGTTAGTGGAGTCACCCAAGTAGGTTTCATATAAGATTCAATTGGGTCTAGCTCGAGTAGTTGTGGGATCGAGCATTATCTTTCCCGCCCAAATTCTATTCATGTAAGTGAAATATTAATATCATAATGATAATATTATTCTAACGACTTCAAACTCTATTGGTGACCTAGTCTTGTTCCTTGAAGAATCTAAGGTTTACCCTAAGCACCATCCTCAAAATGAATGGAAATACACAAGGTTTCCACTAGTCATTGTCACCTAGAAAAAGAAAAGTAGGTTGAACATGTGAACTAGGAACTTCTGTATCTCTTAGGACATATCATTTCCAACCAAACTAATGTCTACAAAATAAGCTACAAAAATAATTATTTAGTTTATAAATAGTTTCTACATACATACATGTTTTAATAAAAATGTGAGAAACTGAATTATCTTAACTATATTGGATATTATTTTATCAATCTTTTCATATAAGGGATAATCATTGAAAGTG
Organism: Pseudotsuga menziesii; assembly: GCA_001517045.1. Classification (NCBI taxonomy): domain Eukaryota; kingdom Viridiplantae; phylum Streptophyta; class Pinopsida; order Pinales; family Pinaceae; genus Pseudotsuga; species Pseudotsuga menziesii. The sequence continues at coordinate 71,602 of LPNX010238392.1, read as the reverse complement.
AATATTTAGGGACATGGTAAAATATATAAGAAAAAATTATTTGAATTCTTAAGTATATCAATCACTATATTAGATAGTGTATGGATTTGCATGGATTATCAGTTGTTCCACGTTGGGTATCAATCTCTCCCATGTCATATATGAGTGGTGGTTATTTCAAAGTGAGGGAGTGAGCTAACATAAGATTGAGTCGTGGGAAACTTATAAAAAATATGCATCCCATTTCTTATGCATAAGGGAATATCGACCTCCCATGAGTGCCATAAGAATGAGCCAAGTTTAATGCATGCCAAAGGCATCTCAAAAGTATCATGCTCAATCTACAAAGATTGTGATTTTAAATAATTCGATAGACATATTGCAATATCCTATATAGTCTATCTACTCACCACCACTAAGGGAAGGGTTCAAGGTGCCTATTATATTATCATTTTCTTTCTCGTCCTCAATGCTCGTGCTCAAAAATTAAAAAAATACTAAGAACCCCTTTCACCCTATGTCACCTTACTCTAATTGCCTCAACACTACAATACTCACTCATGTAGTCCATTTTCCTTGAAGTAGCAACATGATCAACAGTATGAGAGAATTGAGGAATGACACTCCTCCTCATATACAATTTAGTGATAAGTCAAATATCATCCTCTAATGGGTTGAACAAGTTTTCCATCACAAACAAAGATGCCCAACGTCCTTGATCCTACTAAAGAATCAAGTGTCACATGAATTTGTTTTTCACCTTCAACAATACCCTCCTTAACATATTTGACGGGCCAACACAATAAAAGAAATAACAATAGTCCTCAGATAAAGGGTGTGGGATGTTCTCCTATGCCCTACCATGTGAATGCCACCTCCTCTCCAGGTGGTAGTGGATCTAAATACATCGATTGGCAAAATTGTTAGAACAAAAATAATCCAATTATTAAATTACTAATGTAACAAGTATTAACTTTGGTACATTGGTGTTTTATTATTATATTAGAGCAATAATGCACATAACTATTGTTAGTCACACCATACCAGTCTTGTGTAATGACAACAAATCTTGCATATCGTCTCTGTTTTGATAGTTTTAAAGAGAAACACATGTTAAAAAACAATCAATTGAATTAAAATGCTTGAAAAGATAACTAAAGTTACTCAATGTGATGTTTTCTCATAAGTCTCCATGACACTGAATGTATGAAAAAGAGGATACCTAGGTTTTTTAAAGGGAACTAGAAAATATGGCTACACTAGATGAATATTAAGGACAAAAGATGCATTACAAATCAATGGAAAGGAAGATGCTAAGTATGATGGATACACAACAATTTAGTTAGAGGGAATAAAAAATAACACTAATGGTTTGTAGTGTGTAAAAGTAAAAACATTTTTTTCACAATCATTCTCATGTTGGTGCTCTTATTATATATATACACACATCAATGCACTCAATATTAAAATGTAAAGATGTTCATCGGTACTTCAAGATTTATCTTAAACACTGCTATCCTAATATTGAAATGAAAAAAGATATTGTTTGACCTTTAGTGTTTTAATATCTAATTGAAGCATTTGTGCTCCAATATGAAATTAAAGCACTAATGACCTAACAATAAAAAAGGAAAAATATAAGCCAAATTTTAAAATGAAGCATAAAAGATGAAAAATCATAAACAACAAAAGATGAAAATTCATGAACAACTATATTGAATGACATACTAATAGTTTAGTTTAGTTTGATCATGAAATAAGGAACTAAGAATCATGAATGGCATACGAATAGTTTAGTTTGATCATAAAAATAAGGAACTAAGAATCATCATGAACTTAAAATTAGAAGAACAAATATAAATTTAAAATTAGAATCAAACTAAATTATTAGTAATAATTTTCATGATTCTTAGTTCACTATAGTTTAGTGTAATTTCATGATTCTTAGTTCCTAAATAATCATGAAAATAAGAAACTAATAGTTTACTATAATTTACAAATTGTGAAACTTTTCCAATTAATAATAGTTTTTATTATTTGGTATTTTGGTATTCAAAGAATACAAGTGTAAGAATTGAACTTGGATAGAAAAGGTAATAATTATGCTTATCAACCACAGTGGTTATACATTTAATGGATTAAACTAACTAATTTAATTATATAGATAATTAACTTAAAAATAAATTATTATTAACATATTTAAAATAAATTAAAAATATAATATCGTTTTAAAATAAATTAAAATATATTAAATTTATGGAATAATATAAGTTTATGATTGCAATTAGAGTAGTGAAATCTAACTTCCTAATGTATTTAATTAATTTAAATTGATTCAAATAATTAATACAAATTGATTCAAATAATTAATACTTATTAGTAAAATTATTATTTTTCTTGGAAATAAATCTTTGAAAAACTATTTTTGATTTGACATTTATAAAGTGAATAATTATATTTATATATATTAATTAATATAAATTGATTCAAAAAATAATTATTACTTATGAGTAAAATTATTATTTTTTCTTAAAAATAAATTTTTGGAAAACTAATTTTGATTTGACATTTATAAAGTGAATAATTACATTTATATACATTAATAAATTTATATATAACGACTTTCAAACATGCAAAGAAAATTTATATATAATGACTTTTGAAGAGGGGAAGAAAACTTTAAGAGCTTCTCTAAAATATCTTGGGAAAACTTATTTTGATTTGACATTTATAAAGTGAATAATTACATTTATATACATTAATAATTTTATATATAATGACTTTTAAAGATGGAAAGAAAATTTATATATAATGACTTTTGAAGAGGGGAAGAAAACTTTAAGAGCTTCTCTAAAATGATTTTAATGATAATTTTTATGACATGGTCCTCAATGAAATGTAAACATAATATAACATCCATGGTAGGTACATGATATATCTAAATCTATATGTAAATGGTTGTGGTTGTTTTTTGGGAGTTAATTTGTTATTAATTTTAAATGATAAATTAGATTAATTATATATAATTAATATAAATATATGAATGTAATTAAAGTATTGAATAAAAATAATGTCACATCTCCTCCTGTCTGAGAGGAAGTGACTACGACATTGTTTCTATCATTTAAACGGAGAAAACTAGCCTCATGAATAGAAACATAATTAAAAAAACATTGAACATAAAACATTTACAGATGCATAATGCAATTTACAGCGGAAGCAAATACATTTCATTCAACGCATTAATCATGTTCATCATAATTCATTAACAGTTACAGTTGCAAAGATTAAACACAAGAGATACTTATCTTGAGAAGAAGTTTGTCCCACAACCAGCTATGTCGTTACAACGTTCCACCCAACCATAGGCAAGTGTGCTCATCAATCTCTCAGCAGCACTGTCACCCCCAAGTTGGGCATGCTTCCAACAAGGAATAAGGGAACTACAACAGGCTCACACACAGCCAAGAACATATCAAAATTCATTCAAGCCAAAACTACATTTGGGTTTATTAGGCTGCCAAGGAGGTGGAATGGTTGAATTGCTAAGCTAGTGAGCTCAACCATAGAGCTATGGACACCTACACGATATCTAGCTTGGATTTCCCAACACCTACACACCCAACACAAGGAAACATCCCTTTCTTTGCTACATAGTCCCTCAGGCCATGCCTTCCATTCCAGTGCTCTTCAGGCCCATGTGCAAAGAAGAAAAACCAACCCCTCTTGATCTGTCTGTGAGGTTCCTTTCCACACTAGGTTTATCAAGCTAATTCTTCCCCAATTCCACTCCAAACCAGTTCAGACCAAAACAAAGGATGCACACAAATCAAAATGAAAGTTTTGGGTTTGAGTAAAAACGTTTTTCAACCAAAAACGTATTGGTAAAATGGAGAAATCGACCCCTGGGTGAGCAATTCGAACTCATCAACGATTTTGGGCATTTCATGAGCAAAAACGACTGCTATAAACCCCCAAAATCGTGAATCCTTGTTGGTCATTCACTCAGCAACGCAAAAACTAATTTCCTGGGCATGGAAAATGAGGAAAATGGCAGGAAAACGTGAGGGAGAGAACTCAGCAAGCTTCAGCTGTGTGAGAGAACCCCTAGCATGACTGAGAATGGGTGAGGAAAAATGAAAACATGACTGAGAATGGGTGAGAAAAAATGAAAACATGAATGCATATGGAATGGGCAACATTTTTGGGCATCTACTTGGTCCATAAGTCAAAAACACGTTTTCCAAAATTTGATGGCGTCTCAAATTCGAATTTGACTGCCATACTCTTCCCATCCCCATGCATTAACTAACTCAACCAATTTCTGGAAGAAATAAATGATTNCCCCCCCTTATCCTTAGGAAAGCATGCCCCCATATCTTTAATGGTGCATCACATAGTCGGTTGTGGGTATTTTAATTAAATTTCATATGTACATGATGTCCAAATTATAATGTGTCGGGCTAGCATGAAATACCATCGACATCGATTTTAATTGTTGAAACATAAACCACTAAATTGATGGCGAGGCCTTGGCCTTTAGCTCCACACCATGATTAAATACAATATTTACATCATATATACTTTAATGCAAACAGGTTCAAAACTGGGGTGTTACAAATCATTTTAATTTGACTAATATAAATTGAATTAACTTGTGTTAATGTAAAGTGAATTATTATTGATTTACATTAAAATAAATATGGAATGCTATAAGTTCATGTTTATATTGAAATTATTATTATTTTTGGAAAATTTATGAGTACTTCTCCTCATTCCAAGGATGATACTCAATGTACAGCATGTGACATAAACTTAGTGCATTAAACCCTACAAGATTCAAACTAGGAACCAATATAGCGTGTCAAATTACAGGTAACATCCATGCAATAGTTTCAAATCAATTAAGCTAACCCTCGAAGCTAGTTGGAATGATTAATTAAATTTATGAATGTAATATAAAAACTAAATAAAACGTAGTAGGTTAGGTCAATTGCCTCAAATGAATTGTTCCAAGGTAGAGTTTGCCATGAGATCTTGATTCTAGTTACATTGAACCTTGGTTAGTTACTAACTACCATTGTGGTTGGAAGTTGAGCCACCCTCCATCTGGATATTCTAGGGAAGGGGTGATCCTATAGGTTCTCCTTGGGAATAAAATAGCCTAGTGGGTTAGATCAGTCACTTCAGATGGACCATTTCGAGCTGGAGTTTTCCATGAGGCCTTGGGTTCTAATATATTGAGGTTTAAGTTTGGTTGAGTTGAATTGGGTTACCAATTTCTATTGTGGGTAACAGTTGTGCCACCATCCATCAAGATATTCAAGGGAAGATGAGAGGATCATGCGAGGTTTTCCTTAGAAAACAAATTATATACATAACAAAGATGAAACCTAACTATATCAAACATTCATACATGTAAAACATAATTTCATCAAACAACAATATAATCATTATGTCAATCCAAATATAACAAAATATCATTATCATATCAATCCAAATATAACAAAATAAGTTATGTGACAAAATCAAATATAATGTAAAACAATGTATATAATTGATATAATAAGCCATAGGTCTTATACACATACACACATGTACTAATATGAAAAAAATCATTGAGTATTTTGGTAAAAATGAGAAGTTGGGTAACACTTTTTGGAGAGATGAGCGAAGGGGAAAAGAATCGTGCACAAGGGTACACACGAAAAGAGTAAACATAAACTCTCAATTGAGAGTTCAATAAAATTATGGGTGTAGAGTTTAAACTCTTGGATGAGAGTTTGTCAATTTATCGTCCTAGAGTTTTAGCCAATGACATCATTATATTTTAAAAAAACCGTCGGCCAAAATATTTTCTTGACTAAGAAATTTTTTTCAACAAAACCTTGTAGTTTTATTAAACCCAAAACTTTGGAAAAGTAAAACTCCTACAAATTATAAAAATTATTGTTTGACATACTTTCTATCAATGGATTCACATTCAAATCTAGTTTGTAATGATATATTAATTGTTTTCCCACAGTGGGTGTTTCCCACTCCGAGTCGTGTGGTGTACCCATGAATGTGACATCTAGTGTATCGAGTGAATGACCATCGGGTGTGTGACCATATGCATATTTATACTAAGAGAAGGTTTGTTATTAGCATGCATCATGATGGTGAAAATTAACTAGCCTTCTGCGCAGGATTTAATGCTACGGCCGTTGCACAGAAGGTCATTCGATCTAAAGCTTCTTTAGATCGAACGGCCTGCTGCGTAACAGCCATCGCATTAAAGTATACGCAGCAATATGGTTATTGATCACCCAACATGATAGGGTGGGTATCATCCACCTCACTCACGCATCTCTGCAACTTTCCATCGAAATTTTCGTTGCATGATTCGGTTAGTACACCAGCATTCATGGTGCATTCAACCACCTTCAATCATCATACTCGCTTAGATCAAGAGATGTGATGGTTGATGATTATGCTCAACCAGAGATTTTTCCACCTTTAATTTATCCATCGCTACCTTTACTACCTTCTTTCTTCTTAGATATCTAGTTATGCCATTGATTAGCTCTACTTTCACATCCCCCACTCTCATTTAGTGTGTATTTTTCCCACCTGTTCCTTCGTCATGGCTCGCATTAAGGACACATAGTAGAGGACCATTGTTGGTCCCCACCGGTCCCATATGCCTCAGGCTATTCATGATAAGTAAAAGGAAAAGCCCTATTTTGATGGTTGAGTTAATCCCTCTGGTAGATGTCGCATTCACGTTGTGGAAACTTGGATCCTTAAGCATTGCAGGAAGCTTGCTCAGGGAATACTGGCGAAATATTTTGGTCATATGATGGAATATTTGGGCTCTACTCGAACTAGGGAAAGTTTTTGTACTAAACATCTTGGCCTTATTTGGTATACCAAAGCTTCGCTAGGATAGGACATCAAAGACTATGTCGAGGGTTGGTCCCAAATCTATTCTTAAGGTATGAATCTGCATGCAAGGATGGACCTCTTGGAGAGAAGGCTTCGATGTCTCACTCAGGAACATCTGGACTATGATGCCCGAATTAATGCCAATATCAATGCTCTCCCCTAGGAATTAACAGGTAAAATGTTCAACCAGGCTCCTTCAAATCCTCAAGACACTCTGATGGTTTTCCATTGTTCAGCCCCATCGTTCAATCCAAGTGAGCATTTTGATGCCAAGAATGAAAATCCAAGTTAGAGTAATTTGTTTCGCCTCCCATTCTAATTTCGGATTACGTCAGTCTTACTATGTGTTGCATGCTCATGTTGAAGAACGGACGTGGCTTCCATTGTGTCTTATTTTGTTTACGTATGATAGATTTTAATCTTTTCACTATCTAGTTTGTGTCCATAACCCTTGGCCTATGGGGGATCATCCTTAGTATCAAAACTCTATGTTGAATTTGGTTTATTTTATCAAATTGACAAGTGTTTAAATCTATCCATCTCGTGGGGTTTCATTGTCCTTAATATACATCTGGCCTCTTTTTGCGTCCATCTAGTTCTTCTCTTGTACATTTTGATATTTTTTAATAGAATGTTGAATTTATTAAAAAAATGATATAATAATTGTTTCTTTTCATTTTGAATTTATATTTATTAATATTTTTTTATAAACTTTGTCATTAAGGAGTTTTATTGTTTTGAAAAATCACATGAAATGAAAATTCAATATCTCCAAAATGGAAACACCAAAAAAATAACATAAATCATAGGAATCTTCTCACACGTTCCTCTTCAAAATGGTAGTTTTAGTTTTCTTGGTTATGTTCACCTAAAAAGGAAAATTGGTGGGAACAAATATGTGTCAATATGGCACCATTTTTTTTAATGCTATTTCAATAAATAATAAAAAATAGTTTCTAAGTCCTAAAAAAACTCAAAATATAGTCCAAAACCTAGTGAAATCAATGTAGATTATGAGCATATATGTTTTTTTCCCTAAAATGAATATTCATCTCTAAAAAATATGACATGCACATAGGTCAATTAATATCCTTTCCTAAAATTTTAAAGTATATGTAGTTTGTAAACAAAAAAATTTATCCCACTATATGTCCATAATATATATTTTTTAATATGAGTATGAAGCTAAGACAATTCTCTGCAAATCTTGTTTTAACTTCAAAGTTAAATTCATAAAGAAAATATGAGTCAAGATGGGTTGAATTTAAAAAAACATAACATTTGTAGTTTTTTTAGTAAAAACAAGCAGAAGTGCTACCATACATAGTATTATGATCAACATTGTTACTAGTGTTAGCACTACCATCACACACATCACCACCACTACCACCACCACCCTCATGACCCTTGTCATGACCACCATCATAATGATACTCCCCATTACTACCCACGATAGGTTGGCATCCTCTATATCGTCTCCTCTCATATCAATCTTAATCATGTCAAGAAGCCTTCATAAGGTGCTTCACTCTAAGAATTTGCACAAGTAACTGAATCATATCCCATGGCATATCATCAAGGATATATACATGTTTATTTCTGACTTGAAGTAATGGTTGTACCTCTAGACCAAGTAGGTTGGAAAGGTGACTAACAAATTCATATAAAAATTTAAGTAAATGGCATATATGATGTCTCCTAGGTATGTCTCCACAATCAATGCAAACATATCAATGGTTAGGCTTAAGTGGGGGTGGCTCCATGTCCTCCACAAGACCAATATATGTAAAGTAATATACAAAACTAATTAGTATAATAAAAGATTAAACTCTATACATATATTAATACATGTAGATAAATTATGGTATAAATTAACTTATCTTAACTATCATTGCTATAATTATATTTGTTTCTTTCATCCAATGGCTTAGTAGGATGAGATTATAGGTTTTGTACATTCCAACAGTTCATGCTCATATATGGATATGTATCACACCCAACTTGAGCTCATTAGGATTCATGAGCATATGATTTACAACCTAAGGTACATCATGGCATAACTATATTGCTTCACCCATTAATTTGGGTATATAAATCCCCCATCTCCACATGGGAAATGGTATTTTGTAAGGGAGAGAGTGGGTCAATATTAGGGAGAGTGATTTGAAAAGGATCAATATATTATTTTCCATCTATTTTGGTGCTTCTTGGGTGGAAATATTGGATGAATTAGCTTGTAGGGCCCATTTTAGGGGCAAGTCTCACTTTGTAGATCTGGGGTCCATAACCTTCTAGGGCATGTTTGAGGGATTAAATGATGTTTTTGTTGAATATTGTAACTTCAAAGGATATTCTAAATGTATTTTACTGATGTAACCCAATGGAGATGTTATTATTCCTCTGACGGGGTGTTACTATTATGTGGTCATCATAGAGTCATGAGGTAAAGCCTCCATTGTAATTCAGGTCATTAGTACCCTAATGAATAGTATAATATATTGTTTTGAGTCTTCCTAGGTGAAGTCAGCCCAGACAGTTTAGTGGGGCCGACTTGGTTAGGGTAAAATTAAGTTGGCTCAATGTGTATAAATAGAAGAGTTGTGGTTCCTATTTGGACACACAGACACTCACTTGCGTAGCGCATAAGCGAGAGAGAGAGAGAGAGAGAGAGAGAGAGAGAACAATAAGGAGGGGGATAACTATTTTGGGTTTATATATTATACATCTTATATAGAGGAAATTCTTGTTGGGTTTTCTTCCCCTTAAGGGTTTCCCATGATAAATATTGTGTCTATCTTGTGATTGTGTTTCTATTAGTGATTCTGGATATGCTACTATTATGATTTTCAATTGAACACTAATGATATCTAGTCTAGCATATGAAATATTAACATGGTATTAGATATAACCTAATTAGGACAACTTTCACAAGGTGAAACTCCCTCTCCTCCCTCTTCGAAAGAAATTAGGGTTTTTGCAAATTTTAGAATTTCGAATATCTGCTTACATAGAAATTTGTGCCTCCATGGAGCGCATCTATTGATCCCAATATTGAAATTGTTAGGTGGTTTAATCTATGGAAAATCCAAACCCTAGTTTGGTAGTGAACCAGAAAACTATATTGAACCAGAACCAAAAATTATGCAGTGCTGCAACCTCACAAGTAGGATTTGAAGGCTAGATATTTCGGATCTCCAAAAAGAAGTTGGATCAACCAACTCGCCTCACTCAAGCACATCTGCTGGTAAGGTCAGATTTTGATTTTGAGAATTTTCAATTTTTAGTGACCTACTAGATAGGATGGCCCCAGGCACTAAGCTTGAGGATAAATTGGAAGGCCTAGAAAACTTCCTAGCATGGAAGTATAGGATTGGTCTCATTCTCAGAGAGAATGGTCTTGAGAAGTACATCAAGAATGAAGTTGCAGAACCAACAGAAGTTGAAGCTAAGGAAAACCATGAACAAGACCTAGTCAAGGAAATGAGGATCATTGTTGACTCTATTAAGGATCACTTGATCTTGCAAGTGTCATGTTATACTCCAAAAATTCGTAAAAAATTAATAATTTTCATAAAACATAAAATGTTTGCAGTCGTCACTACTTAGGAACAATTAACTGTTAACGGTTACCTTAAACAATTTTTAAACTAGAACTGATTCTTTTGTTAATCTCTAATTCTGCATACTTAATGTTTGTTTTCATAATTCACTGTTAAGGATTTGATCTAGCATGTTATGATTTGGAAAAATAGGAATTGAAACATCTGTTTAATTACTAGTGCTAAGTTTGTTTTACTGTTTTATGAAAGTAGGAAGGAAATTCAGTTGAGATCGAGGCTTACTTAGCTTTTTAGCTAATGCAGTGAAGTGAATGCTTCTTTTACAGGTCCTTTACAGGTAAGACGTTTTGTCACCAGTTTCCAAAACGAGATTATTATCTCAACTAGCATAAAATATAATGCTAGTAAATTTATTTATTTTACAGCTTTGAGCAATACATGAGATATCGTGATTTGTATGTTTATGTTTAAAATAGTTTCTGGTAAACATAAGTGTTAGTAAACTGAACATAGTCTAGTTGCTCTTCCATTTCGCTATATTTATAACTTGTTCATTTAATTTTCATCAATCTAATATCAACTTAAGTCCTGTATGTAATTCTAGTGAACAGTAATTATATAGCAGATTCCTTTACGTTTATTCACTTGATGCTGAGGTAACTCATACGTATGTGTTTTCAACAATAAACGAGTTAAATAAGCTTAGGTAAACCTATGATCTAGGTATAGTCGTAAAGTACATTGACTGATAAACACACAAAGAAATAATACCTAGTGCACAAGATAGTCTTTCTAATTGTTCTTGTGCTTACCCAATGGAAATGGAATAATACAAGTTTTATATTTTAAAACATTAGCATCACTGTTATTTGGATAAAGAAATAAAACATTACTATCTATAAAATAATCTAACCAACTTAACCTTTTATATGATCTTCATCACACAAGGTGATATATGGATCTAGGTTTAATACCTGTATTAACAAAAATCAAGCTAAACATCATCTTAGGCTTACAAGCACACAAACATAAAAGATTAAGCCTTTTTCAAGGTTTTTTACAATGCCAAGGTTTCTCCTAAATTGTTTTTTATTATGCAATATAAGTTTGAAGAATTCTTTGCGTAAGTTTTTACCCATTTCTAAGATTGTAGAACATGATGTAAACCTTGGTGTAAGTAACTGTTACCTTCCTATATGATTCTTTAGGGTTATGAAAATGCACATTTATAAAGTCATGATATTGTGAGTTAAGACAAGGTTTTTTTTAAACCATAGTTTTGTTATAAAAATGATATTTTATGCAGGCTGCTCCAAAGAGATTTCAAACTATATTAAAAACCCACATTGCTCAAATAATTTTGCTGCCATGTGGTTGAAGCTCGATGATTAGGTTTTGTTGACCTTAAGGTGCAATATAAAACTGTACCAAACCCTAAAAAGTCGCATTTTGTCTTGTCTCTATTGTGGAGTGGATGAGTTGTAGGCTCATGGCCGCATGGCCTGACTGTCACTCCATTGTGTGTAATCCTCCTTGCCAAAGGTCATCTTTCTTCTGCATATAGAGGTTCATGTGGCCTCTGTCTTTCGTTCGTTGTGGAATCCCTCGGTCACCATTACCATTTATCTATTTGAAGTGGTATTTGTTGTTGTTAATTTGTTCTTGCGTGAGATATTCTTCAAGCACTGGGTAGTAATAAAACTTTGTATTGTGAGTTCAGTGTTTGGTTTACTTCGGCGTTGATTTGGACTTCCTTTCTAGGGTTTCTCAACGGTGCTTCCTTCGTTGATTTTCATTAATGCTCTGGTGGTTTGGGTCTGTTCTCGTTACCCAGATCGAGGTTGAGGTCAATTTCTTCAGGTGAGGAATTTCTTTGGGTTTATATCTAATCTTTCACTAGTTTATAAATTATTAACTCTTTCATTTATATACATTTCTCAATTAGTGTTTATTATAGTCTTACAGGTTTACAAGTGAAGGGTTTGTGCTAGAATACACTGTAAAGTCTCCACGCAGGGATTCTAGGCTTCATATCCAATCTGGTAAACCTCGATCTCGTCTGAGGTTCTCCTGCACTGGTTGTATGGTGTTTATGTTGATATTTCCCGCATGGTTCTTGGGTTACTGTTCGGTCGTGGCTATATTATGTTTTGATTGTTTTTTTGGAAGGCCATGTGGCTGATACTATAATATGTTGTTAAGATTATTTGAAGCCCTAGCGGTTGTTTCGTGTTGGAAACTTGGGGCTTTCATGACCGAGACTTGAGATACTATGGGCCTTCTCAGTCGTAGTTTTGTTTACAGTTATGTTATTTTTATACCGGATTTTAAGTCGTGACTTAAGTTGTAAAAAGGCCATTAGGTCGTAACCTCTAAGGTGACAGTAGTGGTTTTGATAATGATGATAGGATTTTTAGATGTTGTCTATAATTTTATTAAGCTTTTAAACTTATTGTTTTTGTGACTTATATATTCGATAATAAATATATACTGTGGTTTTAAGAGAAACATGGCATGCTGTGATGGCATGCTCTGAGATTCTTATGGGTTCTGGTTTTCCTTCAATTCTGTTTAAATTAACCCTAAATAGAGTTATTGATACTGAATTTGATATTTGTTTTGATTATGTTTAAAAGTAGAAAAAAGAAATGTTCAGACAGTTGGTTTTTAGAATATAATTTTGATTTTTACTGTTAATAACAATTTCTTCAGTAAAAGGGATAGAAGAAAGGTTGATTATGCAACCCAAGTCTTTACTGTAATTTTTTGGGTTAATATATTTTGAAAAGTCTTCTACTTATTTTCTTTTAGTTTATATTTAACATAAAGTGTTAATATTGTTTCTTTTGGATAAAGTATATAATTTTATATATTCATTTATTAGATACTTGTAGCCATACAAATGAAGTATGTATGCTTTAATTAGTTAAAGTGTGAAACTAGATAATTTTGCTGCTAGTAAATAAGAAGGTAAAGATAGTCATTTTTGACAGTTTTTCTTCAAAATCAGTTTTATTTATAAAACCCTAATTACTCTTAAATTAATACATAGTTAGTATTGAGTATAATAATATTCTAGTTTCATTTTACTTAGTTTAATTATGAAAACACCAACACAACAGGATAAAATATGAAACTGTAAAATATTAATTCTCCAAAGGTCTCAGAAATCGAACCCCTTGCTCATGTTTGAAACTTGTTTATAAAGGGAATCGAAACAACAACTAATTAACTAACTCCCTTATTTCCATGGTAATACATGGATTTTATCCAAATATAGGACAAAGGAAAGACCAAGATCCTAGGTATGTCATTGCATAACCATTAGGAAGGAATAACGTGCAAGAAAACAGCTAACTTATTGGATAAATCTAGTATCATTATTCCCCAAAACGTGTCATCACTATATTCGGTAATCCACACTGATGATGCTCGGAAATAGGAGCGTAGGAACAGCAAAATAACAATCAATTGCATTTTCGAAGTGACCTCCAATGAGTAAACTCCAGACAGTTAACACCACAAATGCAGCACGGTATCAAGATTCATCTCACTTGCTCCTTAATCCCTGGCAATTTTAAACAGAATCTGTTAGAAAAGTGCAACTAACAATCAAATAGAAATAAATAGGATGTCTGCAGAATTTCAATTCTGCAGATATCCCTATTAAATAAGGAAAACTTTGCACCAAGAACCAAAACTGAAAAATTCAAGATATTACTGACCTGTAAAGGCTGATTTGAAATCATCTGTATGCATAATTGAAGAATTAAACCATAAGACAAAATTTGAGTTCATTACAGAAAACAATCAACCTATGTTAAATATTGGGTCGTTAGGAGAAGAAGGGGTTCCATTCTTATTATGTTTTTGTATTGTTCCATAGTTTATAAATAGAACGGGAGTGGATATTATAGAAAAACATAGGAATTAGTAGTTCTCGTAGTAGCCATTCCAGTCATAGAGTCATAGGTAACTCCATAGAGAGTACCTTTTCCTTTGTATATGAATTTTGTATAAAAGAACAAGGCTTAACCCTTATTGTTAGCTGGGTTTTTCCCAAAAGTGGGTTTTCCCAAGGTAAATGATATGTTGATTGTGTGTTTTGTGTATTTCTTTGATATAGTTATTTTTATTTCAGCTCCAGTTTATTTATCATTCAACGGAAATAAGATAATAAAAAAGAGCTAAGTTGTAATATACATTGTGACAAACTATTCCGGTGTAATATCCACGACAATTTACAAATCATATTGGTAAGAAAGAAGTTTTTTTTTTTTTTTTGGGGGGGGGGGGGGGGCAGGTTGTGAGAAAGTTTAGGATCTAGTGCCAAAATAAATAAAAATTATTCAAACACTTGCCATGGAAAATGGGCCTAGTCAAGAAGCAGTGCGTGAATATGAGAAACAATTTACAACACTCGAAATGCAAGTCATCGATATCACACACAACATTTCAATCCTCGTGCAATATCTATAGAGCAAGTTTGGACCTTTTGGTGATGTTGGAGGCTCTAAATCGAAGATAATATTAGAGGGGAAATCAAAAGATAAAGGCAACCCAGAAAGGGAGTCGAGGAAAGAGCTTAAGAAAAAGCAGCCAACTTCCAATGCCATTTCCTCTTCCTTGTATTTATTTAAGATGGAAATTAAAGTCGATGTCAAGCCATACCAAGGTGATATCATTTAAATTTCAATCATTGGTTGCAACAGTTAGAGTTCTATTTTTAAATCCACAACATAGATGAGGAGCAAAAGATTTCATTTTTTCGACTAAAATTAGAGTGCCATATATTAACCTGGTGGGAAATCCATGCAAAGGCACTTAGGTTGGAGGGTGATCCACGGATAACTAAGTTGGAGGATTTCAAAACCTTGATTAACTCCCAATTTTACCCTATTGGATATGTAAGCAAATAGAGGATATATTGGCATTACTTCAGGCAAAGGCAACGGAATGTGAAAGAGCACACCACCAAATTTAGGAAGATGGATATCATGTTGGGTATCTCACCCAAGAATATAGATGTAATCCTTAAGTATCTGTGGGTTATACATAATCATTTATGTAAGAAAGTGATTCTCTTCAATCCCAGGACAATTGATGAGTCATGTGTGCAATCACAATATGTAGAAAATATAGCCCACAAGAAAGGACAACCAAGTGGTTCTAAACATAAAGATAACCAAGATACTTCCAAGAGGAAGAAGAAGTGGAAAGGAAAATATTAGAAGACTACATCCATGGCACATTAGTGCAAGGATCCAAAAAAACAGTGTAACCATTGTAACATCGATGGTCACACTAAAGAAAATTATTGGATGCTACATATAGAGTTGAACCCTAATAATTGCAAGAAGGATGCTAAGAATAAGAACCTTCTAGTTGCATATCCAAGTAAAGAGGTAGAGATAAGCTTAGATGTGAATCAAAATATTTCTGCACTTCAGTGCAGAAGGAGGTGAATTTGAGTAGCCTTCATCACAAGGAACATAAGAAGATGAAAAATATATTCCATATCAATATCCAAATCAAGAAGACCAAGGTAGATGCTCTATTTGATTTCAATTCATTGTCCAATATAATAGAAGAAGATCTCGTAAGTAAGCTTGGATTGGAAGTACATGATCATCTTAACCCTTATCCATTGGGATGGGTAAATAAGGATACATAACTCAGGTTCAAAAAATATTGCAAGAATAAATTTTCCGTAAGTGCATATTATATTGATGAAGAGGAGGTAAGCGTAGTACCCCCTGATGTTTGTGATGTAGTGTCCCCTACATGTATAAAAGGGATGTGATATTCATGAGGAGAGAAAACTAATACTACTTGATCAAGGATGGTAAATCTTTCATCATCAATGTGCACAAAGGTAAATAGAAAATCTCATTGGTAAGTGCCATCCAAGAGAAAAAGTTGATCAGTTCAAGTAGAAAGCTTGTGTTGTATTTCTTAAGACATAATCAATACAAAGGTGAATCAGTAAAAGTAAATGCATCTCTATAGGGACGCACCAAAGAGTAGAAACACTAGTTAGAGAACCTTTTGTGTGCATATATATAAGCGTTCTAGGAACCTAGAGGGATACCTCCTAAGTCGAGGGAGGTGGTTCATAAAATACAATTATTGTCATATTCTCCATTGTCAAACACCGGACTATATAGACAAATTATTTTGGAAGTAGAAGAAGTAAAAAATAAAGTGTAGCAATTGATGGAGCAAGGATTAATCAAACCAAGCACCTCACCTTGTGGGTCACCTATTATCACAGTACCTAAGAAGGATGGGACTTGGTGGATGTGTATTGACTACAGATATCTAAATAAGATCACCCTCAAGAATCAATACCCTCTACCCAAGATTGATGATTTTATAGATCAGTTGTAGCATGAGAAGTAATTCACCAAGTTGGATATCAAATCGGGATACCACCGACTACAATTGAAGTAAGAAGATACCTAGAATACCACCTTCAAGACTAGGCAAGGTCTATATGATTGGTTAGTATTTCCTTTTGGTTTGTGTAAATCATTAGCTACATTTATGTGTTTAATGAATGATGTATTGCACCCTTTTACATATTTATTTGTATTAGTGTATTTAGATGATATATTCGTTTAAAGTTCTACCTGGGAAGAACTTTAGTGTTAGTGTTAGTGCTTTTCAAGGTGGTTTAAAAAAAAACCCAAAATTCATGAAAATGGGACTTTTGGGGGCTGTGGTTTTGGAATCACCCCTAAAAGTCCAATTGTCTTGAATTTTTATTTTTAATTTTTTCTTGTTTTGAGGGGAGGGAGGGCAGCTGAAAACCCCTAAAGATCCTTTTCAAGGTGGTTTTTTAAATAACCCCCACCAAAAAGTCATGAGAATTGGAGTTTTGGGGGGCGGTCGTTTTAAAGATGCCCCCAAAAGTTCAATTTTTGTGACTTCTTTTTTTTGTTTGGGAGGGGGGTAGGGGGGATTCTTTTTTAAAGGTGGTTTTTAACCCCCCCCCCTGCCCAAAAAAAATAAAGTCATGATAATTGGACTTTTGGGGGTAGTTGTTTTAAAGCCGCCCCCAAAATCCCANCCCCCCCCCCCCCCCCCCCCCGCAAATAAAAGGCCATGAGAATTGGACTTTTGGGGGTGGTTGTTTTCAAGCCACCCCCAAAATCTCAATTCTCGTGAGTTTTTAGGGGGGGTTTGAAATATCACCACTAAACATCCTTTTCAAGATTGTTTTTAAAAACACCCCCAAAAAAGTCATGAGAATTGGATTTTTGGGGGCAATATTTTAAACACCACCCCAAAAAATCCAATTCTCATGAATTTTTTTTTGGGGGGGGGGGGTTGTGGTTGAAAGACCCCCACCCACCTCCCCCTTAAAGATCTCCCACAAATCTTGAGAATTGAACTTTTTATGTTGGTATGTAAAAACCTGCCTCCAAATGTTAAATTCTCGTGAATTTTAAGGGGTTTTAGAAAAACTTCCCCTAAATATTTGTTTCAAGGAGGTTTTCTAAAACCCCTCCCAAAAGTCAAGAGAATATTAATTTTGGATATTTCTTAAAGGCCACTACAAAAAGTTCAATTCTCATGACTTTCAACCGATATTTAAGAAGGACCGACCCTAAAACCAATTTTTAGGTATGGTTTCAATATACATAATTATTAGAACCTCAAATTTATTGTAGTTATTAGAATCTTGTCCCAATAAAGTCCTACCTATAAATTAGTGATCATCTTAAATAAATTAGATATCGAAACTCCACATAGCAAGCCCTCATTTTGCCTAAATCCATCAAAGTAGCCTTGGGGGATGGATTTATCAATTTGAGGTGGGTTCATGGTTTCCACCTTAGGTACTATAGTTGTGTATTTGTAGTACTATGGAAGTAACGAAAGAGTTTGTGCACAGACTTGGGTGACTAATTATAGTTATAAAAGGAATATCATATTAATATATCTTTGAAATGGGTGAAGGGATTGTCAAAATGAAGAAAATTGGGAACCAACATGTAGAATACGATAAGGAGCTTGTGCTTCCTTAGATATCATAAGAAAGGATATTATAGTAACGTTGTAAATGAAGTAGGATTTCGATGTAAAATCACTAATCTCACCCTCGATAACATGTGGCAACTTTAAACTCAAGCAACTAAGTTTTAGGGTGGAAACAATGGTTTTCATACTTACTGGGCAACTTCCACATTATCCTCCTCATCATGGCTAACATAACAAGTTTATATCATGTGCTCATGGTGAATTATGAAGTTTGTAATGCTAATTAAAACTAATTTTGTTTTACAATTTAAAGGGAAGGGGTTGTGGCTCATAATACTTCCATAAAATTTAATGAATGTAATTGAGAGGGAATTGGAACACAAACATATGTTGTTCAATATTGTTCAATGTGTGTTGTAATTGGGAAGGGAGGGTTAAAAAATGTCAAAAATAGTCATGAAGTATTCTAATGTGGAAATTTTTTCATATTTCGCATAACTTGTACTTTTAGAGTTGATTCTAATGTTGTTGTTAAGAGACTCGAACATCATTTCAATCTCAAATCCAAAACAACAATTATGGAATATCTTATAGAAATGTTTTCAATGACTTTGAGAGGATCAAATCTACCATGTATTAATTACGTACACCATACATAACTCATAAGATTTCCTTTGGAATTATATTGTATGAAGGAGTGTTTGGATATGCAATGAACTATAATTGCTCAACCCATAGAATAGTTGAATTACTAATACATACCTTAATTAATTTTGTGGAATATTTTGTTTGTCCCTAGTTTCAATTTCATTGTGCATTATATATATTTGTGTAATACTCATACTTTGTAATTAAAATGAAGAAAGAGATGATGAAGAAAAAAAACTACATAGTTATAAAATGGGGATTACGTTGGAAACCCAACTAAGAAAAAAAACAAATATAGATAGTGTTTTTTGTTAGAAAAAGACACCAATACAATCAAGACATTCCCCCAGTACCTTTACTATAATATACTCTTTCATTCCTTCACTTGTCATCTTCAATGGATTGACAACCATTTGTTGAGAGCTTTGGGGAGGTCTAGTTACATTTGAGAGGAAGGTTGTTAGAGCGATATGACACAATCTTTTATTTTGAAAACCATGATGCAGAAAATACTAGATGAAAACTACATATTGTGATCTATGAAAATAAATCCAAATATTGTTACACCTCACACACTTTGATTTCACTATACACACATTTTATTTGAGTAGATCCTTATCATTTTTATTACCATTATTACATTGTCCCACCTCCTTATTTATGCCAAGATTTTGACCTAGTTAGGAAGCATAGAGAACCATTAATTACTTAGGCATTCTCATAGGATTTAAGGCCTTACTCTAGTATTTTAAGGAATCCATGGTATTTTTATTTCTCTAGGTAGACCAATAGGATGTCCCTCAAACTCGCCCTATAGTGTGACACTATTAGGATCAATTATACTAGGATCATTATTTATAATGTTACTTCCTACTGCATTTACTTATTCAAACACAACCTAATCAAATTTAGGTCCCCAATAATCATTCCCAATGTCATGATTAGGCATACCACCCCCACCCTCACCGCATAGAACAAAAATCTCTTCAAAAAAATCATTGTACTGCCAAACGAAACCCATAGGTTGACTTGGCAATGTTGGAATTGGTTGAGTATACTATTTCGTATATAAATGGAGGGTAAATCCATGGATATAAATTAATCACAATTTTTTCAAAATCTATGAAAGGCAATATAGAAATGTGATTTTACAGAACCTATAAGTTTTTGGTGAAACATAGTGACTATCTTGAGTCTGTTGATCAACGAAATGAATTGTGGAAAAAGATATTAGTAATTCCTCCAGTTTATAAAACTTTGTTGTCAACATACTTGAAAGTCAAATCTTTAGGGAAGAAATACAATAATTGTTCCTAAAGCACGTGATTTTGATTGCTAAGGATGAGAGCTCTATGGTTTTGTTGTTAAAACACAATGTAGAATCAATATTATTCTACTAACATACAAGCCAAATTAAGGAATATAGAGATATCAGTCATCTCCAACACAGGTATAAACAAGAAAATTTTTAACTATTCATAGTGCTTGAGGGTTTTTTCTTACTCAAACATGGAATGAGAAGAGAAAAGCTCTGAAGATCGAAAATCGAGAATGAGTATACAATGAATATGATTCTTAACAATGTAATGACAATAAGATTTGAACCTGTTGAGGTCTAACTCGAGCGAATTCATTCAGAGAGCATTGAAATTCTTCAAAGAGCAGGTTGGATATATTTTTTTGAAAGGTTTGATGGACACAGCGAAGAAGTCACGAAAGCATTTGCCCAGTCCTTTTGATTGTGAACAATCTCAGGTAGGAAATTGAACTCTACACGTTTATGAACATTTCCTATCACAAATTGTAGGGCTTCCGCAATCCAGTGACAATGGTTTAAAACAAACCAATTGAGATGAGGGCATGCACACCATTTTTATTAAGAAATAGGAAAAAGAATTTGAATTGGGCAGAAGGCATTCCAAGATTGTAGCTAAAAGACCCTTGGAAATATATTGTCTTTCTAATTCAAAAATATATTACTTGTAAAGGCATATTTAGTTTTGTTTTTTCTGTATCACATCAGACTACTACTCCATTTGAATCGTGAGAAGCCTTTAAATATGCCTTGTTACTTGTTACATAGGTTGACGAGGATGTAAAGAGCTATAGAAAGGAAAACTAAAAATATGGACAAGTATTTATATCAAAATGGGTTGGTAAATATGATAATTAAACATGAGTTGATGAAGCAAGGAATGGTATGGTCAAAATTCATGGATTCCAATTAATTTGAAACTATAGAATATACTTCAGAGGATATTGCAGAAGATGCACTAGATAATATAGTTGAAGTACATGAATAATTTCATGAGATTCTAAGGAATATAATAGGAGAGACAACATGGAGAACAAGAAAAGTAAAAGGAAATGAATTTGGAGAATCTTCATTTCGCTCAAGATTAACAAGAGCAGTGACTAAAAGACTTGAAAGAAATAAGGAGCAAGACCAAAGCTTTGTGAATTTTCCTAAAAGATGCAAGACTAGAAACTATGACACAAAATCAAGATCAACCCATGAAGTGGATATGACCAACGAGAATTTGATGATTATTTAGAAAGTAAAGAGAGGGAAACAAGAGAGTTGTCTCCAATAATAGAATTAGCTTTACTTCCTAGTGATATGGGATTAGTAGAACCTCCATTAGCAAAATTATTTGATTTGAATGTTTTGGATGATGAAGTTTCTTCATTAATGGAAGGAAATTTGTATATTGATACCACTTTTGCAAAGATGGAATTTTTAGAACTAGAGAAGATTAGATGCCACTTTCCACTTTGATTGCAAATTCAAAATTGGGGAAGACAAAGAGACAAGTCAAATATTTAAAGAGTGACATCAAAGAGATGTAGGTCTTAGATAGATACATAAAATCTGAAAATGAGCGTTTACAGGATACCAATTCCAAGATGAGGGATGAAAATGGCAAGTTAATGAAAGAATTGGAGGAATCAAAGGAATTAAATCAGAAGCAGACTCAAGCAACAGACCATCCTGGTAAAAGGTATAAACTCAGAAAAATTTGGGAAGATTCAAAGAGAGGAATTGGAAGTGAGGGCTGCTATTAAAAGTCAGAGGAAAGGTTTTGCAACAAAAGTGGATGTTTTAGTCAGAGCTACAGGAGAAATCTAAGGAATAGGAGCAAACAATTTTGTTGATTTTTGGTTTGCATGAGGACATGCAAAAGGTTCGGTCTAGGGGAATGCTAGTTCACTATTTTTACCATTTAGAGAGTCTCTAAACCTATATACTTTTTGTCTTAATATCCCCTTTGACATCCATCTTAATCTAATAGATACATTCTAAGGCATATTCAAGTAATTTCTTATTTTATTTATAATTGTTAAAATCAACAAGTTAAAATGGTCAAATTTTGGATTTTATCAGTAATTACAGGAATAATTCAATTCTTGTCATACATTTTTCGTTATCATGTTTGTTTGTTGAGATGGAGAAATTGGGAGTATGGAGTGTGATCCTCATCTTCATACTATGATGTGTGTCCTCTTGGATTCAAGAAATTTGATCCAAGAACCTTGAGTCAATGCTTGGTCAAACTCAAGTATCTACAGGAAATTATGTAGCAGCAGAAACAAGATTTTGAATTGTTCATGAAATTGAGCCAAAAATTGGGCAATTCACAAACGATCCAAGTAAAAAGGATATCGATTTTATGTCTAATCATTCTCTATGGGATAATCAAGCTTAGGTTGTTGTATATCATCTTATATAAATGCATCAAGATGAATGGTAATGGGGGTAGCTACTGCATTACCACTCTACAACTGAGTTTTGAAGATTTTTGTTTATGCTAAGAACAATGTTGTAAATTTTATCCATATCTATTAATTCCATATTGACTCTCTTTTATCATGGTATGCTCATTTTAATTCTATAAGACTGTGTTTTAGTTAATTCATTGTCTGGATGGGATGGCCCACCAATATGGACTACGTAATTGTTGTAGTTAGATAATATTGTGTGTGTGTGTGTGTGTGTTCATACTTTATGATGTGAATATTTTCTCATTAACTAGTATATACATTTACCCTATGGTTTGTCTCTTCGGTACATAGATATATTGCCACTTTCAGTTTGTATGATGAGATATTATGTTTCTCTCTTTAAAATGTTTGATGAATCATTTTAGTCTCTCTTTATGATTATTTACTCAATAACTCATTTAATGACCAATAGATGAAGTAGTGTTCCTAGTTTTCAAAGTTCAAGCATAAATTAGTTATACAATAATGATTCCAATATCATTTTGGTCTTTCTATATTTCATCAAATATGGTTATATTTTCATTGACTAAATTAAAGTACTTAGAAATATGTAGCTCTTAGATATATTCTCAATTCTTACTACAATAACACTTTATTCATTAAGTACAATAAATATGGGATAAGCCTTTCAAAAGGAATTGGACAAGGAGCTGACAATAACCCTATATTTGAATATGATTTGTCTATAAACATTCTTTGAACAAAGATTATGATTCATTAATCCAATGAACCAACTATTATTTGTAATCACAAGAAAATCTAATCCTACATATAAAAGATTGTGATTCAACTTTTTCGAAACTTCAATTCATTTAATGAGTGTTCTATTGATCGAGTAAAAAAAGGAATTTTTGACTTCAGAACAAAACTAGTTTTTACTTTTACTTAGTATACAAATCCTCACAAAACCATCCATGCAGGGATGGAATTTTACGGTTAAATGCCCATCTTAGGTCAATTTACCCGTCAAATACGGCTAAGATTTTACGGAGACCGTCAAAATTTGGATTAGAAAACAAAAAACGTTTCAGATTTCGAATGTTACCGGCAATTTCGACAGGTGTCCATCATTTGAAATTCCTACCCTGCATCCATGCAAAGTCTACATAAGGAAACTTCCAATAGGAATCAACCTTGATATATACACCACTCCCCCTTTATAATGAATTTATGAAATAGGATTTTTCAAAATTTATTATATCCTAGTTTAGAAGGGAAAGCATTTTTTTATATACGCCCTTTTAAAAAGGAAAATCTTGTTGCTAAATCCTAGGAGCAGAGATATGTTACTTATTTGATGACTCGTCATTATTTAAAATAGGTGTACCTCTTATGTAGTTCCACCAAAATACCATTTCCAACTGCTTCTTAAAAATAAAATCATTAAAAAATCCAAAATGTTAATCGCTTTTTGGCATCTCCAACTTTGTAATACACATGCCATTAATGGTAGAGAACAGTTCTTCAGTGGAATGAATATGAAGTGACACCATGGAGTTACAGATAGAAATTCCTTGGATTAATGGGGAAGAGAATTGGGGAGCATTTATCGGC
Organism: Pseudotsuga menziesii; assembly: GCA_001517045.1. Classification (NCBI taxonomy): domain Eukaryota; kingdom Viridiplantae; phylum Streptophyta; class Pinopsida; order Pinales; family Pinaceae; genus Pseudotsuga; species Pseudotsuga menziesii. The sequence goes on along the minus strand of LPNX010238392.1, from coordinate 47,165 downwards.
GTTTCTTGGTGGAGCGTTTATCAGAGCTTTATTGTAGCGATAATGGAGGATTAAGTCACAGAACGTACACCTGGCGATGGCATTTATGTAGATTTTAGTGCTTTGACGATGTTTGCAATACATGTGGCATGGTATTGGGTATCATTTATTGACCTTTTTGTTTATGACGTCTTGATCTGTACGTGAATGTACTGTGATATCCTTCCTTATTGCCACGCTCTACTGGCAGATCTTAATACTCGTATCGATTTTTGTGGGAATTCGATCTGGTGTTTAGCTTCATTAAAACTGTTTTTGTTGCTCGACACGTAGTTTCTTGGATTTGAATGTGGTATTGATTGTGCTGTATTCGCGGGGTTTTGCCTAATCGTCGGGGTCGAAAACTACCATTTGCTTCGCTTACCTTTTGGCGTCTGTTTTTCCTGCGACAGGTTAGATCCTGTGCTATGGGAGTTTTACCATTGAAGGAAGTTTTCAGCTATGGCGATGAAGGTTGTTCTTTTGGTATGGTGTCAGGTTTCATTTATTAGTCTATTTGGTACTGTTGGATTGGAATGCTCATGTTTTTACTTGGGTGTTATCACTGATTGACTGGTATCTTGGTTAATTTTGGTGCTAGTTTCAACTTTTGGGAGATTTCTTTAATTTTCGGCTCTGTTTCTACTTTCATTTGGTTTGGTGACGGCCTATTTTGTCCTGTATTTGTGGGGATTTGTATACTGTACTGGTTCTTTATTGTTGTCCACTTCCTTTGGCGGGTGCACCTTGGAGTGACGGTGCTATTCAATCCTAACAGCTTTTGTTTACAGAGGTGCGTGTTGACACTGTCCTGATGTCTTTGAGGGATGTAAAAGTGTTAGCACACTCTCCTCGAAACACATGGGTGTTTAACTCCTCGAGGGTGATTTCTAATAAGGATTCTAAGCATGATTTGATTCTGCCACCACTAGGGTTGGTAAGAGCATCTGAAGAGCAGGAGGAACCAGACTTTTCTTTTGATAGGGTTGTTGATGTTAATTTGATGGCGTCGGGTGCAATTTTGGATGTTGCTCATGGGTTTTCACCCTCTGTGTATGGGCAGGAGGATAGTGGTGCGCGGGTATCATTGGATATGGATATGGCTCTAAATCCATCTGTCAAGAAAGTGCCCCCTTCAGTGGATAATTTTATAACCGGTGAATCTGATGTTTTTGTTGATTACGGGGCACCTGATAAACTTTGGGAGGGTTCTCCACAGCACTGTGCATTGAAGAAGGTTTTAGTGAAGAAAACTCGGAAGTGCGTACGTAAACAAGAGAAACCCATGCTTCTGGTGGTGGGTGAGGACGTTCCTTTAAACGAGATCATGCTTACCAATGCACTAACTCTTGTGGGTTGGTTTGGAGGGAGAAAGATCAGTGCAGATGGTATTCACAGTTGGGTAGCTGATCCATGGCTTCCATTGGTTAGCCTTTGTCCGAAGATTTTTATACTACCCATGGGTTGGATGGCTTTCAAGTTTCAGAATGTATATGATTTGGATATCATTCTGAAAGGTTTTTGGAAATGGGACAATTCAGGTCTTTTTCTTAAGTGCTAGACACCCTTATTTAATCCTCGCATTGAGAGGTATGACTCTATTCCTATTTGGGTTAAACTGCCTAATTTTCCTTTCGAGTTTTGGTCTGTGGAATTCTTTAGGATGCTGGGTAACACCCTTGGGACATTTCTTGAGGTTGATGTGTCGTTTTTAGAAACTGGTATGTGTTGTCTTGGGAAAATAATGGTCCTTTTGGATTTGCGCAATGGTCTTGCTGAAGACATTGTTATCAAGAAAGGTGATTTCGTTTTTACTCAGCCCTTAGTTAATGTTGGTTTTCCCTTCTGTTGTAATAGATGTCATAGCTATGGTCATCTTTTAGATCAGTTTCATTTACCTTTCATGAAAAAACAGTCGGTTATTGTTCCCAAGTCCAAAATTGTTTGGCGAGTTAAGAAATCGATTGTTCCTGTTGTTCCTTCCATATCCCTTTTAGCTAGTCGAGAGGGTTTATCACCTTTGGATTCTGATATTGTTTGCGAAAAATCTGAAACACATACCTCGAAAATCTGTAAAATTGTTGATATTATTGACCAGGATATTAGTGATCCGATACTAAAACCTTTGAGTCTGGCTTCATTAGTGGATCTTGAGAAGGGTACTTTTTTCAGTAAAAGTTTGGACGTTGGAGTGGAACTTTCAGATAATTATATTTTGGGTGACTCCAGTCTTAGGGATTTAGGGTTTATCTCTCCTATCAAGGTGTTGAAGGGTACTGGTTCTGGATATTTTCTCAGATGCAGTTCTAAGGTATTGGTGGATCCTGGGACTTCTGTTGGAAGGAGGGTTCCATTGACTACATGACATTTTGAGGAGGGTACAGAACAATCTTATGTTTCTGGGCCACTTAGAGCAGTGGATTCCCGTGTTAGGGTTTCCTTATGATAGTCATGACTCTTAATTGCAGAGGTTTAGCTAGTAAACCTAAAAAACTAGCTATATGTAGGCTGGTGGCTGATCAGTCTGTTGATGTATTGTTTTTACAAGAAACTATGGGTGATGGGGTACAGTTTGCTAGTACTTCGGGATTTTTATTGCCTGGTTGGACTTTTTGTTCTATGGATGCTGAAGGCAAATTGGGGGGTTTGCTTGTGGGTTGGAGAAATCGATTTTTACAATTCTTGAATTCTTGGGCAATGAATTTTGGATTATATGTAGCTCTATATTCGACTGAACTTAAAATGGAGTTAGGTTTTTTTAATGTCTATAGACCCTATGTTGAGAGGGAAGGGTTCTGGAACCATCTTTTGGATTTTGTGAGTCTTAACTGTTCTAAGATTATTTTTGGTGGGGATCTGAACTTTTCCATGGGGTTATCATAGATTTGGGGTGATAGGGCCAGAAGTGATTGTCTGTCTAATTTGTTTGCAAAAATCTTGGATGATCATGGTCTTGTGGATATTGTGCCAAGTGTGATTTTACCCACTTGGACTAATAGAAGAGTTGGGAGTGAGAACATTTGTAGACATTTGGATAGATTGATGATTTTTGTTGATCTCTTGGAATTTGAGCTCTGCTTTCGTCAATGGGTGGGGTGTGGGGGGGGACTCGGATCATCATAATGTGTTTTTACAAATTTTGGGTCATGATAAGATCTCACATAGTCCTTTCAAGTTTAATTCTCACTGGCTGGAACATGAGGATTTGGTTATTTTATTGAAAAATACTTGGAAGGTGTATGATGATAATTCAGATCTGTCTCCTGCATCTCAATTCTCTGCTAATCTTAAAAGGATTAAAAATGTATCAACCTGTTGGTCTGTTAAGAGGAAAGAATGGGAAACTAAAGAATTAGTAGGGATTGAGATTTTATTAGAGAATGCATGTACCAATTTTGGTTTTGGTTATTCGACTGAAGATGATAAATATTCTCTGTATATGTTGGAATCTAGAAGAAGAAAGACTTTGTTGGATAGAGAGAAGGAAGCTAGACAAAAAAGTAGAGCTATCTGGTTACTATATGGTGACGATAATACACCTTTCTTTCATAAATTTGCTAATCATAGAAAATTTGTAAATACTATATGGAAGATAGCAGATGATAGGGGTAATATTGTCGAGGGTTTTGAGTCTATTACTGGGGCGGGTGTACAACATTTTGACACTCTGTTTCAAGCAGACGAGAATCTTCATTTGTCTGAGATTCTGGAAATTGCTGACAAATATCCTTCTGATATCTCTGCAGCTGAAAATTTAGAACTTATGATTCCAGTTACACTTGGGGAAATTCAGTCTATTTTGTCAGCAAGTAAAAATGACAAGAGTCCCGGACCTAAAGGGATTCTGGTGGAAGTTTATAGGGCACTTTTTGATGTCTTGGGAAGTGATCTTTTAAGAGTTATTGAAGACTCGAGACTTTGTGGTAAAATACCTGTTGTTTTTAATACTACCTTCATTGCATTGATTCCCAAGTCTGATTCTCCCAAGTCATTTGATGACTTCAGACCAATATCTTTATGTAATTTTATTTACAAGATTATTGGTAAAATCATTTCTACCCATATTAAAAATATTTTGGGGAGAATTATTTCTAAAGAACAGTTTGGGTTCTTGCCTAGAAGACAGATACATGAAGTTGTTGGTATTATTCAGGAAGGTTTACACTCTATTCATTGTAAGGGTATTAAATCAGTGGTGCTTAAAATTGATCTATCTAAGGCATATGATCGAGTAAATTGGATATTTTTACGTGTTATTATGACTAAAATGGGTTTTCCTGTATCCTTTATTACCTAGGTGATGAGCAGCATTACTTCAGTCTCTTTTGTTGTACTTATTAATGGGGTGGCTTCAAAAAAAATTAGATCTAGCCAGGGGCTTAGGCAAGGATGCCCTTTGGCTCCCTTACTTTTTCTTATTGTGGTAGAAGGCTTGAGCAGGTATATCCTTATTGCACAACACGGGGGGGATTTTCAGGGTATCTCCTTTGGTAACAATATTATTCTATGTCATATTTTGTTTATGGATGATATCATTTTGGTATCTGATGGTTTTGAACAGTCTTTATCAACATTATATGAGGTGCTGATGATCTTTTGTAAAGCATCTGGAATGATTATTAATGAGGACAAATCATCTTTCTATTATTCTGGACTGGATGAATTTGAGTTGATTTCAATACAGAACATATTTTCTTTTAATGTTGATAAAATTGAGTATGGTATGAAATATCTTGGTTTCCATCTAAAACCTTGCAGATACCTCATGAAGGACTGGGATTGGCTCATTATAAAAGTGGAAATGAGGATCAAAAACTGGAGTTTTAGATGGCTTTCCAAGGGAGGAAAACTAATATTGGTGAAGTCTGTTCTTGAGGCCATACCAGTATATTGGATGCACTTTTGGATACCAGTGGGTATTCTTGAAAGAATAAGGAAGATTTGTTTCAATTTCTTATGGTCTGGTAATAAATATGCTACTGGTTTACCTTGGTCTTCATGGAAGGTTTTGGCAAACCCCAAATCTCTGGGAGGTTGGGGATCAAAAATTCCAGCATTATTTGCTAAATCACTTGCTACTAAAAATGTGTGGAATCTAATCAATGGTACAGGACTTTGGGTCCAGATTGCTATACAGAAATACATTTTTCCCTTAACTTTATTAGATTGGATAAGGGTATCTGTTAAGAAAAAGAAGGGTATATCCATTTGTTGGAAAGTTGTACTTTGGTCTTTTGATCTGATTGGACAGTCACTTGTGTGGAAATTTGGGACTGGAACTGAGGTGTGTATTGGCATTGACCCTTGGGTTGGATGCAAATGGAGGCATGTTTTACTAGTATCTATGATTGATAAACTTCATAATGTTGGTTTTTCTGTTTTGAAGGATATTGCTTGCCTTGGTACAGTTTTACTTCAGGAACAGGGTTGGTTACATACTGATTTATTTGGATTTGTGGACTAGGAAAACATAATTTGGAATAATTATGTTGCTTTGCTGATATCCAGTCATGTTAGAATAACTATTGAGGATGATCAGCTGGTATGGAGTCTATCTAAAATAGGTAAGTACACTCCCAAAGCTGGTTATTTTCATCTTATTCAAGATGGGAATGAGATGGAAAGCTCCTAGTGGTGGAAGTGGTTATGGAAACTTAAATTTCCACTAAAAACAAAAATCTGTTGTTGGTTTTTATTTGCAGGGAAAGCACTTACATGGGATGTTCTATGTAGAAAAGGTAGACAGGGACCTGGTAGGTGTTATCTTTGTAAAATGGAGTCTGAAACAAATGCTCATATTGGTTTCGAATGTTCATTTCCGAGGAGGGTTTGGTCTGAAATCGAGGACAAGTTAAGATACTTAAATTTCTGGCAAGGTATATCGGTTGTAGACTGTGTAAAGAATTGGGTATTGAACGCTGATATCAGGTATAGATCTTTACCCGTTATTGTTTCTTGGTTCATATGGAAGGATAGAAATCAAAGCTGTTTTGAAGATATTCAGCCAAAGACTTGTGTGGTAACAACCTTATGTTTGGGGTTACTAACTTCTTATCCCTTGGATAATAGAGTTATGAACATGAGATTGGTTGTCAATGAACATATTGACAAAGCATCACCCTGGGGGTATTTTGATGGCTTGGCAGCAGGAATGCCACAGATATGTGGGGTTGGTGGTATTTTGTATATATCAGATGAGCACTTTTTCACATTCTCTGCTGGACTGGGGTTGGGTACCAATAACTTTGCTGATCTCTTAGCTTTAAAGTTGCTTATCATTTTGGCTTTGAGGCAGGGGGTTCAAACCATGGAGATTTTTGGGGATTCACAGTTGGTGATCAACTAGGTATCTGGTAAGTACAGGATTAATAATATTCTTCTTACTTAGGTCTTGCAGGAGCTGATCCACATTTCTAATTTCTTTGTAAAAGTTGAATTTAAGCATATCTACCGTGAAAGGAACTCTAAAGCTGATGCATTAGCTAGTGCAGGTGCTAATGTGGAAGAAGGGCATTGGAAAATCAAGGAGTTCAGAGGAATTGAAACTTATGAGACTTTTCAGATTTTCTAGGATTATGGATGGGGGGGAGTCATGAGACTCAATGGTGTTTTGTGCTAACTGTTTATCTTTTGATGGCTAAATGACACTTTGTGACAGTTTTTGTTAATGACTTATCTATCTTTGATAGTTTATTTTTGAAGGTTTAAAACTTATTTTGGTAACAGTTTTGATGGATTCTACTATGTGGATAAAGGTTGAGTTTAGATGATATATATACTCTTCATAGTCTTTGATGAATCAGGAATACTGGTTGATTGTACAGTTTTGAAGATCAAGGTTTATATACTTTGATGAATGTTATGTGAAATAAAACTACTTTCTGTGTAAACCTATAAGATACAACTTTGGTTGATTGTAGTTCTATTGATTTTGATATCATATGGATTGGATATAATTTGATTTATAAATCAATTATTATCTTTTTTGTAAAGCATTTTTGTGTTGAATAATTGAGAAAATGGACACTGATCAGTAAATGATAGTGATTCATATGAGGAATGTAATTTTTAATAAAGTTACAATTTTTTTCTGTGGAAAAAAAAAAGTTCCACCACAATACTAATCATGGTTTTAAGTTGGGAATGGTTCATAGATAATAGGGATTTCAAATGTCGATTTGATTCCATGGGGCAAATATATTTATAAAATGAAAGGAGTTATTCATATTTTGAAAACAGATATAAAGAGAAAAGATCCCTTATAAAGTTTTTGTTGCTCAATATAATTATGAAAGGGGCTTGAGGGATAAGTGTAGGCATGATATATAAGGGTAGCAATAGAAATAAGAAGATAATGGAAGTAGAGTACGCTTAAATATAGATGAGAGCATAGGTGAAATAGGTACTTTACCATAAAATCTAGTTTTCAATTTCAATAAATATTAAGATTTGAAATATATACTTTTCACTGTATACTAAATATTTATAATTTTGATTTATAAGTTATGATTGATTTTATGATGAATTTTTTTAAGGTCTCTAGGATTGCTTTGAAAAATGATTTTTATTGTCATTCTAGAAAATATTTTCACTACTGCTCTGGAGAAGGTATTCACTACTGCTCTGGAGAAGGTATGTATCAAATATAATTAACTTGTTGATGAAGCTTGAAGCTTAATAATTCCCTAGTATCTTAAGTTGGTAATCTTCCAAAACTTGTAATTGTTTTGATTCCTAGGGTAATTCATAGATTCACTTCTTGGAATAAAATATACACAAGTACTTTTTGAAATATATACAAACTATTGATTTAGTTCTCAGGGAACATAGAAGAAGGAATATATCCTTCTTAGATGTTTTAGGCATTTATTGGTAGATCTTTTATTTAGAATTTTAAGCAACCAATTTATTGGTTTTCAAATGAAAATTTGAGTTTATTTTGTGCCATCTCCCTGGATTTTCACAACTAAACGCCTTGAAAATGAAAGGGATATGGACATTCATATTAGACAATGAAAGGGATAAGGACATTTGGTTCTTGTAATCTGTTGTTTTTCAGCATGTTTGTGGGATACATTGGAGAAATTGGTCATGTAGAGTGTGATCCTCATCTTCTTAATATGTTGTGTGTCCTCTTGGATTCAAGAAATTCAATCCAAGAACCTTCAGTCAATGCTTGGTCAAAATAGGGTATCTACAGGAAAATGTGTAACAGTGAAAACAGGATTTCGAATTGTTCATCACATTGAGCCAGATTGTGGTAAGCACACGTACCAGTTCATTGTTTGAGTTACCTATTTTGAGACAACCATCTCGGATCTAACTTAGACCTCTTCAAATCCTTCAACAAAGTTGTGATTGTCCTTGATACTCATTGTTGAAATCTAAGCAAATAATAATCACTTATTGTGTGTGGGATACTGACACCCTTAAATCTAATATAAGTCTATACAAAATATCTCACTCTTCATCGTAATTTGGATAACATTGACTTACTTCACCTCTTGACATTTCAAAAAGTATATTGACTCAGGCAAATAATTGGTTGAAGATTATTAGCTTTACTTAAAAGACACTTGTATGTCATTTACTGTCAAATACTTCTAGCAAATTACAAAATTTAGAGCTTGTGATAATTTCTAGGTCAAATTCATAGCATTTATTTATTGAAATGTTTTATTAGGAGTTGGTTATTTTGGAATTATTATTCAAGTATCACCAAAAATATCCTAAAAGTGTTTAACATTGCAAAAAAAATTCTATTGTGCATATTTTGATACCAAATTGGGCTTGCATTTTTTGCTTAGAATCTCGTTCTAGAAAAACCTCATTTGATATTTCAATTGTAATTATACCAAATGATTGGTATGAAGGTGATCTAGAAGTGGCTTGTTACCTTATGATTTGCGAATGAATTTTAGGTAGTGAATCTTAGCGTCTTCGATTTAAATGAAAATGCATTGAATAATAGAGCTAGCAAAAATAGTTATGATGACTTGATGAATACTTTGATATGATGTTTGACTTATATAAGCATGCAAATACCATTTGAAAATAGTAGAATTGACTATTGCTCAATGAATTCAAATTATACTATCTCATCTTTATGATTCAAATTATAGTTATGAATTCATTTTTTGCAACAATCAATAAGCTATTTTCCTTGTCTTGTAAAATCAAATACCTCACGGTCTTCCCTAATTCCTAATTAGTAATTCCTCTAGCGTATAAAATTTTGTTGTCGACATACATGAAAGTCAAATGTTTAGTGAAGGAATATAATAGTCGTTCCTCAAGCACAAGATTTTGTTCGTTAAGGATGAGAGATATATGGTTTTGTTGCTAAAACGCAATGTAGAATCAATACTCTTCTACTAACATACTGACTCTCTTTCTCTGTTGATTTGCAGATTTGAATTTTGGGATTCAATATTCGACATTTCTTCAGCATACTCAAAATCGAATTTGTGTAAGGTGGTAGGGATTTGAATTGCTCAAGGTAAGAGCCTTAAAGTTCCTAAGAGTGTTATTTCTAAAATAAGGGTGTGGAACATTCCTTAAACATGTGTTAGATATACATTTACTGTAAGTTTTTCTCCTAACAAATTAAAATAAACTTTTCACATGAAAATTTATGGGCGCGACTGTCATGTTTAATTGTTTATTTTTATTTGTGAAAAAATGTTTATACATTACACAGGAAATTATTAGGGTTGGACAGTGTTATTTCCATCTCCTGCTTAGGCATGGATGTAATATCTCCTCTAAGCCAGAGCTGCTAAGTCATCCATGGGAAAATGAAATATAGATTGTTTAAGAATATTCATTGAACAACTGAATTTTATTACATATACTATAAAAGTTTTAAACATCAACAGATCATTCATTTACTTTTTTCTTTTATAGTTGTGTTGGGCTAGCATAGATTTGGCAGTTGGACATTTATTTAAATCAGTTGTTAAATGATTGGAGGCCTAAAAGGTAAGTTGAAAGAAATTATTCTCAAAGTATAATGTGAGCAATGGAAATTCATAAACATAAACACCATCCCAAATTTGACAAGAGAATATGGCTTAGTGGCTACCTCTTTAAGTCAAATAGTTGATTTATAGCTTAAGTTGTCAAAATGACTACCTTTTTCCCTAGTTTTGTCAAGATGACTACCCTCCTGTTTGTATAGGGTATTCACTATGGTTTTTAGAGATCATTTTGGGTGTAATGTACTCTCCCCAACTCTTAAAGGGTGTTAACTCAATGGAAGGGTGCCTTCTTTACAAAAAGGAGGCTGGTGGTTCAATCCCTCCATTCCCTACTAATATTGCAATATATTTCTAATAAAATATTTTTATGATGATTTATATACAAAAAGGGTTTCAAACAGTTTTTTCATGTTATTGTGAGGGGGGGTTCTAAATCTCCCTTGTAATTTCATATGAGGGGTGTTCTAAACTGATGGCATATGTTACTACGATGGGGGTTTTAACTACCCTTGTATGTTCCTACAAGGGGGGTTCCAAGATTCCCTCATAGGTATTTAAAATGGGGGCTCCAAACCCCCTATTTAGGTTTGTAATAGGGGGATTAATATCTTCCCCTGTAGCATTGTAAGAGGGGCTTTAAGAGGGGGGGTTCAAAATTGCCTCTGGAGGTTTGTAAGAGGGGGGTTCCAAACCACCCCCGTAGTTTTTATAAGAGGCCGGTATTTTTTGGGGTTTCAAAACTGTGCTCGTAGGTTATCTGAGAGGGGTTTTAGGGGGGGGTTCAAAATTGCGTGAAAACTGCCCCCATAAGTTTTTTGATAGGGATTTTTAGGGGGAGTTTAGAACCGCCACTGTAAGCTTTCTAAGAAGGGATTCTAGGGGGGGTTTAAAACCACTTGGGTAGGTGTTCTGAGAGGGAGTTTTAGGGAGGGTTTACAACCACCCCCGTAGGTTTTCAAAGAGGGGGATTTTAAGGGGTTTCAAAACTGCCCCATAGGTTTTCTACCATAGAGTTTTAGGAGGTGTTCAGAACCCCCCCATAGGTTTTCTAAGAGGTGTTTTTTGGGGGGGTTCAAAACCATGCCCATAGGTTTTCTAAGAGGGATTTTTAAGGGGGTTTCAAAATTGTCCCTGTAAGTTTTTGAAGACCTATTTTTAGGTGGGGTTCAAAACCGCCCTCGTAGGTATCTACGGGGGAGGGGGGGTCTACAATCGCCTCCAAAAGTCACTTTTGGGGGTAGCTTAGATCTTTTCCAAAACCACCACTAAAATCCTAAACTCATAACATTGGTTCTATTGAGGGTGGTTTTGTCAAGACCGCCACTAAAGCCAAAACCACCCCCAAAAGTTAGTTTTTTTGGGGGGGGAGACAACCCCCCCTAAAAGTAAAAAATTGTAGTAGTGTGACCTTAACACATTCTACTATGGGAATGGGATCTAGAGTCATAGTACCTTAATGCTTGCAGACATCAGTGGCAACTTCCCTCACTATTGGGCAATGGGAATACATCAATGTCTCCTACTTGATGGATTCTATAAGTGCTTGAATTCAAGATGTCTATTCACACTTGCTAGAATGTGCTAGGTACCTTGGGGCCCATTATCATCATTAGTGGGTTTCCTTGCATTTGTTAATGGTATACACCAACAACCAATAATAAAATAATGTCCACCATGTTCGACTTAATTTAAATCATCTATTCGCATGGGTGGGATTCATACCTTTTGGCGATTTGGGTGGAAAACCTTGGGCCAATAGTAGAACTATCACATTTTGTCATTTCCCAAGTTGCACAAGATTGTACCATACATGATCTCACAATGGTGCCATACATATTGAGACATAGATCTACTATGAATCTGATCATGGTTATCATGGCTATGATATACTTTTGACATGGATCCAATGTGTATCATCGTCATGCCCATTGTCCAATTATATTATATTTGATCCATGGATCCACTGTGTATCCCTTCTGTGGCCATGGTTTCACATCATTATATGGCATGGATCTGCAATGTACTTTGATTTCGTGGACATGTTATTTTCACTCTTGATCATGGGCTACCCACGGGATACCTACCTCGAGAAGACAATGTTATGATGCTTGGTTTTTCATTTGCAAGTTATTCTTCCAAATCTAGTTTTGGTGAAACCTACTCGGGCCCCACTGACCAATATTCCAGTTGATTTATAATGCATTTCAACCATCTAACTCTCCTATGACCTCACACATTGGGGGGCATATGTTATAGAACCAAAATTCTCAAAGCTGCTAAAAATTCTCTGCACATCCCTCACATACCAAATTATGTGAAATGTTCTTTAAAAAATGACATTTTTCTATGTGTGCACACAAGAAACACATGTTAGTAGATAACAACATGCAAACCCCTATGAAAAATCAACAAATGAAAAAAGAGGAAAAGGGATAGTTGGTATATTTATGGTTCGTTCTGGTAACAGTCACACTAAAACAAACCACTCAAACGATCCATATCAAAGTATAAAACAAAACACAAAAGGAAGGACAGGGGACCAGTTATGAAAGAAAGGAAGTAAACGTTGGAGGATTTAAATAAAGATTTTATTGCCTCAAGGATTTTAAAGGCATTATGCCCCTCGGTCTCCATTATATGGTGATTATATGTTGAGTGTGACCTTATTTCTAGAGTGACTGGGTAATAGCCATCTTGGTCCTTTTTCTTCTTAGTTGAAAGAAGTCCATGGAAGAAATGATGTCAATGGATCAAGCAAGGAAGAACCAGTCTGGTGACAAAAACACCTTGTTAAGAACATAGGTATCATATGTTGTTTTCAACTGTATCTTGAAAGTAATATAAGATCACTCTTCACCCCCCTCCCTCCACAAACTCATCTCGTTTATGATATTTTTTAGTGTGGTGTATCATTAATGGGTTTGATCATTTTTAATGTTCAATTTACTTATTACAATTATTGGATTTAGCATTACTTTGGTCATCACTTTCGAGTATCCAAAAGTATTTGAGGAAGGTGTTATGTTGCTTGTGTGCATGTATCAGGGAGTTTCAAGATTGGTCAAAGGATAGTAATCAAGCCCATCCATATGCAACGAACTTCAAGCATGGAATACAAGTAAGTACACCCATCTTTCCTCATATGATTCATATTAATTGAGTGAGTATGAAATTAGAGGTTGATATTCCCTTTGGTCTATTGATAGTTTAAACCCTAGCTATTAGGTGAGTAAAATTCCTTAAACAAGTTTGCTCAACAGTATTTGGTATATTTAGGGTATGTGATTGGTGGAGAACTTAAGATTGTTCCTGTAAAGATGGAGGTCATCACTAAGTATCCTACTCCTAAAAATGTCACTAAAGTTAGGAAATTTTTTGGGACAACAGAATACCTTCGGAAGTTCATAGATTCCTTTTCAATTGTGGTTGCACCTCTCCATGCCATAGCAACCAACAAAAAGGGATTAGAACATGGAAGGAATAATAAAAAATACTTTGATGAGCTCAAGTGAAACATTAGTCCAACACCAATTCTTACAATTGCTAACTTGGAGAAGCCTTTCGAATTGGAGACAGATGCAAGTTGTTATGTTATGGGAGCGGTTTTGATGCAAGGAGGGAGGCTACTATGATATCATTCTAAAATGTTCCATGGTGGCCTCCATAACAACTCTACATATGAAGAGGAACTCTAAGCCTGGGTTCAAATTGTTAAGAAGTGGAAGTACTATTTGATGAGCAAGGATACCATCATTCACACTGGTCACCAGCCATTATAGTATTTGCAGGCCTATAGTAAGCTACAACAAACACAACACTACAAGTGGATAGGATTTTTATGACAATTCCATCTAATCATAAAATATAAGAAAGGAAGTACAAATAAGCTAGCAGACGTGGTCTCAAGGCTTCCTGTAGCCAAGATCATAACTTTTGGTACTCTTATGCATATGGAGCCTTTCACCCATGATGCATACAAGGGGGAATACATAGAAGATGAGGACTTCAAGTAGGTATTTTAGCAACTACAAGACCAATTCCATGTAGAAGAAGGTGACAACAAGGTCAACAATCATCTCCAAGATGGGTTACTCTACATGTTGGACAAGCCTTGTGTTCATAAAGGTAATAGATTACAACTCATGAGAGAGGCTCACACATCGTCGTGGGGGAAACAGGTGTGGGAGGGGTCGTTTTTTACCTTGGTGGAAAGCAAGTAGATTCATTCGCTTGGGGATTGGGGCGGAGGATGAATAAGTTGAGTGGGCATCTCTTATGCAAGGTATTGAGCTTGTGCAAGATCTTAGCATCCATGACTTTCGGGTCTTTCGGGACTCCTAGATTGTCATTCAATTCATGCAAAGAATTCAGGAAGAAAGGGGACGGAGATAGGGAAAGTGGAAAAGAGAATTATTTCCTTCATTAAGGACTTAAGCAACGTCCAATTTCTCCACATCAAGAAGCATGACAACTCTTTAGAGGATAAGCAAGCAAATCTTGGTGTGAACCTAGGCCAAGGGAAAATAAATTTTGGTAAGTTCCTTATACCCACATTGAAATGGGTGAATTGTTTTCAAATATGATTTGAAAGGTCCCTTTTCTCCTTTTAAGGGTCGCATTGATGGCACTTGTTTTGGCCACATGGAGATGGGACTTGAATTTCCATTAAGCGGTGGAATTTATGGTGCATGGGATAGTTGGTTCATGGTGGAAGAAGTCAAGGATGTTATTAATAAGCACCCCCCTTGATGTTTTCATTAATGTCCTTTCAAATTATTCCTCTGGTAAGATTCCTTGTGATCCCCTTCTGGACTTTGGGATGGAGCATCGCCCGTATGGCCTGAGAGCTATTAAAATAAATGGTCTGCAAGTCCCGAGTGGTTGTTATGTTGCTGAGAACATGCATAGTTCTTCGTTTGCTTGTCAAAACCCCCTATGTGTGAGGAACATTAGAGCCATGGACAAGCTCTCTATTGATTCCCAGCCGATGGAAGAGGATAGGTTGGAGGAAACTCTGAATGGGGTCTCGGACATGAAAAACGTGATGGTAGATTATAAAAATATGCTTTGTTGCATGTATGAGGTTTTTGTTTTGGAAGAGAACAGAAGGATTTATGTGGACATCATGTGCATGGGAACCCATTTGGATGACCTAGAAAGTGGATATTGTGTGCAAGAAAGAGAGGTAGAGGATATCCTTCGTAGACCGTTAGAGAAGGATAGAGTTACGGGAAGAAAATTGGTGGATATGTGAAGCACCATCGTGGACTTGATGTGAATTCATCAAGAGTAGAGGATAATCACGAATGAAAGGAACAAAGCTTGGTATGTGCATCTTAAAGAGATTTAGGAAGCAATGAAAGGTGATATCAATTCACTTGGAGGAGGAGATAATGGGCCTTCTCGTGAACAAATAAAGGTGTCTCCAATGGACGAGGTCTCTACAATTAAGCCGATTGAGGATTTGAACCTGGTGCAGACATGATTTTTCTCTTTCTGAGTTCTTCTATTAATTTTTTATGTCTACTTTTATGTGGTCAATACATTAGGATGTACTATGTCAAATAGAATAGTATGTTTTTTGAAAAAAAAATTAATGCTCTCTTTCATTTTGAGCAGTACCCAGACGTGGTTTTAAATGATCTGATGGTCTGGATTTACTCTCTGCAACGTTTTGGACCCTAGGGGCATTTGTACTTCTTTTAATTTTAATATAATACTATATTTTCCCATTTCTATTAAAAAAAGAGAGGCTCACACCTCTAAATTCACAGGGTGTTTAAGTGTTGGCAAGGCAATCGCCATCTTATAAATGTATGTTTATTGCCTCAGAATGCAAGAAGATGTAGCTTGGTTCATCAGAGGATGCATAATGTCTTGTACAAGGAATCCAATAATAGGAAGTAAGGTTTGTACCATCACTTACCCATTCTTACAAGACCCTGGGAAAGCATCTCCATGGATTTTGTAGGTGGTCTTCCAACCACTAGGAAGGGACATGACTATTTATTTGTGGTAATTCATAAATTCAACAATATGTGCATTCTTATGCCTTGTAAAAATACCATCAAAGGACAAGAAGCAACAAACATGTTATTTGAGCGTGCACTTTGTGATACCAAGGAGCATAAACTTAGATAGGGATACTAGATTTCTTAGTTCCTTTTATAATACACTTTATGAGAAGGTTGAAGAGATCTAAAACATTCCATCCACAAACAGATGAGCAGACATAAGTAATCAAGAGGACTTTGGTGCAACTTTTGAGGGGTTACAATCAAAAGCATCCCAAGACTTGGGATGGAAATATGATCTACATCCAACACTCTTATAACAGAGAAATCCACGCTTCCATTGCAAAGTCCCCTTTTGAAACTTGTTTTGGGTATTTGCCACCTTCACCTCCAGATGTTGTCTATGGAAAATTAGGGGGATCGAGGAAGGCACCATCGATGAAGCATTAAGAGTTGAAAAATTCAATGATAACATTAGGGAAAACATTTGCAAGTACAAGAGTCGTTAAAGAAGTCACAATAAAGGAGGGGGGTAGCAAGGGAGAGAGGAGGGTGGGGGGAAAAGGTGGGGGGGGGAGAAAAGCGAAGGGGGAAGGAAAGCACAGGGTGTTGCTGGAAAGGAGGGCAAGGGGAGATGTAATAGGGGGGCGGGAGTGGTCAACAAGGGGATTAGTTCATTTTTTAATTTTTAATACTTTTTTACTTTTTTAATTTTTGAAATTTAAAATTTGATATGTTTAAAATTTTTAATATATTTTTTAATTTATTTTAAAATATTTAAAAAAAAATTAATGTTTAATATTTAAAATATTTTTTTAATATTTTTTTTTTTTCGAATTTTCAAATGTTTGTTTTTTGTTTTTTTTTCTTATAAAAAACAAAAAAAAAAACAAAAAAACAAACATTTGAAAATCTGAAAATTTAAAAAAAAAAATTAATATTAAACATTTAAAAAATCTTAAATATTTTTATAATTTTATATTTCTTTTAGTTTTCAGTTTTATTTTTTTTATTTTTTATATAGTTGTGTATTTATAAAATTTATTTATTTAAATTTGTTCTCTTATAATTTTTTATTGTATCTTTTAATTTTTAAACATTTAAAAAATCTTAAATATTTTTATAATTTTATATTTTTTTTAGTTTTCAGTTTTACTTTTTTTGTATTTTTTATATAGTTGTGTATTTATGAAATTTATTTATTTAAATTTGTTCTCTTATAATTTTTTATTGTATCTTTTAATTTTTTTTAAAATGTTGTGTTTTTTAATTTTATTTATATTTATTTTTAAAAAAATGGTCATTTTATTTCTTAAATACTTTTTTTGTCTTTTCAAAATCATCTAATTTTTTATTTTTTTAAGGAAAATATATATTTTTTATCAGAATTTAACTTTTTAATTTTTTTAAGTGATTTAAAAGAAGAAGAAAAATTAAATATTTTTCTTATATCATGTATAGTTTCAAAATGAACGGAATTGAACTTATGAAAGAAAGGGATGCCACCGGTAGCACACTTTTCGATTTGATGGTTGATTTTGGGTTTTGATTGCACCGCCATTGGTCGGGGTTTCAAAAATATTGTAATTTTATCCCCAAAGAAAAATGGAGCTACCGATAGCACCACTTTTCAATTGGGGGGTTGATTTAGGATTTTGATTGCACTAACACGAGTCAAGGTTTCAAAAAAGTTTTAAATTTAGCCCCAAGGAAAAACGGTGTTACCAGTAGCACCACTTTTCGATTTGGGGTAAATATAACTATTAAATGAAACATATAAAAAATGAGGTCTCTTGAGAATTCTTGTCAAGTTGTATAATATGTTAATTTGCAAGTTTTGATGCACAACAAAAACATCTCATAACTATTGCAATTCACCAAACCATTCATAGAGGGTGTGTTGATGTTTCATATGATCAACATACATGTAATTTAATAAAATTTATTCAGTTCCCATCAGTAAGGTGAGGACTTATTGTCATGAGGATGGAATCGAATTCCTTGACATCCTCATGCAAAAAAATAGAAAGAGTTATTTGTCCTCACAAAACCCTGTGTATCCTTATTATAACTGTCTCCTTACTAGAACACACATTCAT
Source organism: Pseudotsuga menziesii (assembly GCA_001517045.1). NCBI lineage: Eukaryota > Viridiplantae > Streptophyta > Pinopsida > Pinales > Pinaceae > Pseudotsuga > Pseudotsuga menziesii. The sequence continues at coordinate 29,054 of LPNX010238392.1, read as the reverse complement.
GCAATGCCTCTACATCAAAGGGATTACACTGATAGGTAGATAACATAAATTGTGAAAATCCTTCCTTCCCTTGGATTTCTTGTGATGAAATATGTGTGATTCTTTAATGAGTTGAACTAGTTGTCAAACCCAAACTAGAATTCCTAGCATCCTTAATCCTATTGATGAATCAAGGGTTGTAAGAATCTATTATTCACCTTTAATGACATTGTTTCTGTAACATTTGTAGGGAAGATGTTTAACACCATGAAGGAGAAAATGTGAGAATTGAAACATTCTCCTACGTAATCTCAAGTGAGTGGCATCTCCTCTTTATGTGGTAGTGGAACTTTTCTTGCTAATTAACAAAACAAATTCATTAGAACAAATAATCATGTATTTATTAAATGAATAAAGTAGTATAACTTATATATAAACATATAGACTAATCATTTAAAAAAACATTATTGGCATTTTGTTATTGCACTAGAGCATTGGTGCCCTGTCATACTTGTAGATTATTGATGTTGTCCTACTAAATAGGTGTGTCAACGCTCTTTCAAAGTACATTTGCACTAGCGCTCTCTTACAATATAAATGCATTAGTGTATATAAAATATTGATATAGTACACTGAATAGAAAATAAATAAATTGTATGTTTTGTGTCACATCCCATATTTTGGCCTATACTCTATGTAGAATATTGATATGGTGCATTAAATAGAAAATGAGTAGATTGTATGTGGCACATCCCATATTTTGGCCTTCTCATTGGTATGGATACATGTTTTTGATGGCATTGCCACATCAATATTGTGCTAATACATCTCATGTGAACTAACACTAAGAAGGAAAATAAGGTTTGTTATTGTCTACAAGGTGCATAAAGATACAAGTGGCACATTGACATGGTATTACCTTTTAACGATTGGTGCACTTGACCTCCAAGCCAATCAATTGAAAAATTGTGCATAAAAGGTTAAGTGAATGGATAGAAAACCTTGAGGCATTATAAAGGTGTATAATCCATATTTAAGATCAAATTCCTTGGAAATGAGTTTTTTTAATCTCTTTCATATAACGGGTTAACAACGGGTTAACAAGTTATGGAGATTGATGTCATTATATAATATTATGAAAATTGGACTATAAGTTCTATATTTTAATATTATGAAAATTGGACCTAAGTTCTATATTTTCTTTCATCCTTTACTTTATTCAACTTAGCAACTGTAAATGCAATGGTATGGTGTTTTAGCAATGGTGATGTAATGATATGTTATGAAAACTTATTTTAGTATCATTGTTGTGATGTTATAAAAGTTGAAAAATTAAATATATATATATATATGAAATGCAATATCTTTGAACAAATTTTATTTTTTAAGAAAATAATGCTTTTTTTTAAGGGAGACTTTATTGATACCATGAGATACTATTGCCATATTTTGTAATTTAGGTGGAATACATTTTTTCATACACAACTTGACTGGGTGATTTGTAGATATTGTCTTAATTATATTAATGATTATTATTATTATTTTGTTATTGCTAGAATCTTCCTGACTTGTGGGAATGGCCTTTGGTATAAGAAACCATTACCAATGGGCATCTAAGCCGTCAAAATCACCCAAAGATCGCACATGTCCTATGCCATACCAACCCTCATCTAGTTGGATTTTGGGTGTCTCCTCCCAAGTAGCTCACCCCTAAGAGAAATTGAACCTAGGTCACGCCTCTGAGGAAACCAATACCTTAACGACAAATGAACTAACAAAATTGATAATGATTAAATAATTTAATATTATACTCTCTTATCATTTTTAATTTGGTTGATATTTGTACATAAAAATACGTAAATTCTATAAACTACCCAATTATGTATTAAATAAATAGATGAAAACTATCACACATTTGTGTAATTATACTCATTTACTCATTAAAGTTTCTCTTAGTCGAATTTAGACATTTTAACTTGCAAAAAGATTGTGAGTAAGAATGCCCATATTAAACTTTTGAAGATAGGCTACTTAAATGAGTAGGAGACAATTCTAAAGGCTTCTCTAAATGTGATTGTTTACATCTTAATTATATGGTTTTTAAAGATTGCAAGCATAACATTCATGGATGGTGCATAACCTTTTTCAACCTTTATGTAAATGATTGTTATGGGATTAATAAGTATTAATTTCATATAATGAAACTTAAAAATAATCATATAAATTTGGATTAATTATATATAATCAATATAAATAGATAATGTAATTAAAGTGTTGAATAAAAATGAATTTAATTTAACTAATTTAAAGATATAAATTTATTTAACTTAGTGAATTATTATTATTATAAAAGATATAATATATAGATTTTTTATAAATATATTAAATTTATAGAATTATATAAATTTATGATTATAATTTAGTGTAATAAATTAAATTTAACTAACTAATTAAAAAGATTTTTTTGAAAATAAATATTTGAGAAACTTATTTTTGTTTAATATTTATAAAATGAACAAATACATTTATATATAATAAAAATTTATAAAAAAAAAATCTAAACACTTTTAATAAAAAGATTGTGAATAAGAATATACAAAATGAAATATTGAAAATGACATATGAATAGAAGAAATTCTTAAGAGCTTCTCTAATTATGATCGTTCAGGATCCTAATGATGATTTCTAGACATGGCCTTTGCATAACATTCATGGCATGCCTATGATCTTTCTAGATCTATATTATCTATATGTATAATAGTATAAATATATGAATATTATTAAAGTATTGAATGAAAATAATTTTAATTTAATTTAAGTAATACAAATTAAATTAATTTAAGTTATTGTAAATTGAATTATTATTATTAGCTTATATTAAAATAAATATGTAATAACATAAATTTATGTTTGTAATTATGATAATTAATTAAATCTAATTAAAGTAGCTAGTTTAATTAATAAAAATTGACTTAAATAATTGATATTTGATTCATTGAAATATTGTTTTTTTTTTTGGAAACATTTTGGTCGTTTCTTCCCATTCCAACGATGATATCTAGCATAAAGCATGTGACGTATATTTAGTGCACCATACCCCTTAAGATTTAAACTAGGAACATGTATATAGTGTCAGATTATGGGTAGCATCTAAAAAATAGTTGCACCAATAAATTGAGCTAACCCTTAGGGATAGTTGAAATGATTAATTAATGTTCAGTAATCAAATTTATGAATGTAATATAAATAACAAATACAACTTATTAGGTTAGGTCAATTGGCTCAAATGAATTGTTCCAAGATAATATTTGGCCTGGGATCTCAATTCTAGTTACACAAAGCCTTGGTGAGTTACCAACTACTATTGTGGTTGGAAGTTGAGCTTGTTGACTCATAAATTTGTCACTAATTATTAGCCTACAAAGTGTTGCAAGGCATATTTAAAACATATTATTATGATATAATAATTAGGTAGGACCCCATGAGAGCAAAAAACTAGCATGCCAATGATTTATTGACAAAGAATGATTTTTAATTTTCAATATGGTTGCTTACATATATGTTCTTGTTTTTGGATGGACTAGTGTTGAATCTTATCCTTTTATTTGATCAAAGTTGCAATCACTTCATTTTAGGTTTGAGTCATAAATGGCAAAGGAATTTTTTGAAAAGTCCTAGTGGTTTAAACTTGTATTTATATGTAGCACATTAAAAGTTTATGGACTTATTTTTATGCAAATGGTTAGTGTTTGGGTCATAGCCATGATATTTGATTATATGTACAAGTTTTGGGTATTAAACTAAAGCTTGGTGACACCATACTATACATAAAACATTATGTTTTATCTAATGGTTACATGTCATGTAAATTATATGTTATACGATATTTTAAAAAACAAAGGTTAGTTGCATAAAGGGTTCGAGATTAACATTTACAAGGTGGTAAGGTATATTAAATACATTATACATTATATAAGTTCATACATTGAAATTTCATGTGATTTATGGAGTGCAATAATATGGCACCCAAACCAATGGATATGAGGTGATTTTTTCCATTAAAGGATTTGTCAGTCCTGATCAACAACTTAAAAGGTAGTTTTTGTAATTGGAAGATGGATGATTTGGCATGTAAACTCAACATATTTGTAATTTTGACATTGGTTAGAATATTTATTGTTTTGGAAAGTGGAATGAATGTGTCCTAGGGTTGGCATGTCGCACAACGTAGCATTCAATGCTAGAGTACCTGAGTCTTAATGCTAAAATTATCGAGATTTCATTTGGTATGTAGTTCTTTGCATTTTTCATTCAATTTTATTGCTACCAAATCGCCTGCTAGCTTGCACCTAGAGGTTTTCAATTGTTTCACTGCTCATACAAAAGAAATATTTAAGTGTTTGAAGGTATGTTGACAAGTATTTGAAATATAGTTTATATATGGCTATGTTTGAATGACATTTTGTTAAGCCCTAAATGTTGGGCATAAATCCCCCTATAGTGTGGCACTTTACCCCCTATATGGTGGTGTAATACATATTGTTGATGTAGGATTGGGTCTATTAGTTGTTATTGTACACCTTTGTATCATATATATAGGAAGGAGATATTTTCAAAGTTTGAGCAAGCGTTGTATATTGTCTTGTTTTTTGTACACAAGTACATTGTGTAAGGAGGTTCCTCCCTCAAAGAGGATTGTTATTTATCTTTGTTCTTAATTAGTAAGGTGTGGATTACTCTCTTTTGGTCTATTTATGTTATTTTTATGTTATTTTGGGGATTTTTTTGGACAACATTTGATATCAAAGCTATTTCCTCAGGTTTGGCTTCTGCAAAACGAGTCATCTAGTAATTTTCGCTACAACTCTTTTTCTACAAGGATTTAGAGATCGAGGATAAAACCCACTTCTAAAATAGGCCAAACTATCTGCAGTATGAAATTCAGATCCTGATCCATTACCATTTTGCAGATAATTGCTAATGAATCTAGGATTTTTTATTAGTCCAAAACATAGTTGAAAACATGTGTTCTAGGGAGAAAGGTCATATCTGAGGAATCCGAGATCCGAATTGAGTGAGACTAGTTGCATCAAAAATAAGATGGGCCAGAGTATCGACGGTATAAGTTTAAGTTGCAGAAACAAAAAATTTGACATGTCGCATATGTTACAAGTTTGCTCTTTTGGATAGGACAAAAATAAGAAGTTTTGAGAGATTTGCAATAAATTTTTTTGGAAGATCCAAATAAAGTCAAAATTAAGGAATTGGAAAGAGGAAACATCGGGACACCACAGGCCAAATTTTCATACCCATAGTAGTGGAAATTCAAATTTTATCTCAGTTACAAGTCAACCCTAAAACAGTCTTCCAATTAGGGTTTGAAACAGGTATTCTAGGGAAAATGGTCTTATTTGAGGCATCCAAGATGCAAATTGAGTGAGACTAGTTGCATCTGAAAGAAGATGGACCAAGGTATATGTGGTAGAATTTTCAAGAACAAAAATGAAATATTGGAGACATGGAATACCGTACAAGTTCAATCTTCTGGATAAGCCAAAAATAAGAATTTTTGGGACATTTGAAATAACACTTTTTTGGCAAATACAAATTAGGTCAGACCCATGAAATTGGAAAGAGGACATATCAGGCTACCACAAGTAGAATGTTTCAGACCCAAAGGAGTCAAAATTCAAATTTTACCTCAGGTACAAGTCGACCATAAAACAATTTTCTAGTCAGGGTTTGAAAAAGCTACGTCATTTTGCATTTCAATAACTTTGAGTAGAAGGATCTATTTGTGGTAAACCCTAGGGTGTGATATATATTTATTGTTGAAAGTGACACCAAAAGGAAGTGGAAAGAATCACACTCCACTCAAACCCCCATAGGATTCATCCTTGGCATACGATGAAATGGAAGACATATCTTTTAGAGTGTCCAAGTTGGAAGATATGATTAAAGGAAATGTGAAAATGGATGACTTAGTTAAATTGGAAAATAAGATGGTTGGTAATGAGGATCTCAAATGGATCTCTACTAAAGAGGATATCAAAGGGATGGCTAGTAAAGAGGGTCTCAAAGGGATGGCTAAAAAACAAGATCTTCAATACTTGAAGGAATTAATGAAGGCTATAAAACATAGATGTATTCCTCATGCATCTACTCAATAAGAGGATGAGGAGGAAAAAGAGGACTTCTTCCAGCCACATCTGGAGAAAATTGAAATACAATTGGATAGAAAGAAGTTGGATTCCTCAAAAGTTGATGATTCACTCCAACATCATGGGTTCAATTCAGGTTCAAGGAACTACTTTATCCCCAAGGCTGACATGAGAAAGTTTGATGGAAAGGATCCAATCACATGGATTTTTTAGATGGAGCAATTCTTTGATCTACACCAAGTTCCCACTTTGTAAAAGGTAACTATTGCATCCTTATATTTAGAACATGATCAATTTGTATGGTACCAATGGATTTGTGACCGTAAAAAGGACTCTATTATCTCTTGGTCTATATTCACAACAGAATTGATTGCAAATTGTAGGGATATAAATAGCAACACCTTCTTTATCCAATTGGTAAATATAAACCAAAAAGGTCCAATTATAGAGCACATCAAGCAATTTCAGCAACTAAGTATCAAAGTGAAGAATAATTCATAAGATAATTTGTTAGATCTCTTTATTGGAACCTTGAAGGATAACATTCAACATGAGGTGTGTCTCTTTGAACCATCATCCCTAGAAAAGAATTGCATGATAGCAAGGAAAGTTGAAAGTAAAAATATGGCGATGACTACTAGAAATACCACTTCCAACACTTACAGAGAGAATGATGTTCCTTCTAACCAACCTCATAGGTTGACACCTAAAAAACTAGAAGAAAGAAGAGTGAAAGGTGTATGCTTTAATTGTGAGAGAAAGTACAGTTTGGGACATAAGTGTGGAGAAAATAAACTATTATACATAGAATATGACGAGGAAGAACAAAAAGAATAGAAACCACCACAAGGGGATGAACTAGAAGTGATTACTCCCACCATATATTGCCATGCTTTTGTTGGAATTAAAACTCTCAAGATCAAAGGATATATCAAAAATAAAAAGGTAACAATGTTTATTGATTTGGGTAGTACTCATAATTTTATTCATTGTAAAGTAGCCAAAGATCTCGAATGCTTTGTATATCCAACACCAGAATTTCAAGTAATGATTGCAGATGAAGGAACCATCAATTGTTCAAGGAAATGCCATAATATCAATCTTACTATGGGGGAATATGTATTGAATAGTCCCATGATTTCTATACCAATGGGGAGTGTTGACATTGTGTTAGGAGTTCAATGGTTACAATCATTAGGAATAGTGGCTTTTAATTTTCAGAAGATTTTCCTGATATTTTCTTGGGAAGGAAAATATTGTGTTAAATGGTATCACACGGAAACCAAGCAAGATGATCGGCTCTAATGGTATGACAACATTGTTAAAGAAAGGAAAACAAGGTGTAAATACACAATTATACTCACTAGATGTTCAAACATGTAAGGCTCATATTTGGATAGATATCCAAAGGGTCCTTAAAAATCCTTCCAAGATATTTGAAGGTATTCCAACAAGTCATCCACCTATTTGATATTTGGACAATGTTATTAACTTAAATCCTAAAAGTGTTCCTTCAATAATCATACCTTACAAATACCCATATGTCCAGAAGAATGAAATGGAGCATATGGTTGAAGCAATGATAGGAAAATATACACTTCAAACAATGGCAGATCGCATAGAGCTCCAGGAAGCAATTCTCCAAATCCCAACGATGTTAGAAAACAAGATGAAACTATAGGAAAATCAACATCACCGTCAAAGGAGTTTTGAAGAAGCACAAATCATATGTGAACCTAACCAAATCATTGAAACAAGGACCAAACAACTATGAAATCAAGCTATTATTGAGTACCTCATCAAGTGGAAGAACTTACCAACTACAAATTTGACATGGGAAGATGATGCCTTGATACAGATGTTGCATCCAAAACTACCCAGGCATTGAGGACAATGCTTGTCTGAAGGGGAGGGGCATGTTAAGCCCTAAATGTTGATCAAAGTTCCCCATATAGTGTGGAACTGTACCCCCTATATTGTGGCATATTACATATTATTGATATGGGCTTGGGTCTATTAGTGGGTCTATCAGTTGTTATTATACACCTTTGTATCCTATATATAAGAAGGAGATATTTTCATTTAAGCAAGCATTCTATATTGTCTTGTCTTGGGTACACAAGTACATTATGTAAGGAGGTTCCTCCCTCAAAGAGGATTGATATTTATCTATGTTCTTCATTATTAAGGCATTGATTACTCTCTTTTGGTCTATTCCTGCTATTTTTATGTTATTTCTTGGACTTGGTTGCATAACATTCTATAGTATGTGAGTCTTGATGCTAAGATTCTCGATATTTCATTTGGTATGTGGTTCTTTGCATTGTTCATTCAGTTTTATTGCTACCAACCGACCTGCTAGCTTGCACTTAGAGGTTTGCAACAGTTTCACTGCTCATACAAAGGAAATATTGAAGTGTTTGAAGGTATGTTGACAATTATTTGAAAGATAGTTTATATATGGCTATGTTTGAATGACATTTTATTTGTATCATTTCCTTCCCCCTTTCCTTGAACAAAGAAATGATTGAAAAATGGTTACATTTTTTTAAAAGATGGTGAATTTAAAATCGAAGTTGAAGGTTGAGAACTTAGATTTGAATAATGGAGTTATTGTTTTAAAGATTATGGTTTCCTATGCGTTGTTTATATGGTTCTTTGGGTAACAAATGAAAATTCTAGCTATATGTACATACCAACCCAAATTGAAAACCCTTCTTACCATCTCTGAGTTTCCTTGCTATACATGTGTTGATATCCTTAGTTTTTTGTGGAAAAAATGCCAAATAATGATTGCTATGTTGAAACCCTTAGTGTGCATGTCACCATTCACCTCAGAAAATGAGTCGTTATTGAAGTATTCACTATTGGTATCTGATGGGATTTCCCAGTGTTTTAAAAGTCATTTTTCTTTTCTTTCAAATGACTCATAATCATCTCTCCTCAACATGTTTGATCTCATAAGTCCTTTATGTTACCTAAGTTTCCAACCCAAACTCATGCATTAGTAAATAAAATTTTGAAGTCAAATCCTTACGAAGGCTCGCATCCAAGCCTAGGGTTTTATTTAACTCCATTTTAAACTGTTAATAAATTTTGTTAGCCTTTCAAAAATCCCAGTTGTACAAACTCATTGTTTGACTATGGTTATGGTAATTTTAAGCCTGGATGTATATGGGACTCCTTGAATTGTTTACAAGGGGTTTTATGTGGCTTATTTACTTGTAAATTATAGGAAGAATGAGTTTGGTGGGCTAAGAATTGTGGCCCAAGCATATTAGAAGCTTTTCAACTTGTTGATATGGATAGGGTTTCGATCTCAAACCCATAAAAAATGAATTGTTGTTGAAACTTTAAACACCAAACTTATGTTCTACGCCATGTGCATAAGCTTGAATGCAAACTGCAAAGGATTTTTGGATCTTGTTTTTACACTGTAAATAAGGGTGTGACTACCATGTGATTTAAAGTGTTAAGGTTCATGGTGGTTTTCCATAATAGCTGTGTTTGGTTTCTACTTCAAACCCAGAGCTTGAATTAAAGGTTTAAATATCAAAGTTCATTCTCATACCCATGAGTTTGTATAGAAAAACCATAGGGTTTATGAATTTTGTTTATGAACCGGCGATGCTTCTATTGTTTGGGATTCTTGTCATATAAAATACTAGTTCATATGTCGTGAAATTCGTTGTATATGATTTGCTAAATTTCTTGGCATTTGTTATATTAAAGAATGCTACATGTGTGAAGATTTTATGAAGCAAGTTGGTATTTTTTTTAACACAAACGGGTAATTTTATTTTAAAGAAGGATACTGGTCTTTTTTGGCATATACCAATCAACCAAGTTACAAATTTCGAAAGGAAAATAGGTTGCACAGAGGCTTAAAAATCAGAAGGAATCTCCCATGAAGAACAAATTACAACTGAAAGGAGCAGAATTACAGAATAGGGTGAAAATAATTGGATTCCCCGTCAATGCTAAGAAATCCTTGAGGAAGATGGCATGCTTTATTAGCCAGGGCATCTGCAAGCTTGTTTGAGTCCCAGAGAATGTGGAAGGATTCATCATTGTCAAATTCTTTTTGAATATTATCCTAATTCTCTGCAGAATTAAATTCTAGGCAGAATTGTTGAAGCTAACAACTGAATTTAAAGTTTTTATCAGCATCTCTGAATCGCCAAAGATTTGAACGGACTTAAAACCTTTTTCCTTAGCAAATTGGGTCGCCATGAGTAATCTATAGCTTTCATCCTGATTGTTTGTCATGGATCCAAGGCCCCAACTAAAGATGAATTTGGTCCATCTGTTTGGAGAGAAAACCACGCCAACAACTCCAGAGGCTTCGGGATTCCTTTGGAAGCACCATCAAAGAAAATTATTGCTGAAGCAAAATTCATCCAAATATTTTTAAGTGAATCATTATTCCCATGAAATATCCAAGTAGGGATACTGACAGGCTTGGTGCAATTCAATTTTTTTCCAGAAGTTTGAGGACAAGAGCCCGTCCATGAGGAACTTGGAAGAGAAGACGTCGATAGTCCAGTAGATTCAACAAACCACATATTTTAATTATTAACCATGATCTGGGTATTTGGGATGAGATCTTTGAATATGCAATTATTTCTAGCTAGCCATAACGCCCACCAAGTGAATTTCAAAATCGAGTGCCAGTGATTGTGCATAATAGCAGAGGACGCTTTCGGTGGATGTCTGGCATGCCAAGCTGGATAAAAAGCCATTACATAATATTAAGAAGGGAACGAGTATTTTATACCTTAGAGAACAAGAGCCCATACATTTCAAGAGAATACACAGTCGACAAGGAGGTGATCAGTAGATTCCAAGGATGATTTGCATAAGCAGCATCGAAAAGGGCCATTAAAGCCACATTTTGAGAGGATATCACATGTCAATATATTGTTATTTAAAACCAGCCACAAGAAATTTTTTACGTTTGGCATACAATGGGAATCCCAGACCGATTTCCATATCGCAGGAGGAAAATGTGAACAGTGGGGAGTTTGAAGGGTGTTGAAACCTTTAGCAACTGTGTAAAATCCATCTATTCCCCAACCCCAATCATCTTTCTGGGAGATGTGGATAGGAGCAAGGCCTGAAAGAGATAAGAGCAGCAAAATTTTTTGAGGATTAAGGCAAGCAGGAAGATCCGGGATGGACCAACCAACCTAGTTGTCAGAACTGTCCCAATTGCAAATATCAGCCAATTGGAGGATGCCTTTATTTGTTTCCCAATTCATAATCTTTGTTAACGGAATTATGGAGGAAAGAGGAGGATTCCTGGAGATTTTATCCTCCCAGAGAAGGATCCTTTTCCCATTGCCTGGAATTATAAATAGATGTTGATTAAACAATTCAAATCCTTTTTGTGCAGGAGTTCCAGATAGCAGTGCCAGTTGGTATATTAGCAAAGTTAGTGTTTCTCAATGAGCCACCCTTGATATATTTCATACGAAAAAATCTTGTTGATTGGATTATTCTTGTCCACAAATAGATGCCAAATAAGCTTGTCGCTCAACGCAATATTAGCCAGACCAGGGTCCCTGATTTGTAATCCACCTACTGAAATTGATCTCTTAATTACTTCCCAATTTACCAGATGCAACTTGTTTTAACTACCTTTACCTCCCGACCAGAGAAAATATTGCAGCAATTTAGAAATCTGAGCTGAGATACTCTTTGGGGCTAGCAACAATGACGATTGAAAGATAGGATAAGCTGAAAGAACAACCTTGATCAAGATCAATTTCATGGCCTTGGTTAACCACTTTCCACCCTAAGAAGAAATTTTTGTTTTTAACTTTGCCAAGACTTCCAGCCAGAGAGAGGGAGGAGACGATCCAAGGGTTAAGGGAAGACCCAAATACCTGATCTTTTCCCACTTGTCGAATCCAGGGAAGCCCAAGAAGTATGCTATTCAAAGAATTGTCATGTGTTTGACATTCCAGCCATAAAAAGTGCTTTTGTTTTTGTTAATCAGTGCTCCTGAGATTTTGCAGAAGTTTTGAAGGATTTCGTTAAAATCCTGTGCAATATTCATGGAAGCCCCTCCCAGAAGGAGGGAGTCATCTGTAAAAAGGGTGTGGTTGATTGGGTCCATACCCCTAGCAATCCTGATGCTCGGGATGTAACCAGCTTCCTTTTCAACTATGAGTTTTCTATTGAGAGTTTCAGCCATCAAGATGTATAAGAAAGGGGACATTGGACAACCTTGGTGGAGGCCTCTGGAAGCTTTGAAAAATTTAGTAGGTCTATCATTGACTAATGGCACAATCTAAGGACCATCAGTGCAAGATTTAATCAGATTTACAAACTCAGAGAAAAAACCAAATGAGAGTGGGACACCATAAAGAAAGGGAAGCTTAACTCTGTCAAAAGCATTCTTCATATCCAACTTAATTAACATACCTTTCTCCCTCCTTTGGAAGCTTAAATGAAGAGCTTCCTAAACTTGGATTAAATTATCCAGTAAGTGTCTACCTTTTACAAATCCCCCCTGGAGGGGAGAGATTAGCTTGCCTAGCAAAAGCTTAAATCTGTTGGCTAGAACTTTGGCTAGGATCTTGTAAGAAACATTACACAGCAAAATAGGACGGAACTTGTCAAAGGAAGAAGGATTGACTTCCTTGGGGATGAGGGCGAGAAATTAAGAGTTAGTGTACCCTCCCACTTTTGCTTATTTTTGGAAGGCAGTCACCATACGGACCAAACCTGTTTTGATGATGGACTAGCAGACTTTATAAAAATGAAAGGAAAAACCATCCAGCCCAGGAGATTTATATGACTCCATAGCCTAGATGACATCAACAATTTCCTTTTCAAAGAAGGATTTCATTAAAACATAGTTGTCCTCAGCACTAACCAGAGAAGGGACATTATCCAGGAATTTAGAAAAAACATCCTCATCAGTGAGACCATTGTCCTGAAAAAGAAGCTGAAAATGCTTGCTAGCATATTGTTTTAGCAAATCTTCACCTTTAATAGTGACCCCTCACCAGTGGAGATTTCCGGAATATGATTTCGGGACAATATAACCCTGCATTGTCTATGAAAATATGTGGTATTCTTATCACTAGACTTCAACCAGAGGCAACGAGACTTTAGACTGAGTTTTTCTTCTTTATGTATGAAAGATTGAGTGGTATTAAACTAGGCCAGTTTATCCAAAGCTAAATGAGAAGTGGATATATCTTTGTCTTCCATACCTAGTTGAATTGCAGCTAGTTCAGAAACTCTTTCTTCCCTGATGGTCGTAGGAGAGGGAAGAGGAGTTTTAACCCAATGCTTCAACACAATTTTGGTCTTCTTCAATTTCTACTCCCAAACAAAACTGGGAGAGCCAACAATATATTGTGACCAAGACTTAGTTACAACATCAATAAACCTGACTCTCTAGATCCAGAGGGGGCTAAACCTGAACGGGATTGGCCCAAGTTCCTCTTCTTTTTCGAACATCAATGAAATTGGATGGTGACCAGACGAGAGCTTGGCTAAAAAATTTGTTGAGACAATTGATTTCCCATCGATCAATGGACTGTGGACAAGAAATCGATCAAGTCTGGCAGAGATACTTGCGACTCCCACTCTATGGTTGGACCATGTGTAACGCTCGAGCTTGAGTTTCAAGTCAATCAAATCCCAAGTTTGAATCAACTCCTCCAATGTGTCAACCATAAAATCCTTACCTCATAGACCTCCTTTTTTTTCATTCAAAGCTAGTGAAATGTTGAAATCGCCTACTAAAATTATATTTACATGAGAATTGGCCTCTAGGAATTTCGATAACGATTTCCAACATACATGTTTTTCAATGTAATTAACTGGCACGTAGAGATTAAAGAGGGAAATAGAGGTCTTACTGGAGAAATGAAAGAGCTCTGAAAATATCCAGTGTTGGCTGGCAAACAAAATTTTTAATTTCAAAATTCTCTTCACACCATAAAGTGGCTAATCCCCCACAGGTGCCTTTAGAACTGACTGCTTTTCTTGAGTTCAATTCCATTTATTTTTACTTAAGAGAAGGAGAGCTTCCTCCTCAACCTTGGTCTCTTGAAGCAAGAGAATTTTAGAAGGGACCATTCTCATTAGATATTTTACTGCTTCAACTTTGATTGGGTTCCCCAATCCCCTGCAGTTCCAAGAGACGAGTTGCATTACTTACCTGAGTTAGAGGGACTTATTACTCCCTTTGGAGGCCTGGTTCTCTTGTTCCTTCCATATGACATTTTGATGGTGGGCTGGCTTCCTTGCGTCTTAATCCTCTCAGCCTCTTCTTCCTGGATCTCCTTCTTAGACTTCTTGCCATCCTTTTTGGAGAGTTGTTCAATGGAATTTTCATCAGAAGATTTAGAGCTATCAGTCAGTTTCTTGCGGGAAATGCCAGCATAAGAAGGGGGAGAGAGATACCCAATAGGAGCAAGGGGAAGTTCTCCATCCCAAAGAGGATTCGATAGAGAAGGACAAGTTTGATCCAGAGTCACTGTGTTTGCTTCAGATTGCAACACAAGCCCATTAAATTGTTGGAATTCACCTTCTTCGAGGTTAGCATCAGAAGAGTTGAGGACAACAAAGCGATTGAAAGGAACTTTTGAGGTATCAACAACCTGAGGAGTAGGAAGATTCTTCCCAATAGCAGAGTCACTTGTCATGGTTGTACCATCTTTTCCTTTCTTTCTAGGCACCTGATTGGAAGTTCCTGCTTTCTGGACTTGGGTCCACTGATCATTTTTCTCATTTTCAATTTCCTCTTCTGATATTTTCTTACAATTTCAAGAAAAATGACTGTAACTGTGGTAGAATCTACATTTGAATGGAATTTGTTCATAATCCAACTCCTTGATATGTGACCACTCAGCGACTGTTAAATTGATTGCCTCAGGTAGGCCAGTCTCCAAATCAACTTCTATGCAAATTCTTGTGCATGAAAATTGGTCTTTCCATTCAGCCCTGTCAATATATTTACCAAGATTGTTCTCAATGGCTTCAAGGGAGTCTGACTTCCAGCAATGCATAGGGATATGCGGGAGCCATACCCAAAAAAGGACAACAAACAGAACATCTTGAGTGGGGTCAAAATCAAGGGTCCACTTGTTCAAGTAGAGCCCCTAAGGGCCCATGAAGTATGGACCATTTCAGAAGATAAGGTCACAGTCCTCTGCAGATTCAAAAACGAATACATAATAACCTCATCCAACAAAAATGTTACAGACGCCATCAGAAAATAAGGGACGCCAGTTCCTCTGCACCCAACCATCAATGGCCTTAGGAGAGGGCCAAAGGCCAATGAATTGCTCGATTAACCCACTTTCAGCAATATTTAAGGCCGAACGACATGTTCGATCAACAGGAAGTTCTACAGACAGGATATCCACTTTCTTGACAAATTTCTGAGTAGGGCCCCCATTCCACTTGCCATAAGAAGCAATCAATCTCTTGAAAGCCTCTAGGTCAGGAGGAAGAGGCAGTGAAGGCTCCCCACCGAGCATCAGAACGACCACCAAGAAACAATAGAGAATTCCACCAAAGAAAGCTCAAAAAAGAAGCAGGAAGACCCACAGCCAAAATCACCCAAGAAGAGTTCTGGCCTTGGCAAGATCTCACCAATCTTTTGCAACCAAACAGCTGCTGGAGAAAACCACCGAGACAAGGAATGATATGACTGGAGCAAACACCCAGAGACCCAATCCTTGAGAATCCAAACCTGCAAAATGCAGAGGAGAGACTCCACGCGGATTTAGAACAACAGCCCTGCAAAACCAAAACCAAAAAAAAAGCAGCTCCAGATTCCACTGCAAAGACCACAAGGCAGGGAACTTGCAAAAGAACACTGCAAACCCACCAACGGGGAAAGCCAAAGGTGAACCCAAATAGAGAAGAAAATATTCTTGGAGCCCAAAATTCTAACCTCAATTATTTCCAAGTCCCATGTACACATCAAAACAAGTTAGTATTTGAGTGACTGATCAATAATATATTTCGATTGTAGCCTATATAGTCATTGCATAAGTTAAATCCTTCATTGGTTATAGGGTGGTCCAAATATGGGTAAAGGATTCACAGTTTGTTTGAGAAGAAATATATAATCCATTGCATATGTTTTGACATATGATTGAATATTTTTTATTACTAAACTTTCACTTGGTTTGCAGCTTTGTTCGAACACGTTTTGAGAAGTTTGAACACGCACACAAAAAAAGTGAGTATGTCTATGTATATGATTGATAGGACTAAGTGGTGAAATAAGTTGGAAATGCATGGCTAATTGCATTTAATTATTGGACAGTCAATTCTTGATTGTTATTCTCATGTTTAACGATAAATTCATTGTTACTGAAACTAATTTTGATGGTTAGAATCAAATTCACTTCGAAGTTTTGCGAACTATGGAGGTAATAAAGAACTTAAATGGACATAAATAATGGATTTAGAAATGAATGTGTTGACTATTCGATTGATGATGGTAAATCCAATGAAGGATTTACACCTATAGATGATAGTGATTGTGGTAAGTATAGGATGTTGTTTGAAAATATTGATTGTCATATGGATATTTGAACATGTGCCACCTTTCTTCCCTCATCTGTTTCCACTTCTAGTTCATTCATTTGCTTTCATTTTCCAAATCAACCTTGTTTTCCCATGTTCAAAAGAGTAATAGTAAAGAGGAATGCATGGTATTTAGTGATTCCCTCCCTATTTCCCTCAAACATTTGCATGCATGGTTGTTATTTAAAACAAAGCCATTTATAAATGATTTTAAATGTAGGTTTATTTGATAAATTTACTTGTTGTTTTAAAAATGTGTTGATTTTCTTTTCATTACTTTATATATGAGCTTCTTCAGTAGAGGAGGTAATAGATCAAATAGATGTAACAGAGGAAATTGGGGAACATGCCAACAACCTAGTTGGAAAGGGGGAAGAATTTAATAAGAGGCTTATATTTTTTATTCATTTTTTCACAGATTCTGAAGAATTCAACCAACTCCTCCAAACCAAATTTCTAAACTTAGCTAGTAAAGGTCATTTTCTACCCGTTAATCCATATGTTAGACCACCCTTGGAGTCATGTTGGAGGATCCTAAGTCGGTTAGCCGACTAGGTCCTTTAGTCGACTAATTGTAAACAAGTATATTATGTCGATCTCATAGGTTGTGTTAGTTGGTTGAATCGACAAGTAGTTAGGTAACTGTTTGTAAATCATATATATAGGTTGTAGAGCCGGATAAAGACTTGGTTCATTTTTTTGTATGAACCCACATGTGTTCTTGAGTAATATAGGCTATTGTTATTCTGTCTATTATTCATTGTCTCTTTCTTACATCATTATTATATGAATCTGTATATGTATCATTGATAGCATTCCAATTTGATTGATTACAACATTGGTTCCATTGTCGACCAGTTTCTAGTGAAGCAATGGCGTATACCATTGGCAATCAACTCGTTAAGGAGAATCAAAAACTTGAAAAATTGGAGCAACAAGAACATCAATGGATCAATCAGGATAGGACTAATCTTTCCAGTATCAACAAAATTAGGCCGCAGCTACAACGACTACAATGACTACTTTTCGTTGCTGAAGAAAAGACACAACTCTTGGGAAGAGACATGATCAATATTTTGGAATTAGATATGCATAAGAAGAGGGAAAACTTATCAAGTCTTACAACCCTTACGATCGACATACAGATTGCCCTCCATGCTTGGGAATAGTTCCAACATCAATTATCAGTGTCTGCAGAGGCTATTGTAGAAGCACGTCTTCAACAACAGCCAAACACCAGTCAAGGAAATCCAGAGTAAAAAGAGCAATACATCATCACAGCTAATCAGACATAAAAAGATCCATCTCCTTATTTCTTCGGGACGAATAAAGAATTTGAGGTGGGGGAGATGTTGGAGGAGCCTAAGTCGGTTAGTCGACTAGGTCCTTTAGTCGACTAATTGTAAACAAGTAGATTATGTTGATCTCATAGGTCGTGTCAGTCGGTTGAACCGACAAGCAGTTATGTAACTGTTTGTAAATCATATATATAGGCAGTAGAGCCGAATAAAGGCTTGGTTCAGTTTTTTGTATGAACCCACATGTTTTCTTGAGTAATATAAGATATTGTTATTCTGTCTATTATTCCTTGTCTCTTTCTTACATCATTGTTATATGAATATTTATATGTATCATTGGTAACCTTGCGATCTGATTGATTACAACAAGTCACATCCACGTATTGTTGGCATTTCCGTACCACCACGTGTTTCAATGCAACTATAACCACAAAATAATGATAGTAGGAATAAGGTTATTCCAAATCAACCATTTTGTGTCATTGGATGGCCTACTCTTTCATTTCCTTTGCCTCTTCCTCCACCTCTAGAGCAACATGATCATCAGATTGTTTCAGTTGCATCTCAAGCCCAACAACTACAACCCAATGAATGAATTGCCCTTTCAATAAAATCTAGTTCATCAAAATCCTCATATCACTTAGTTACCTCACATCCTATTTTTCCAAAGATCGATGTTGAAGAAAGAAATATCACTTCAGGTGATGTACACTCAACGCAATCAATAAACAAAGGGGTAGAATATGCCAATTCAAGGGGACAGTCAAACAAAAAAGACACTCTCGTACCTTCAAACTTCTTCAACTACTTTTCCAAATATAAAAAGGAGATGCAAGAAGGATGAAGGAATGAAAGAGTAAGAGATGAACTCTAATAAAGGTTTGCTCTTATGTTCAAAGTGATATTTTATCTTTCCTTCACTCATTTCTTAGTTACTTTAGAGTTGAAGTCTTCTTGTTGATAGTAGGATTATGTTGAAGGTGGAAAAACAAGGATCAGATAGCATTGTATGTGCTTATGCTTAGAAGGTCAATCACTCGTTTTGATAGTGTGTTCAATTTTGTTGGATTCTAAATTAATTTTCAGTGCTAATAGATATTGTTTTTGCATAATCAAAGCTGTGACATATTTAAAGCATGATTGGTCTAGCAACCATGTCTTGATTTTTCTTCTTGTAAATGTCAGAAGTATTTGTGTGATGTAATATCCGGCCTTGTATTTCTTAGTATAGTTTTATCCTTACCCTCACGGGAGTTTGAAAAGAAAGATTACAGTTGTAACCTGGAATGAAATCAATAAAGCTTTATGATGATTTTGTCTTACTTTGGGTCTCATTGCAAACCTCATATTTGCTCGTTTCTTTATTTATGGGTGTCATTTATCTTTTGTATAAATTTTGTTCATAAAGACTTTATAGATTTTTATTTTTCTTAAAATTTATTATATTAGAAAAAAGCATTAAACACAAGCACGTTGTGCTTGGGTTGATTAATACTAGGCTATAAATTCAAGTTAACAATCCTGCTTATATTGCCTTAGTCTAGCAAGATTAAAAAATGTTGGTATAATCATTTCCATTTATTTCCATCAATAGAGCTTCCATCCATCTAGATATTATGGGGAAGGAGGGATCCTATGATATTTTCCTGTTAGATGTTTTAATGCATGCAAAAAATATCTCAAAACTATTTCAATTCACCAATCCTTTTTTTCGGAAGAAAAAAAAGAAGCTTTAACTTGGTATTCAAAGTTTGAATCAAAGTTATAATAACCTTTACATGAAGGATACTCAACATAAATAAAAAAATGATTCCATCGTCATTTTCAGTAGTTTTTTAGGAAGCATTGTAAGAACCATACTTAAATAAAAAACTAGACCTAGTATGACAACTCCTATCCACTAATTACCACTGCATAAAGTGGACCATCACTAATCTAATCAATTAGTGCACATATCCCGACTGAAAACTACAACAACAAAAATTGTAGACTATTAATAGGACTTTAAAGAGCCTTCAGAGATCTTGATAAAGTCCCAAAATACTTCAAAATAAATATTGCCTTCAGGAGATCCCACAATCCTTTTTGACAAGGAATCAACCATTGAATTATACTCCCTGTAGATGTCAGTAAAAGAAAAAGAAGAAAATGAAGCATGGAGTTGATTTATCCTAGAACACCACTAATGCAAGATGGAAACCTATAGAGATGCTTCACCTTTTTCCCAGTCCATGACTTTTATAGAATCTCTGAAAAGCTAAAGACTTAAAATACCCTTGGAGAAGTCCCCAATGTGCCAAAAGCTCAGGCCTTGTATTGTTTCCTGAACCACATCCAACCCATAACAAAAAAATAAGTCATGTTTGACATTTTGATCATCATACCTCCGTCACATTGACCAGATGGAGCAACACCATTAAAAAATCCAATAATACTATCATCTTAAAAGACATGTTCCTTGTAAAATATTTGTTTCTTATGTTTATGATTCATGTGGAAGTATCTATATAAACCTATAATTCTTAATCTGACCAACTGATAGTACTGTTGTGCTTATTCAAAGATACTACTGTTCCTTGATTTCCAGATTCTTCAACCAATAAAGGAGGGAATTTCTTCGTATGGAGGGAAATTTTTTGTCTGAAACTTCATATTTTCATCAAGAGTAGACTGAAACCAGTCACTTGTATTATGTAAAGTTTCTAGAATCTCACTCCAAACAATTCTATTAAAGAGACACTTCACAAAAATATGGTTAACTGATTTAGAATCATTTTTGTTCTGATTTGAGAACACCGAGGACAATGTTGTTCTAAGGGGGAGGGGAATGTAACACCCCCATTTTTACCCTTCGAATGTAGTGGCATAATATATAAATGTTGTAAGTATGTGATGCATGATTCCTAGTATGGAGCTTAAGGCCAAGGCCTCGCTAATGAATTCTCATCTTATAAAAGAATTTATTTTATATTTTGTAAACATGTGCTAGTAAGGCATGGAAAAATGTAAAAGAAATGTAAAAATTTATATTGTAATTAGAAGTCTAAGAGTTGTCTATGGAGGCAGCTAAAATGAGGGAGCTATGTATATCCACTAGGGAGAGGTGAGTGGTGTGTGGGATTAAATAAATTTCTTCCAAATGTCAACTTGAGAACCCATGTTCCATAAATGGTAAGCAACCACCCAAGTGGAAATTCTTGTTGATCTTTAATTCTTATGTAAGAAGAAAACTACGAAATCATCTCATGAATTTAATGGAGCATGGGATCAACCCATAAATTTGTATGGCTAAGTCACGGTTGAGTATGGGACCATTTTTTGGTAAACATAAGTAAATTTCCCTCATGCGGATATGTTTCCCTTTGTTCCCATTTTTCCTTTGTTGTACAATCAAAGGGTGATTTTTCAACAAGCTATGCATTCCCAACAAGAAAAATAACATAAATCATAACAAGAGAGGAATCCATGTTTTAGAGTGTCAAAAATGCCCAAATATTTGTGTGGGTTGTGAAATCCAGTGGGGAATTCATATATGTCAACCCTATGGTGAATTTGAGGGGGGGTAAAAGTCCAAAAATCCATGGGATGACCAAGATTTGGAAGCCTGGAATTTGAATTTCATCGTTGCAAATTAGTGCGGCAAACAATGACAAATACAAGAGACAATCGAAGTCTGAGAGGGATCAGAGGTTGGAATTGCTTGATACACCCACTGAAGGCAAGAAATATCTGAAGGATTAACATATTGGACCTTAAGGATTAACATATTGGACCTTTCTATGCCCAACCTGAAGAGTATTAGAGGGAAGGGGCTCCTAAGGGACTGTGTAGTAGAGAAGGGAACCTTCCTTGTGTTGGGTGTGGTAGGTATTATGGGTGCCAAGGTTGTCTAAGACCAATTGAGATGCATGTAGCTTAGTGGTTGGTCTCATTGGCTTAGCATTCTCCTTTCTTGTCTCTCTACATGCTTGATAAACCCACTCATATGTTGGATTAGCATGAGTGTGTATATCTATGGCCGTGAGTGAGCCTATTGGTTCATTCTTAGTGGATACATACCCTAGCTTGGGGGTGGCCTTCTAGCAGAGAGATAAATTGTTGGACAGAGTGCCTACAGTTGGTTGGAACGTTGCTCTTCCATATCCAATTTCTTGGGAAACTTGCTTGAAAGATAAGTATTTAGTTGTTAATTTCCTATTGTGTTTGAATGTGCATGATGATGATTATTATTATGCCTTTGAGGAATATGTTGGTATATGCATGATGTGTGTGTGCGATGAATTTGTTTTTCATTGTGTATTTTACTATACACCTGCACACACATTTAAATGTTAATGAATTTCGTAATATGACCATGGGAGATAAATTTGGAACCGCATAAATCATTCATACCCCCTATCATTGTCAAATTGATTAGTGAGGATGTGACAATTTTTATGAATTTCTAATCCATTCTACAACATATTTGTTCTTCAAGTATTTTGCAGATAAAATTTATTTCCATAATCCAGATCCAAACAAACCCCTCCATCAAATTTTGAGACTTGGAGCTGAATTGAACCAAAGGAAGCTTTTTAATCCCCAGCCCCCCTTAGTCTTTGGCATTGAGATTCTTTCCAAACAAACTAGATGAAATTTATTTTTATCAACATTACTTGATCATAAAAACTGCAACATTTTTTTCCTTATACTGTGGAATATGGACACTGAAATCTATGTGAGGGAAATCCAATAAACATGAATGCTTTCCAATACAAAATTCACCAATGTAAGACTGCCTCCAATGGAAAGCCACTTGAAACACCAACATCCAATTTTTTTTCCACTTTTCTAAGAAGCCACATCCAATCTACCTTGACATAATTATTTGGTTTCAAAAATACGCAATATATTTGAAACCATTCTGTAACTACTCTGAATTGAAAGGAAAAGAAACATGTATTTGAGCCATTACATTGTCATAAATAACATCCTAAATGAAGCAAGATTTTTTAAGATTGCCCTCCATTCTAGAGGCTTCATAGAACAACTTAATATTTTCATAAAAAAATTATCATTCTTCAACAATACCACTATCAAATGACATGACATCATCCACAAACAAAAATGAGTGATGTACTGAACAAAGGTCACTTTAACACCTAGAAATTTCTTCTTTGTTTAACTCTCCCAATAAGCCTACTGATACCTTCCACCTCTAACATAAATAATAAGGGGAATAGGTGATACCCATTTTGAAGACACCCAAAACTCTTAAATAAAGTTGAAGGGCACCCATTGATTAAAATAGAAAAATTTGCAGAACTAACACATGACATTATCCAATCAATAACTGGTAGAGGAAGGCCAATTTGGAGAAGAATTAATCTAAGGAAAACCCAGTCATATTTTCCATATGCTTTCATCAAATCTAGTTTTAGAATATGAGCAACAAGTTTCTTTGTTTTTATGGAGTGAATGCATCCTTGAGTAACCCCAATTGCATCAAGTATTTTCCTCTTATTTAGAAAGGCAAATTGATCTTTTGATATACACTTGGCTAATTTAGGCTTGATTCTAGTAGAGATCACCTTGGAAATGATCTTATAGACCATATTACATAAGGAGATAGGCCTATACTCATCAAAGGATTCAAGCTCAGAACTCTTTGGGATAAGTGCACTAAAAGTTGAATTTAAGGAACCTAATACATATCCATTTACTCGAGACTATTTAAACACCCTCAATAGTTATTCACCCATGATAGCAAAGAATGCAGAAAATAATTCTACAATCTAGCCGTTAGGGATATGACTTTTGGATCTGGCAATTTTTTTAATAATAGCTTCTATTTCACCAAATGTAACTTCCTTTCCAATTAGAATACCTTCCTCCACTAAAAAAAATCTAGGGAAAATTTGGACAACTTTAAGTTGAGCAGATATGTTAGTCCTTTTTTAAACCCTAAAAAATTCAAAAAAATGAGAGATAGTTGCACCTTCCAACTCCTTTTGAGTATTAATTACCTTCCCATGATTATCCTTAAGCCCCCAAATAGAGTTTGAAATCCTTATTTTATTGACATACTTATGGAAGAACTTTGTATTATTATCACCTTGTTTAAGCAAGATGGCTCTACTATTAAATCTCCATGATTCCTCATTAATTCTTCGGATTTTTTTTTATTAGATTCCAAATCAACCAAAAGATCTTTAGTCTCCCTAATAAATATACCTGAAGTATTTTGAGAAAAAAATATATATCTCTTCTTTTATCTTCAAAATGTCTTGATTTAGTTTCATCTTTTTTATCCTTTTCCCATTGAATAACCAACTTTTTAAAACCTTTTAACTTAGCTACAAGATCATGCATTGCTAGATCCCTAGGCTCAACAAAAATTGTAGTCCAAACATATTTTACCAAATAGGATAAATCTATATATTCAAGCCAATCGTGATTAAACTTAAAAGGGCCCTTTTGAACATTTTTATCCACCTAAAATTGGAGACAAATAGGTAGATGATTAGATATACCTGAATTAATGGACCAAGACATGTATCTACTAACAACCTTTAAGTTTTTTTTTCTTAAATGAAGAATCTATCAAGTCTTTTAGAAACCACATCTTTTCCACTCCCCTCATTTCTCAAAGCAGGAGACAAAGGAATAGGAAGGATGCCAATAAGGTTTTCCCCCTGAAACATCTGAATCTTCCAAGTCTTTTAGAAACCCCATCTTTTCCAATTCCCTCATTTCTCAAAGTAAAAGCCAAAGGATTAAGAAGGACGTCAATAAGGTTTCCCCCCTAAAACATCTAACAAAAACAATTTGCTAAGGGATCTAATTGAGGGTCAGAACCCCATTCTTCATTGGCAGACAAAGAAAGACTTAAATCAACCC
The DNA here is from genome assembly GCA_001517045.1 of Pseudotsuga menziesii. NCBI lineage: Eukaryota > Viridiplantae > Streptophyta > Pinopsida > Pinales > Pinaceae > Pseudotsuga > Pseudotsuga menziesii. The sequence goes on along the minus strand of LPNX010238392.1, from coordinate 4,171 downwards.
CAAAGATCAGAAAATTCTCCTTCAAAATTCCAATATTTCCAACCTTATTTGAAAAATATTTTGTTCCCACACATGGTCCATAACAATTGACAAACTTGATAGATTGATCAATGCCTCAAATATTCCCATCTAAATTAATGTTTGCACGAGATATATAGGGATTGAAATCCCCAAAATCCCGACAAACATCTAAAGTACAACATTTCCACCCCATGAGTATTTTCAAAAAGTTTCACAAGCCTCGAAACTATTACACAGTGTTTCTTGAACCAGGACAATATTGACTTAGAAAATACTAAAAATTATCTTCAGGGAATTAAACGTTGTCCTGCCCCCAACCCCTATGATATTTAAGGATATAATAATCATTAATGAACATGGTTCGATGATTGGCTTGTTGTAAGAACCCCAAAATAGAGAACTGAACCCCAGAGGGTTATTTTTTATTAATATAATTTAATCTAGTCAATAAAGGAATATATTCATGCTCAGAGACCCTAATATCTCCTAAATCGAAATCCCCAACTTTCAATTTTCCCTCTTTGTTCCTTTTTTAATGAATAATCACATTTTCACAACGGATAGATGAGACAAGGTTCACACCCGAATGAGAAGGTTTATCAGAGAATACTTGCAAAGGATCAGGAAACAAAACATCCTTATATTTTGATCCAAAACATCTTCACAGAAAGAGGAAGAGTTGGAACCATGACTCTTCAGAAGGCAAACAGAAACCCTCTCCACCAATGCCTGATCACCCCCCATGGATGAAGAATTAGCAATTTTCAAATTCAACTGGTGGGAATCAGAGTCTTTACACAAAATACAGTCTAATAAAATCATACTAGCACAAGGGGAAAACTCTGAAATATGCAAATTATCAACCCCATCGGATATAATTGTACTCTTTGGATCTTCCAAAGGAACACAAGCAGGAGAGGAATAAGAAATCGAGACCATTTTCCCCTCCTCAATACCTAATCCCAAATTTTCCCTAACCCTTAGAAGAACATTATTTACTAAAATAGTGGAAGGGATTGTAACAACTAGTTTCAAATGAGCATTGCACATAGTCCTCTCTAGCTTATTTACATTCCCTTCTTAAAATTTATTAATAAATTCCATCTCTTCTTTCGAAAAAGAGTTGTAGAAGACAAGGAAACATGTTTTAAGCTTACCGAGGAAATAAGTAGAGACCTTTGATGACAAAAGAACACCTAAGTCCGAAAAATATTTCCTTAAAAACTGACAACACCTTCGATTCGGCATCAATCGATTCCTCAAAAAAAGAAACCTCCACCAAAGAACACTCCACCATTGTCGAACCTAACACTTTGGAACTAGGGAAATTTTCATTCAGATGCCAAGTATTTCGACAAAGGAAACATTGAAAAAAAATTATGATAATATAATCTTTGACTAAAATTAAAATCCCCCCATGATATCAATATTTCTGCAGGAAATCCCCTAGAAACATCTTCCTCCACCAAAATGTATGCTACCCTCTTATCCTCGCCAAAAAGCATATCATCATCCATAAAAATATACCGACCGACCAAATTATCCACCTCTTCTAAAATAGGCCTTGTCCAAAGTTGTAAGGAGATGGCTGCCATCGATCCATAACCTTAAAACCATGACCAAACACCCAAGGTTTACCCAAAATCAAAGACACATTCTCATCTGAGAGAAAATAAAATCAATACTAGGACTTAACTAGAATAATAACTTGTGGGAAATACCTATCGATGGTTTTCATTTTTATTTAATCCACTAAAGGATTTCTAACCTCGTCAAAGAGATATACTCCAAGCAACCCAAAATAACCCATTTTGGTAGACTTTCCACCCTGTCAATATTTATGTGTTTCCCCAGAACCATGTGAATAGTTTCAATTTGAGCCTTCAATTTTTTTTGGTCTGTCAATATTTAGACCTACCACCAGTCAAAACTTTACCTCCTTTCACATAAAACCCTAGGACCTTCGAGCCCCCATCTCCAACTATACCATCCAATCCTTTTACCAAATGACCACTGAACTTCAGCTTCAAGATAGGAGAAACACCATACTTTGTCTTCATCTTTAGTAGATTCAGGAACCGAAGAAACCACAGATTGGTCACCAAAAGACCCAAAAGGTAACCTTGGGAGAGAGAATAAACCCTTGGACTTGGATACCATTGATGTTTTGGAATGCTGATAAATAGTATTTTTGACAAGTTTCCCTACGCTTTCCACCAATATAGTCACCTCTGGTAGAGGATGCCCATGTTTGTCAAAATCATCTGGACAAGGAACATACCACTTGTCCAATCGCCATCACATGAGGGGGTAAAAGGCATCCGACTTCCACCAGAAGATGATAAAGACAGGCAACAAAAAATACCACTCATATCCACATCAAAACAAAAATCACTAATTCAGAATACCACACCATCCACCAAGTAGTCCAAAGGGTCCTTTTCAGTACTCAAATAATCCTTACTTAGCATTAAAAGGAAAATGCATCCATCAAAAACCCCACACCATAGATGCAAAGCTCTAATTAAAGAAAAAGAAAAAAAAAACTCAAAAGACTTATTGCAAAAACCACAATAAAAAAATCCTCGTTCCCCCTATTTTACATGGTTGGTACTAGGCTCTCATGGGCTGAGCATAATGTCCTCATACCCCATAATGCGAATTAATTAAAAAAAATTCTTGAAGAACCCTTTTTCTCCTTCTGAACATAAGGCATGGACGTCAACACAATCTTCAACATTCATTTTCAGGCTTAGAAACCACTGTAACGGTCGTTCTGTCCTTCACAGATCCCTTCTGTGACCGGAAACACCTTTTGTGCACTGAACCTGTCACTTTCCACACTCCACCCTCCGCACTCCCCTTTCCACCTTTCCGCACTACAACAAAAACTAAATTTAGCGTCGAATTTAGCGCCGGATTTTAGTGTAATTTTTTCCCAATTGTGGTGAACAATCTAGCGCTAAACCTGGTGCTATTGTACATTTTCGTAAAACGTCGTCTATTGCATCTTTTTTTCCATCCTTTTTAACATCCATTTTTGCGCCCAATGTTTTGCATCTTTTCTTACGCCTTTATTTCCGCCCAATTTTGCAACTTCTATTGCATCTTTTTTTGCGTCCTTTGTTACATCCTTGTTTGCACCCAGTTTCACGCTCAGTTTTGCATCTTATTTTGCTCCTAGTTTTTCATCTAGTCTTGCACCCAATTTTGCACCATGTTTTGCATAAAATTATGTGTCCAATTCTGCATCTAACGTTGCATCTAGGATTGCATCCAATTTTCAGTCTAATGTTGCGTCTAGTTTTGCATCCAATTTTACTTATAATGTTGCATCCCCATTTGCATCTAATTTTGTATCTTGTTTTACGTCTTTTTTTGTATCCATGTTTGTGCCTAATGTTTCATCTCGTTTTACGTCTTATTTTGCATCTAGGTTTGCACCTAGTGTTGCATCCCGGTTGATGTCTTTTTTTGCATCTATGTTTGAGCCCAATGTTGCACCCAGTGTTTTGCCTAGTGTTGTGTCTAGTTTTGCAGCCATGTTTGTATCTAATATTGCATCTAGTTTTGTGTCCAATGTTGCATCCCATCTTGTATGCAATATTATGTCTAGTTTTACATCCAATGTTTTGTCCCATCTTGCATCCAATTTTGTGTCTCATTTTAAGTTTTTGTTTGCGCCAAGTTTTACTTTCATTTTTGCACCCGGTGTTACACCTAATTTTATGTCCATCGATACACCATATTTTGTGCTCAATTTAATGTCCAATTTTATGACTAGTTAGGAGTCCACTTTTGCATCTACTGTTGCGTTTAGTTTTGGACCTAGTATTGCATCTAATTTTGAGTCTAATTGTGTCTAGTGTTGAGTCTCTTTTTGCATCCAATTTTGCGTTGTGTGACATCCATTTTTGTGTCCATATTTGTGCCTGACATAAGGTCGATTTTTGCATCCACTTTTGTGTTTGGTGTGACGTCAACTTTTACATCTTGTTTTGCATTTAGCGTTGCATCTAATATTGCATCTATCTTGTACTACTACATTTTTTACCTTTATAAATACATTCCAATATCATTAGGGCATGGAGGAATCGAACCACCAACCTCCTACTTGTAAAACAGGCGCTCTTCCATTGAGCTAGCACCC